>JAUMHQ010000093.1:4153027-4173449 GCA_032361165.1 Enteromius paludinosus | reverse complement strand
TGATTTCACAGAAGTGTGATTGACTTGGAGTTACATTGTGTTGTTTAAGTGTTCCCTTTATTTTTTTGAGCAGTGCAGATTTTCTAAATCACTCCTCTTTTATATATATATATGAGCAGTCATTTTGCGAAAAATAGCCCTTAACTAGGAAATGTCAGTATATTTAAATATACAGTACGTTTAAATATAAATATACAATACTTTGTAATTGTATGCATTAGGGTTATATATACTGTTTTATTTTTTAGCACACTTACACAGATTATCAGTTCTTGAAAAGCACAAAGACACAGTGATATTCTCAAATATTAAATAGTATGCTACATACAGATATTTTTTAATAATAGTACTTAAAAAGGATATACTATGCACTGATTTTAAAGAGCAGTAAGCTACACTACATTGATGTCCTAACCATGTACATTGACCTAACCTAAACATTTTCCTTGAATGTAAATATCTTGAATTGTGAAATCCAATATTATGTATTAGGGGGGAAAAACTGTTTTGTCAGTATCATAAAAATGACTTAATGTGGAGGCATTTCAGTTTATATTACTTCAGTTTCATTCATGGCAGTGATTGACGAGTAAATTGCATTGTGGGATACTGTATTCTGAGAGTGTTGGTTGGAATATTTGAAATAGAATACTAGCTTACTATTTAATAAATACTGCACACTATACACTGTATTTATCTACAGATTCTTAAAAAGAGTAGGTTACTTGGTAATCACATGACCTCACTATATTTGTTAGATGACCTCATTACATTAGCAAGTGGTGTCCAGTTACTTAACCTTGACAATTTTGCATTAAAAATCTATGTGTGTGTATGCATTGCTCATTTTTACAAACTAATCTGGGTATTATATCTTACATAAGATATATGAAATGCTATACTATTCCAGTACTGTTTCTAGAAGGCCACATTCCGGCAGAGTTTAGTTTCAGCCTGCTCCACCAAAAAATATCCCTAGCCTACATTAAGTAATCACATGTAAATAAACTAACACACTTCACTTATTATTGCTGCAGAATTGTATAGAACAGGGTTGCACAGTATAGCTGTTAAATAAATTACTTCACAGTGCATTGACAGGACATAATCCATTCTTCTAAAAACACATCTCTGCTGTTGGCTATATGCGAGCAAACAACATTCCATGACTGTGTGGTCCATAAGGGGGAGACAGAAAATGAATGCACGTTTTACAGAAAATGTCAATGAACAAAAGCAATGAAATGCCATAGACATTCATAAGATAATGCAAGATTGAAGCACATGCCTGTGGTTATCTATGGTTTATTTGTTGGGCATACTCAACCTATAAACACACAAGGTAATTAACATGCATGGCCATAGCAATAACAATTTAGAACTATATATTTCACACACTTTAAGAAAAATATAGGGAATGTACATGCTGATGTGATAAAAAAAATTATCTTTATTTTCTATTTTCAAATTGTACATTCTCTATTTCCCATATGTTCTATTTGCACAGGTGTTGGACTGTATCAGGATTCCTCTATCCGGGGGATGGCTATGACCAGTTAGAACTAATCTGAGAAGATACGGTTGAAGGTCAAAGTCGATCCTTGAACAGTCTTTATCAGTATAAAAGAGACACATTTAGTAAAAGATTGAGATTTGTCTTCCCAACAAGACTAGAAAAGATCTCACAAGTGCATACCTAAAAGAAACGTTGTTGTAGTTAAAGGTTTTTGAAATATTTGAATTTTAAATATAATGACCTAGCTCCATTTCCAATACATCCACAAAAATAATGTAAAAGCATCATCTGCAAATCTCTAGCATCAAATTTTGGACTGTGTGAACAGGATCTGAGCTGGATGTAGATGGTTGTCGCATCTGTTCCTCACGCAAATCAATGGTTTTGCCCTGAAAGACTTGGAATTGTAATACCTGTTGCATAAATTGTGATTGTAGTTGTCTCTCAAAAATGTATGAATAGTAGGGATGTAACGGTATTGTAAATATAAAATTTTTTCGATAATACCGTGGTCGCATGACTCGATAAAACGATAGGTCTTCTGAGAAAAGTTTGCTCAGGTGAATGGAGCGAACGGGAGGTAGCCGCCAAGGCATGCACATCAATATTTGTGGTCTGTTGTCAATACAGATCAGTGTTGCCAACTTAGCGACTTTATCTCTATATTTAGCGGCTATTCAGACCCCCTTGGCGACATTTTTCCCTAAAAGCGACTAGTGACAAATCTAGAGACTTCTTGGACAAACCTCAGCGAGTCTCAGGTAGACATTACAAGATTACACATCTTGTAAGGTAGAGCTAGTTCAGTAGACCTTATAATGGCATGTCAGTCACTATTTTATATTCATTCCGTTTTTCTGACAACAGAAACCATTAAATATATCAGTGAAAACAGTTATATTGAGAATTAGGGTGCATTGAATAACATTATGTAACCACAGAGATGCAAGATAATATGACACACTGACGTAATGAATATGCAAACGAGTTAGGGCTTAGCAAGGTTGCTGTGGATGATAAAGCATCCATATAGGGTAGACTAGAGATGAGTTGGGGCCTAAAAAGGATGTATGGATGGCAAGACCATAGGTCTGTGATTAGGGGGCTGGGAGACCCGCAGGTGCATATGTGTGATTCAAGGGACATTGGAGCCCCAAATAAGAGAGAAAAAACCTTAAAGAAATGTGCTATAGTGTTTTTGATGCTCTTACCATAAGTGTACAACTGTTACAGCTGTAAACAATATTTAACCTTGAAGGACGTAAGAGATCTAATGTGGAGGAGCACCTTCCTTGTCTGTCACACACTGCAGCGAACCTTGGGTTTCTCTTACATGCTAACAGTAGCTGTTAAAAAACATTTATTTATGGTCAGCGTTTATACTAAAGTGCTTGAGAAAATGCATAAATCGTGTGTGTGACTTTTTTTCTGTTTGTGTTTGTGTCTGCCACACAGGTGACATCAGGTGCAAGGGGATGACCGAACGCATTCACCACATTAATCTCCACAACTTTAGCAATTCTGTACTTGAGACCCTCAATGAGCAGCGAAACCGCGGGCACTTCTGTGACGTGACTGTTCGGATCCATGGTAGCATGCTGCGAGCTCACCGTTGTGTGCTGGCTGCAGGCAGCCCCTTCTTTCAGGACAAGCTGCTCCTGGGCTACAGTGACATCGAGATCCCCTCTGTGGTTTCTGTACAGTCCGTCCAGAAACTGATTGACTTCATGTACAGCGGTGTGCTGCGGGTCTCCCAGTCCGAGGCCCTGCAGATCCTCACAGCTGCCAGCATACTTCAGATCAAGACCGTCATCGACGAGTGCACCCGCATTGTTTCGCAAAATGTTGGCATTGCTGGATCTGGCAGCTTTTCCGTCGTCCCAGGTGACTCGGGGCAGGAGACGCCACGGGGAACTCCTGAGTCTGGCACGTCCGGTCCCAGTAGTGATGCCGAATCAGGCTACATGCAAACATCTCACCAGAGCCTTGACCGCGTTTATTCCTCACTTTATTCCAGCTGTTCTGGGTTGGGCCTGCAAAACGGTACCCGTGGAAATCGCTCCCACTATGCCAGTGCCGTGGTGACATCCAGCTACGACTCGCCCCTTCCACTACAACAGAAGGAGGGAGGGCAGGACCCTGCCTGGATCACACGCATCCACGAGCGTTCGCAGCAGATGGAGCGCTTCCTGACCACGTCGGAGACTACACACTGCCGTAAACAGCCTCGTCCCGTGAGGCTCCACACAGGTGATATTCACATCAAGCAGGAGCAAGGGGACGAGTACAACTGCTACGGGCTTGAGGACTGCCGCGAGGACAGTGAACAGCTGGAGTGTGTCGAAAGTGAGCCCAAAGGCGAGAGCTTTGACTCCGGTGTCAGCTCTTCCATTGGCACGGAAACAGATTCTGTCGAGCAGCCTTTCTTGTCTGGCTTCACTCGAGACAACTGTTCAAACAAAGGCCAGCAAGGCGAGCGTGGAACCCCTGTGCAGATCGAGGTCAACGATTCATCTCCTGAGCAGACCCAAGAGATGATTGAAGACGGGACTAGAAATGGTCCTTCTCAAGAGAGTGGTGAGCTTGGAATCCATCAGCCACCACAAGCCAACCTAACAGCAGCCCAGTCCATGCCTGGTGGGCCATATCTGCGGCCAGGTGAGCCACTTACCAGCAACCTGCGTATGCCCCTCACTCTGACCAGCAACACCCAGGTAATGGGAACCGCAGGCAACACTTACTTGCCTACTCTCTTTGCAACCCAGTCAGCCAGCGACAACAAGCCTTTCCTCTTCAGTCTGCCCCAGTCCATTGGGAGTCAGCAGCCCCAATTTGTGGCAGTGCCCTCTCCCAGCATGCCTCCATTCCCTGGTGGACTGACGGTGCCACCAGGTGGAAGTCAGCAGCAAGGTGGTGCTGCAGTGGGACAGCATGGGGAGAAGAAGCCCTACGCATGCACTCTTTGTTGTAAGACCTTTACTGCCAAACAAAACTACGTGAAACACATGTTTGTACACACAGGTGAGTTCCTTGACCTTCATCTCTGTATGGTTAGCTTTATCCGATTATACCCATAAGCTAATCTAAAGCACTTTTGAGTCAAGGTGAACAATTAGTAACAGTTATTGAGAATTTGCCTTGTGTCCTCTGTGGTTTAGGTATTAGATTATAAGCAGCCCAGTTCATTTCAGCAGTTTGACAAGTATCAGGACTTCAAAATTATTGATATGATTCTTCAGTTAATGGGCTTTAACTCAAAGCTTAGACTGAAAGAAACGAAAGCTTTGTCTTAAACAAAGTCTCTAAGCTTTACACAGAATGTACTCAAGCTATTTGCCAAATGCATGCCAGTTCCAGATTTGTCATTGTTGTTTTCTTGTTTTATGTATAAAAAAAAAAGTCTGCACCTTTTTTATTTGTTTATTTAGTCATTGACATTTCAGGAAGGTACTTTATCTTAAACAACTTTCAGTAGGTACTTTATCAACCTGGCTTTGGCAGTGACAAGTCCACTTGTGAGAAGCCGAGTTGTGATTGTAGTGACTCTTACTGTTTTGGAGTCACCTCTTCTGGAGACAGATCTTGTGAACTGATTTTCAATTTAATAGCAGAATGTATATAAAATGGCTTAACGCTTTTGAAGCTTATAGTAAAATATCCTGCCTTTAAAAGAGCATTCAAATATAGCAATGTTAAGTTATGTTAATGGTAGGATAATTCAATTTGACACTGTGGACCCCTGAAGTAGGTTACCATGCAATAATGCCTGTCTTCAGGCCAGAACCAAGTCTGTGTAATCTCATATGTTTATTAAAACAATCAGACTTTGATCCTTGGTACGTCTTCAAACATGCTGCCATAATTGAATCACAAGAGCTTTTATCATACAGTATAGCACAAAGGTTATTTTACAATAACTGTGATCTAGAAGATTGTGGCTGCCAAGAACTTAAATATGTAAATAACTTGCCAGCGTGGAATAACAGCAATATACATTTACTTCCTTGTGATGTTTACAGTACTCCTCATTCAATTCACTTTTCTTGTTTTCTGTCCCCTTTCCTGTTATGGAGTTGTTTCTAATGAATTCTTCATACATAATTAAATAAGCTTTACGTTTTATTTTATTTTATGATTCCTGATTGTAATAACAACCGTGAAAAATTCCAAAAATGAATATATAGGCTGAAGAAATGACAACTAGCCTAGCAGATTCGGATGAAATGTTTTCAGATTTTGAATGAATCATAATAAATATTTTATTAAGGGTATGTTTACATACTGTAAAGCAATACCAAAATCTATTCAGTTTGACTAAAAACCGTTAATATAGCTTTATATTAGTTGAATAGACATCATTGGTACACAAAAATCAAATATGTTTTTGAAGAGGAAAGAGACGTGTATGAAATTTCAATGTAGCTTAAGCATGTTGGAGGTGTTGGCCTTTTTAGATTTCAAAATTTAACTGTGTTGCTAGGCAACCATGGCACTAATTAATTCTATAATTCCAAGTTCAACTTTTCATAAAAAGATAGTTAAAAGCAAGAACGACAGGAACAATCTTTTTTTAAATCTGTACTTTTTCAATATTTTACATAATGACATGCACAGAGAATCAGATGTCAAATTTTGTATTTTTTGGAAGGTTTTATCAGAAAACAAAACATCATAGGTATGTTTTTCTTAATAAAAAGAGGAACGTGTCAAATCTTACGTCTGTAGCTGTCACATTACATGGTTATAATTACTGAAGTGATTTTCCTGCAAAATATGGTAACTTTTCACCATACTGTCACAAAAAGCAAAAGGAGAACCTGCTCAGCTTTGCTGCCTGAATCTACTATAGCATGACAAAAATGATCAGTGTTACGATTGACAATGGTCCCTTTCTTATGAGTTTGTGCTCTGTGCTCTTTCAGGTGAAAAGCCGCATCAGTGCAGTATCTGCTGGCGTTCGTTCTCGCTGAAGGATTATCTCATCAAACACATGGTTACACATACAGGTGTCCGAGCGTACCAGTGCAGCATCTGCAACAAACGCTTCACCCAGAAGAGCTCGCTCAACGTCCACATGCGCTTGCACCGTGGAGAGAAGTCCTACGAGTGCTACATCTGCAAGAAGAAGTTCTCCCACAAGACCCTGCTGGAGCGCCACATGGCCCTGCACAGCACCGAAACCGGGGTCTCCGGGGTCAGTGTCGCCGGGAGCGGGAGCGGCGGAGGCCCTGCATCCATCCCGGTTCCGATGGCTGTTCCCGAGCCAGGAGCAGGAGTGGTGGCTCTCGCCATGCCGGTGGGAGCGGGTGGAGCAGGGGGCGGAGTCGGAAGCACCGGAGTGGGCGTTGCTGCAGAAGCCAGCTGCCAGGAGGGGACCACCTACATGTGCTCCGTGTGCCCTGTCAAGTTTGACCAAATCGAGCACTTCAATGACCACATGCGCAAGCATGTCTCCGACGGATAAGTACAAATACAAAAAAAACTTGCGTAAACATGAAAAAGAATGAAATGATAACGAAAACGGCACTAGATTTTTTTTCTTATATTGGGGCATGAAGAGTAATGAGTATAGACACTGGCACATTAAGTTTTCTAGAAAAAAAAAAAAGAAGCGTTTAATTTCTTTTCTTTTTTTTTTTTTGTCCTTGCTATTCTTAAAGAATAAAAAAAGATGGTGGCCTTAAGGCTGTGTAGTTGGATAATGATCCACTGGCTGGATCCATACTACTGGCCTCTAAATGTATGCTTTCCTTAAATACTGATTTATGTGTTGAACACTACCGAAAGGCCTGCGAAAGAACACACAAGAAAAAAAAAATTCACATGCGCACACACACACCGAGACATACACACAAACACAAATACACATACCCATGCATGCACTCACACGCACAAACTACTTATACACACTTATATATGGTAGAGGTATTTTGTACGTATGTGTATTTGTGCATGTGAGCGTGCGTGTGCACAAAAATAAATATTGCAGTGAATTTTTTAAACTTGTAGATCTTTTCCCATGTAGACCGTATTGGACACTATAAGCGTCCAAGCTTACTGTGGTATAGATTCAAAAAAAAAAGGAAAAAAATGAAAGAAAAAGAGATTTGGCTCTAGATTCATTCTAAAATAATGATGGTCACGTGTTTGCCTTTTTATGTGCGATAAGAATAGGAGAGTTGTTCAATTTGACACTGGGTTTTTATTTATTATTATGGCATTGAGGGATTATGATGTTGATGTTTTCAAGGTACAAGCCAGTTTTACTAACTGTACTAAAATGGGAATTTTTGAGTGGCTTGATGAATGAATGATTATTATGATTATGAAATTTCCTTTTCTCCCACCACACTTTTTTTTTTTCAATAGTTCAGGTCAAGTTTACAAAAAAAAATAGTTTATCAATGACAGTATTCGAGCAAAAACTTTGAATGCCGTTAATAATTTCCAATTCGTTTTGCATACACTGCCACTAAGAAGACGACTGTTAGTTGACCTCTTCCGATTCAAAACGAAATGTGATATAAAGTTGCAAACAACTAATTTGTTCTTTTCATTTGCACCATGTTTTTTTTTTGTTTTTTGACTAAAAGAAAAAAGGAAAATGGCAGATTTTAGTATGCAAACAGGCCCAAAATCCAAGTTAATTGCTGCTCCTCACATGCTCACTTTGAGACTGTTATCAACTGTAGAATCCAATATTATGTGGATATTTCTCTAATTCTTATTATTTCTCAGTGAACATGGGAAACATTAAGCTATTTGGAGCCATGGGCTAGATTAGATCAAAAGCGAACTGGACAGAAATAACCTCCTAAATGCATAAAAATGATGTATTTCCTGTTGGCGGCGACTACTATGACTCAGTTGTTTGGGCCGGTGGGGTGACTAAAATGCACTACTCCTGTTCCTAATGCCCCACCTAGTGGCTCAAACAGCCGTCCTTGTTTTTTGCCTGATGGGATATACACATGGGGCGAGAGAGCAGGGCGCAAGGCAACAGAAAAAGAAACATCTACTGAACCACAATAAATTCAACACGGTCATTTTTCTTTAATATACCACAGGGAGAAAAGTCTCCAAACAATAAGAAACATTCCCAATTTTACCGATATCTAGACATTGTGTGTGTACTTTGGAAGTGAGTTGAGAAGGTTGTATTTTTGGTGTTACGTCACTCGGAAGCTCTGTGTTCATATTTGGCTTTGTTATACACGTATTTTATGGATATAAAAAGACTCATCTGCCATGCAACTGCAATCTGGCAACTTTGCTCACTTATCTGAGTAGATACACTTTTGAAGTGTAGTTAAAATATGACAAAATGTATCGATCACAATTTATTTAGACTTTTTTCCACTTTGGAATTTGGTCGTGTAAGTTGTAGGTTTGAAAAACAGTGCTACTTTGCACATTTACTTCAAAATCCTGTGCTTAAACATTGAATTGTTTTACTTAAGAAATTAAAAGTCTATGGTTTTCTTTTTTTTTTTTCATTGTTTATAAAGGAAATATCTTTTCTTAAAAGCTTGATAAGAGGACTGCATTGTTTTCTTGCATATATGTTGCACTGCTTAAACCAATAAGTGCACTACTGTTACCAGAGATGTTCTAGTTTTTAGAGATAATCATTTTTTTATCAAATACTTGGTTCTATAGTTCACTTTTGTTTGAGTAGCTTTGTTCTTTCTTTTTTTTTTTTTTTTTGATTAGATGATTCAATTTTTTCTTGGCTTTGTTATCATCACTTGCTATTGTATTTACTTTGTGCTGTTTATGCAAGCATATTTTTTCTTCTTCTTTATTTATATTTAAACCATTGTGAGCTTATCCCTGGTCAGATCCTAATGATGTATTGCTTACACCACTTCCATCCCTTCCCCCATCCCAACACTATCCCAATGCAGTTAATTCATCGAAGCAAATTCTCGGTTTTCTTCTCATTCATACCAAACTAAAAAAAAAACAAAAAAACAAAACAAAACAAACAAACAAAAAAACATCAAAACCACAAAAAAAAGAAAAAAAAAAGAATTGTAGTGTGTGCCTAAATATATGATAAATGTCTTTTAGAACAAGTACGTTTCTATGAGAGGGTCGTTGTGCAAAGCTTTTTAGTGCTGTCTAGGGATCAAGCACATTTATGTATGTGTTTGTATGAGCATGTGTGTGTTATATTCCTCTGGTATGTCTCTATGTGTGTGCTGTACAATTTGTGATGCCTGAACTGTAGGGCTTCCTTTGCAATATGCAGTACAGGTACGGCAACAGTCACAACATGCTATTTTACATACTTAGGAGTGCATTTGGTAACTTTCTCAAGAACAATCATTGCTATTTTCCCTACAATAATGACACAAAGAAGATAATGCTGTCAAGGCCCTTGCTTTAAGTCTGAACGATATGATCTGGCCTAACCCAGTGCTGTCCCTGTCAATTCAGCTAATTCAATACGCCTGTTGAGTATTCTGTATCGTATCTCCAGTGCTTCGAGACCAAACGTCATTTCCTTAACTCAATTATGCTGCAAAGTTTGGCCACAGGCTGTGTTGTACCAGTCTGAGGTGTTGCCTTAGACTAGCATACGTGTTTGTCGGTCATTTCTAGTCGCGTTTCAGATGCCGATCTTGTTGGCGTACCATTTTGACGGTTGTGTTGAGGAGCTAAATGATCAGTCGGTTGGTTTGTGGTGGTGGTACAGTTGGTAGTCGCCAGAGTCCCGTCTCATCCATTCGTAGTTTCGCTGGTTTCCCATTCAGTAACCGTCCGTGTGGATTTCAACTGCAGCAAATCGCAGACATGTTATACCAGAACATACGTGTCTCTAAAGAAGGGTCAGGCCAGCATGAACGTTAACATTTCGACACATTAAAGCACTTAATGAGCTGGGTGGGAGGGAGGGACTTACATTGGCCATCAGCTGTGTCTTTACAGATAGCCTTAATCATGTTTGACTCAAGCGACCAAATGCACTATTTGCTTGTGAAGGTGCTGTTGCAATTTCTAGCATTTCTTTTACACAAGGGATATATATTTAGGAGAAAGCAACCTTGCAATACAGTATTGGTAAATTGTCTAGTGAAGGTTATGAAGGACATACAGCTGATTTCTCTTGTCATTTTGGTATAGATTCGTTCTGGCCATGCGTTTTAACCGCGCATGGAGGCAACAGCGCCACCGGTCCTTGTATCAGGCTTCATATATTAAATCTGTCTCATCTCGCTTGTGTTGAAGTGCTATGAGGCTTTAATGTCCGATATTACTGTTACTCTGTGTTTGTTCATATGTAAAAAGCAAAAAGAACAGTGACAAAAAAAAAATAACAACCTTTTATTTAACAGAGACTTTGTTTAGCCAAAATTGTGTAGTTTGTGAAAGTGTAAAAAATCTGCACGAAGATGTTTAGACACAATTCAGATGCTTAAATGTCATAGTCTACGATCCATCGCATCTAGACTGGAAACCGTTCTTGTGGGTAAAAAGCACTATGACGATCACTTCTATGGGTAGTTCAGATAGACTTTTTTACATTACTTACAGTATATATTTACAGTTCATAAATGTAGAGTTAGCGTTTATTTTTGTTTTCCGCTTCAAATTGTAATTTTACAATACATATTACTTTTCTTCAGTGTACAGTATAGATACAGCATTCTCTTTGCTATTACAGTAAGTTTTTATGTTGTAGGACTACCACCTTCTTTTCTCCTTGCTTTCTAACAAAGGTACTTTTTTAAAAACAAAAATCTTAATTTATAAAGAATATCTATTCCTAGAGTATAGGCTTGTGGGCACAGAAAAGACCTTGGAAAACATCACCAATATCTACGTAGGAGGTTTTGCTCGCTTACTTGGAACAGTTGAATGATCGGTCGTGTTGTATGCTCAGAGACTAAGCTTTTTCATAACATGCGAAATATTTCATGCATCCTATAAAACCCTGGTGAAATATTTCAGTCAGCCCGTTTTCCCCATTTCCATATTTAAGCAGTCCACTTCGATTTAACATCGCTGCATTGAAATCTTTCGTCTTGCAGTTGTTTTCTTCTTCGAACAAACAAAGACTTAATCTTCTCTCTACACAATGGTCAGACTAATTCAAAACAAGCTAGAGAATCCATGTCTTCATCAGCATCTACAACAGACAGTACTGTAACCAAAACAACACCTAACACTGTACATGTGGAATTTTACAATGCCTCTCCTTTGTAGAAGAAAAAAAAATGATGAAGTGCCTCTTTTTACAGATCCAAGCTTAATAAAGCTCACAATAATACTGTTATTTTTATTGTGTAATAATAATACTTCACAAAACAGTAAAAACAAAACAATATTCACTGCCTAAAACAAAACACACACACACACACACACACACATAGTTTTTCAACTGTCGACAGAACCCTCTATGAGGCAAGCATGAGGATTACCAGCAATAATAATTACGAAATAGATCTGAAATGTCACAAAAAAGACTTTGACTTGTACCATTTAAGGACCACTAATAAGTAAGGGTGTTTTATTGTGTTTTAACCCCTGAAATCACCAAAATGAAGCTTATTTTATACTACAATATACAGTGTTATATTGTGTCCAAAGTGCCCCTGTTAAAATTAATAAAGAAAATAAAAAATGTTTGCGTACGTTTAATTTAATTTCATATTTTTCAAACCTGCCTTTAGAATTTTATAAGTCGCATATTTTAAATGCCCTATTGAAAATGTCTGCCTTTTCAGTATGCATTTTATTGGACATTTGTGTATGTGAATGAAACTAATCAAACAAACAAAAAAAAAAAAACATTTGTTCTTCCTATTCTATTTCCTCTTCTTTCTCTCTTCTTCTCGGATCTTTCCTATAGATGCTGAATTTTTCCTTTCAAAGATGTTAATGCTATATGCTTTTGAGCAGTTGTTGTTATACATAATCAGCATAATATTGTGTATGCCGTAATCAATATTGCGATGGTTTATGTGAAAAGAGGTCATTGTTGTTCTGTGATGAGACTTGCGAGATTTTACAGACTACTCTGTAAGCTAGAGTATAGAGACACAGTTTTTTGAAGAATATAACAGAGAAACGAATACCGTTTTAATCTTTGTAGTCAGTAGACAAGCATATCATATGTTCAATACCAAATTTATTGAATCCTTTTTTTTTCCCGCCAGAGGTTAGATATGTAAGCATGCTTGTGATGACACACTTTTCTAACACTTCTCTTTCTGCGTTACAGCTCTGAATGGTATTCACTATTGATTATATGATATTCTTCTGCTTGTATCATAGGCTCAAATCCAAAGACAAAGCATTTACTCTATTTATGACTACAGAGTTTGTTTGTTTGTTCATTTGTTTTTCAGAAACAATAGAAAATTATACGTATATTTACAGGACAAAGTACAATACAGATTTTAACAGGAAAAGCAAGCAAACATAAAATATCTTTAGATGAATCATATATATATATATATGTGTGTGTGTGTGTATATATATATGATATTTCAGATACAGGAACTGCAGTTTCTTTACTAATCACACAAGGCATACTTTTCAAAATAACGCTGACTGCACAGTTTTAAATGATGACGTGCATGATTCCCTGAAAACGCAAGTGTGCTCATGTCATTTGCATGTTGAGGATCACTTTTTCTTGGCCACTGGAACCAGAAATGAGACTAGTTAGGATTTGGATTAAGGGAACGGCTAGTTTGCATGCTTTTCAGGACACCCACGGTTTGCGATAAAAACATTTGCAAAAGTACTCAGTGGATTGTGCTTAAGGGTCAGCAAGGAATGGATGGAAAGGTGGACAGATGGTGGTGCTTGTGCTGGGCTGAGAGGAGCGGGGATGCCATTTTTCTTATCTTTGAGCTACGTTTTGTGCTTTCGCTATCTTCCACAACCACTGTATACACCCTAAAGCATCAATCTGTCCTGTTAAAATTGAATCTCATCTGCCTCACTGTCAAGTTTGATACATGACACCTCAGCTCAACAGTAACAGTGTGTTTTTGTATAATTAATCAAACAATTAATCAGCTAAACAGTCAATTTATGGAACAGATTTTGTTCTGCTAACGCAGTTCCAGACTGTAATGCAGTCATAATGAAGAATTCCTAAACTAATACATTTTTCTTGTGGAAAATAACCCTGTTGCACTAAATTCAAGAAGAGATTTTTCGATTAGACACATTTCTAAACTTCCACAATCTTCCAATGTTTTCTTATCATTTGAGACAAGAAACACTACTTGTGTACCATATATATCTGGCAAAGTGTGTGGTCCATTAAAGGCAGAAAATGAGCAAACTAAAACTGTTTACCACACTATAAATGTATTATTTGAATGCTGCTCCACTAAATTAATATGACATGGTTACGTCCAACTCATTTGAAATTTTTCATTCTGCACTGAAACAAAATAACTTACATTTATTTTAAAGTTGTTCTTAATTCCACTGGGATTGATGGTTGGCCCTGCTGTTACTGGTGATCTGAGACAGGTTTCTGGTTTCTGCTGCATTGATCTACAATTAGATTTCTGCATTCATTTCAGTGGACTGTGTTTGTGGAACTTCAGACAAATTTGTGTGTGGTTTGCAATATACCAGTATCACTAAATTTGAAACTGTAAATTAGATATATTTACATGTATTTCTTCGGCAGATGCCTTTTGATATACAACCAGTGCATACAGTAGATTAGTGCAATAGGAAAAAAAATAGACAATGTATGTAACTCTTTAATAGTATCTCTTAAATTGTTGTAATTTTGCATAGTTCACCATTAAACAAAACAGGATTTCAGTCCAGCAGAAGAGCAAATCTGTCCATTCCAAAGGTGAATATTGTTATTATTTTTAATGTAGTGGTTATTTGATTTAGTCAGTTTGAAAATTCATTTAGATTGACCCCAAATTACATTTATTCAAAACAACAGAAAAGATTTCATGCTAAATGCTTTGACACTACTCACTTCTGACTACTCTAATGCCATCTGTAATTTTGATCTGAATTTAATATAGAATTTAGGGAACTATCATGCACTCTAAATGGTTTTAATCTAGTGAGCTTTTTCTCCCAATGTATTAATTTGTTTTCTTTGACTAAGCATTTTAATGCTTAGAAATGTATACAACAATAGAAAATGCAAATAAAATAAGAAAAATGACGTTTGTAGACCTGTCATCAGTGAAATTGGATAATTTTTGAGAATCGAATATTAAAAATGCTGCAATTCAGCTGCTCGTTTGAACGCAGATGTTTGGGGCCACTCAGTTGTATTCAAATACAGTATGTCTAGAACGAAACATTTTTATAAAGAAAAAAAAGAAGAACATTTTTCATCATATTGTTTCACTTGTTTTTTTTACTTTATCCTTTAACCTTTATTTTAAACATTCGTATTGTACCAAATGTGCTATTGCTTGAGCAACACAAAGCGAACAAATTGAAATGTCCAAAGCTTCTAAAAGTCATTTGAACGTAACTCATTAAATGTAATTATATTATCTTGGACTCCATAAAAGTTAAGTCAGAGAAGTGTGTTAACACCAAAGAGTTATGCCAATGTCAAAAGAAACACAATGCGTCATCCTGAAACTCAAATTTGGTCTAATTTTGTGCATTATTTTTCATTATGTGCTATGATAACACTGTTGATGGGTGGAAAAGACTTGTTTTTCCATTCCACATTGACTCGTATAATTAGTTTCTGACTTGTAAAAGTTCATTCTTTGGCAAATATTATTTGCTTCCGTAATGTCAAACATCAAATCAATTGCACTGACGCAAGACAAACTGATTTTCTTCATATTTTTCTTCCTTCATTATTTCAGCTGCTCTGCTTCATGCAATAGATGTGAAGAATCACTTGTTATATGTCAGCATGGACCAATCGTTTTATTTCTCTTGTTTGCACGTAACTCTTTTTTTAAAGGTTAATTTACCAAAAGTTCTACTCTAACAAATTTCTCAACATCAAATTAAATATAAAAACAAAATGAGTAATGGTTTCTTTTCATATAAATCAACACCATTAGCACCATAATTTTATCTTTAAGGACCAAATTCCCATTTTTATCTCTTTTTTTGTAACATACATATATAATCAATGTAAAAAAGTAAAAGTGTAATGTGAATATTAGGTTGGAAATGCTCATATCATAGTAGTATCCTACCCCTTGACAAATAGACAATGTAGTAAAATGCCATGTGATACTTTACTAGCTTCTTTCTGCTAATGTATTTAGCTCCGTTGGTTTTAGAAGATACACATTAGAAAGACTTTTATCCCTATTTTGTGCGATGTTTTGTGCTAAAAAAAAAAAAAGAATTTAGGTGACTACATAGAAACCTAGCTGGTTTAAAAATCTACGTTTTGAAAAAGATTTGGTATTTTTCACTGTTTAAAGCCATATCTTAAGCCTTGTTTTATTCTTGCACTAGCACATAATTTATTTTCACAAATTTCATTATCTTGGTTTTCATATTGAAACATTCAAACTGAGCGAATGTGGAGCTGTTGTAGTAAAGGTATTAAACATCCTACAGTATTCAAACAACAACCTTAAAAACGAAAATCTGCAGTTGTGATTTTAATTTGTTTAAAGTTAGTTTGTCCAGTTTCTATTGTTGTTGTGAAAAAGTTTGTTTGCTTTATAATACCTGCTGTTTAGAGATATAGAGTAAGGTTTTTTAGTGTGTGTATACAAGGCCATTTCCTTTTATTTTTATATGTCAAACACTGGACTAGAATAATTTGTAAAAATTTGCGAGACATCAGTCAAGCCAAGTCAAATTATAATTTGATTTGTATAGGGCTTTCATGAACACTAAGCAGCACAGAATACAGATTTGTTTCCGATCCAACACATTCGGTTTGTTCAGCTACACAGTGTTGTCTACACACAACTCTCTCAAATCAAATTGACCCCACTTCTAATCACTCACAACTTTTTTTTTTTTTTACTCCACAAAACCTATGAAAATTTCCGAATTTTAAAGGTAACCCCTCGGCAAACTAACGGCATGATAAAATGTCGAAAGGCAAACCACTTCAGAAACCACTAAGCAAACAGTTGATCCCTGTAGCAATCCCCAAATACCACTTATCAAACTAGAAAAGAATTTGCACTAAAATTATTCTTGGTCTTCTTTGATAAATAGCAATAGAACACTTCACATAAACACGAACCAACCATGTACAACAACAAAAGCTTTCTGTGCTCTTAAAAGATGCTATTTTGCGTTATTTGTTTATACAGAAACAACATTGGAGATGTGTGGGTGATGCTGAGACTGTAACGTTGGATATTAATACTGTTAAAGAGAACACATATAACATGTCAGAGTTTTAGGTACATTAAAGTATATGCTTCCTGTTTCCTCTTGTGATTGTTCTTGAAAATTTTTTTTTACAAGCTCTGAGGAAAAGAAAAAGGCTGTCCCAGAAACATGAAGACGCATTTGTTTTTTGTGGTGTTTCAACACTAATGAAATATTTAGAGCAGAATATTCATGCAGGCTAACTTGCTGGACTCTGGAGAGAGACGTGAGAGTCAGAGACCTTCGATCGTGTGCAAACATATACTCATTGTTATTATTAAGTGGGTTGTTGCTGATCTTTTCCAAACACTTTGTCAGTACTATACCGTGTTTCTGGGACCGGGATGTTTTGGCAGTGGTCAAAAGTCACGGTCTGAGTCTTTTCCTTTTCCGCTGTGACATCCACACACAAGATCTACTTAAAGTCAGTATCCGTAAAAAGTAAAGAAGCTGAAACTGGAAGATTGAAAAAGTTTCCTATGCCTAACTGTAGGTGATCGGTAATAACCTCTAGCAACTGTACGTAGTGACGGTCTTTGGTTTCTGGAAATAGTGGCTTTCCTATTAAAACTGCTTTGTGGTGTTGTTGAAAGGTGTTGCGGTTTGTCTCAATATGTTGCGTGTTAGAGGAAGCATAAGTATGTGCCTTCATGTAATCTTCTTGGTGAGCTTGTTTTATTAAGAAGCTGAAGCCAGCCAGTTGTGTTTGCACTAAAACCAAATTGCTTTTGTGATGTTGGTTATTTGAGCAAGCTTGTTGCGTCACTTTAGCAGTATGCATGAGGGTGATCCTTGGTAAGTTCTAGGGATAGAGCTTGTGTCTTTTTAACTTCTGAACTAGCGCAGCTTAGGAAATCCCCGGAATAATATCTCTGCTTTGTTCCGTTTTGTTTTGATCAAATCATCCAACGACGTCATCGTGTCTTGCAGTGGCATATTCCATATTGAAAAGAAACACCAAACGCGCATACATACAAACAAATATAATATTGCATACCATACAATGATGTTAGAGTATTTAACATGTCTGTGGAAAAGACTGTCACACATTTCTCTGAATCAGTGGGAGTGCATGAGTTCATGAGGTCGCCTCAAGACTATTGGTCATGCTAATATTGGTTCTTTCGTGCTATTTTTGAACTAAGTAATTTTGTGTTGCATTTGTAATTTATTTCTGTTTTGTTTATTGAAACCTAAAAAAGGCCTACATGCTTTTCAGTCTTACAAATGCACCTTATTCTCCCCTGTCTGCAACAGACAGGCCTTGTAATATCTCTAATTTAGCACCTTACTACACAGCATGATTTCACTTTATGCCAGTTTTGCTATACTTCCATGCATATGATTTGAAAGAAAAAACAAAACCTTATATATTTTGTGAAAATATTTAAAGGGATGTGCCAAAGTTTGGAGGCGATCTCCCTTGTTTGTATGTTTATTATTACTTTTTTTCTTTTCCTTCTGCTTCAGTTATTTCAATGGTATCTCATGTAACCTTTCTTACAAATGTGTTTAGAAAAAAAAAATTATTTCAGCAAACAGTATCATTACTTGCCATTTTACAGTAAGCCCTGTATTTTCACGTATATTTACCAGTGATGTGTATTTGTTATTAAACAGAAAATAGCCGTAAAAGCTTCATTATGTTACATAATATTGTGACTTTTTTCGAAAAACTGTGAAGACTTGCATATACTTTATACAGAAGTATTAAGCCTTAATGCAAAAGACTAAAAAAAAAAGAGTGGAAGAATAACTGATTGTTGCAAAGTAAGGATGATTTTTTTGTAAATGTTACCAGCACCTTTTTTTGTAATTTTCACTCTCTGAGGTATTGTAAGTTCACTCTGTTTGTGAAGTTTGAATATGAAGGAATAAAAAAATAGTACTTTCCTGTACATTAAAGGATGGGATGATGTGTGTGTTTTTATTTCTGGACCTGTGGCTGTTTTATAAAAACAAATCATGATCATTTCACTATTTTTAAAAAGTTGTGTAACACAGCCTCTTGGGTTTTATTCAAATATCCATATCCATATCAACAGAACTTGAAACAACTAACACGTAATAATCTTAGGTTGTCTTTGCAATGGAAGGAAGTCAATCCAGAGGTCCATCAGAGAGGTCATCGGAGAAAGGGGAGGCAGAGGACTGTCCATGATGTGGATTGCAGAACCTGAAAAGATCAACTGTCAATTCATGCATTCATTAAGAATCGAAAAGCAGTAAAAGGCATTACTGTAATACATGAATGCAGGAAAAGTGCATTTACAAAATTGACCATATATTTTTTAGTCAGAATTGACATGGAAGACATTTCATTCATCTCATTAAATACTATAGATATTGTAGCAGTTCTGGAATTTCATGTTGCTTTGATTGAGCAACATATGTGTTTTCCAGAATGTGACAACTGTACATTTTCAGAACTGATTTCGTAAAATTACGGTTGAACCAATGATGATTATTTGAATGATGTCCTAACTATGTTTCTGATTAAACATTATAGATATGCTCAAGAACAAAACATTTGCAGCTGCATTTGTAAACTGCTTACTAATGCGTATTAATGTTGGAAAATGCTTACTAATGATTCATAGAGTGCGGTTATTATAAAGTGTTACCACAGAATTTTTTTGTTAGGGGGATGGGGGGTTGGGGGGGTGAACTATCCCTTTAAGGATTGCTTGAATATTATAGTAAGACGTGACTGATTTCAATGTTACACCTTACAGGCTTTTCTACAGCAAAATACTGGAAGCACTGTAGCCAGTTAGTCGCATACGGATCTCAAAAGTGTTGCCAGTTAATTACTGTAACTGAGCCATTATGATGACTAAACATCAACACTGTTGCCAGTTAATCGACAGTTACATACTGTAAATCAAGAATTATAATGAATAACTGTCAAAAGTGTTGGCAGTTAATTAATGTAATGCAATGAAACCACTCACAGCATAGGACTGCGTAAACATTATATCACATGCAGTAGCCATTCTGGTTTTATAAAGATGATACAATATTCTTAACAACTATTTCTTTAAAAGAGAGAGAGAGGAGAAGAAAGCATATAAAACGTCTATACAAATATGTCTTGTTACTTTGACAAAGCAAATATACATCACATAGCATATCAGAAAATTAAACCAATCAGAGCATGTTTTACTAAAATGAAAATACTGCAATGAGAATGTTAATCAGCCATAATAAACAAACAACACTGGCAGTGTATTTTAGTGACTTCATTTAAGTGAAATCACACATGTATATATATATATATATATTTTTTTTTTTACTTTAAAGTATTAAACACAAATATAAACAAAATAAATAAAAAACATACATAAAATGAACAACGGCAGTGTATTTATGCGAATTTTAACACTTTAGCATATTTTCAGTGAAATTGGCAAAACAATTACAGGTCCTTCTTAAAAAATTAGCATATTGTGATAAAGTTCATTATTTTCTGTAATGTACTGATAAACATTACACTTTCATATATTTTTAGATTCATTACACACAACTGAAGTAGTTCAAGCCTTTTATTGTTTTAATATTGATGATTTTGGCATACAGCTC
>JAUMHQ010000093.1:4129557-4141351 GCA_032361165.1 Enteromius paludinosus | reverse complement strand
GTGCGTTAACAAAGAGAGACATGCAAAATATGCAGAGCGGTGGGGCGCGAGGACCAGGATTGAGAACCGCTGGCATATAGGAACAGCACACACACTTTCAAAAAAAGACGTTCAATCCAGTTTTTGCCTCAAAACGGTAGTCATAAATCATTACTAGCATCTATGATTTGTTTACTCTCCAGGGCCTCTATTTTTGGTGCAGGTTTGCACATAACTTATAGAATAAGTGTGTGTGAAAGTGTAGTGACTTGTGGCCAGGTATGGCGACCCATACTTGAAATTAGTGCTTCGGCACCTGGGTTCAGTGCCTTGCTCACCTCAGTTGTGGTATTAAAGGTGGAAAAAGCAATGGTTATTCACTCCCCCTACCTACAATCCCTGCCAGACCTGGGACTTGAATCATGACTTTCAGGTTACAGGTCCGACTCTCTGTCCATTAGGCCAGGACAGTGTTACATCAAGTGTACTCATATTTTTGTCATCTTTGTTTTCCCTAAATCATTGTTACTACATTTTTTGTGTTTTTCCCTCTAATTGTACAAAGGCTCAGTAATGAGAGAATTACTATTTACTGGAATAAACAATTTTGTACTTAAAACTTGTTTGCAAGCACACACATGCACACAATGACTGTTTCTGATCTTGAGTTGCAAAGGTTACTTTTACGTTATTGTTTCTTTGCATGCTGATCAATTGTATCTAAAACATATGTTTGGTTAAAGCACTTGCTTTTATTTTAACTCTTATGTGCGTATTTTTTGACAGACTCAAACTCCTCTGGAACAAGAGATTTTCAGACTTTTGCGCGTCAACAGCCAGCCAGTCAATGACCCTGTTTTGACTCCTGTGGAGGAGGAATCGCTGAAAGCCATGAGCTTGGAGGAGGTATGACTTAGATAAAGCTTCTGTTCAATTGCCGTAGATGTTTTATAGCCATTCAAATCAAGTTAGTTCTGCTTCTAGTACAGGTGGGCCTAGGCCTGGAGTTATGAATACCGTGTAATTTTAAAATAGATGCCTGAAAATGCCAAATGAAAAGCTTGTTTCAAGCAAAAGTCTAAAAGGCCGTTTAGATAGTCTTTTAATACTTTTTAGTTACAGGCATGCAGACTTTGGAGAAAAAAACTTCCCCATTACTGAATGGTCACTATTGGCATATAATGTGAAAAAGATTGCTGAAGTCAACCTATTTTACCAATAGACCTGCTGATCTGTTAATATCACATGACACCAAATTAATTTCTCGTATTACTACTGTTACTAAAATGTTGACATTTCTACCGATTGAGATAGATAGATAGATAAATGCGTATTATTGTTCACTAAGCAGCATGTTATTTATTCTATCTTTGCTATCAGTTCTACTTATAATTAATCAATAATTTTTGTGTTCCACTTTGTAACCATTTGTTTTATATGGCAGGCTAAGATTCGTCGTGCTGAGCTTCAAAAGACAAGAGCACTTCAATCGTATTATGAGGCAAAAGCCAAAAGAGAAAAGAGTATCAAGAGTAAAAAGTGAGTTTTACTGAATATGACTTTGATCTCTGTGAACAACTTGCTGTTAGTTAATCCCTCTTGCAAGTAGTACTATACAAAATAGACAGAGATATATATATATACACACACACACACATATATTTATACATATATACATACGTACATGTTGTATATTGTTTTTGTTTTATTCTATTTTTTCTCAGGTACCACAGGATTCAGAAGAAAGTCAAGCGTAAAGAGTTTCTGAAGCATTTTGAGGAAATGGTAAAGACGAATCCTGATGGAGCTCTGGAAGAGCTCAAAAAGATGGAACTGTCCAGGATGGAGGTACTGATGCATTGATGGAGTAAATTAGAGCCCGACCGATAAACGATTTTGAAGGCTGATACTGATACAAATATTTGTTGGTTTTAAAATCCGATATATCGGCCGTGTGTTGTTGTTGTTTTTTTTTTATAATTTCAGGAACGCAACAAAACGTTAACAGATTTCCCTAACATTAGTTATTTGTAGTTATTTATGAGTTTTAACTAACACTTTTTAAAATGCATGTTTGAACTGCTTCGACTGAAAATACCTTTCTCTGACATATCTTAAAATTTTGTAAAAGATGCATTAATATCTTAATTTAAGTAAGGCCTAGTCCTGGCTTAAGATAAGCCATGTTTGTGAAACTGGGCCATTGTGTTGATAATAATCTTATTGATTTGAATTGTGAAACCAAGATGGCAGTACTGACAAATAGATATCTCAAATATAATAGGGCTTTAATTTCATTAATTTAATCTAGATTAATTTCAAAATTAATCTAGATTAAAAAAAATTATCTATGCACACCCCTAATAAAAACACAAAAACAACAACAACCAAATCAAAGTAACAAGTTTTAAAAGACTTTGTAAGCTTTGGTAAGTCTGTCTGCCCGACTCTTTCTGGATCAGCAGGTTGCAGGATATGTGGCGCCTTATACACGAGTGTTGCCAACGGGGATGGTGTAGAGAGCCCTCTGGTGGACAAACTACAACGCCCACAGTCATGACATGGTTGAAGGGTGTTTCGTCCATTTTTATTTTATTTTTTAACCTCTTACACTCTAGTGCTATTTTGGGGAATTCCCCCTGCATTTGGCCTACCAAAATTAAAAAGCTTCCAATACCCACATGCAGAGGTGTGTATACAAAAGATTTGTATCATTTTAAAGGAAACCTTTTGAAATTACATAAAACACTGTTGAAATTGATTAAAATTATTGTATATATTATAAAAAAAAAAAATTTTTTGTGAACTGAGATTTGAAAGTGTATAGTTCAGGCCCTGAGTGCCTCAGCTCCCTGCAAACAATTTTATTTGTTTCCAGCAATTTATTTCAATCATAATCTTTGCAAGAGTTATTCTATTCCAACTGTAGGGAAAAATAAAAAAAAAATTCGGACAATTTCCGGTTTCCCCATACCAACATATACAGTGGAATAAATGCAATATCTTGGTGTCATTTTAAAGAAAACCCTTTGAAATTACATAAAAAACTGCTGTAAGTGATAAATATTAATATATATGTTGTCTGTCCTAAGATGAACCATGTCAACACAAGGCGTTTTGGGGCTAAATGTACGTAATGGGGGGAGAGGGGGTGGGGGTAGTGTAATTTACGTGTAAATAACTTTGTTACAGTAAAATAAATATCAAAGTAATTCATATCTACATAAAATAGAGATTCTAAGCTTTCAAATGGTACCACATATGGGGTTATTGGTGCACGCAAAGGGTTAAAAATTAGAATTGTAAATCTAAATCCAAATGGGTCCGCAGAGTTTAAGAGGTTAAATATTCATCTATCTGCCATTATAAATGCTGATACCGATAGTTTGGAAAATGTCTACTATCGGCCGATAAATCGGTCAGGCTCTAGAGCAGATACTGGAAGACAAACTATGCAAACAAAGATGAGAATCATTTGGTCTTGAATATATTTTTCTTTGCTTTCATTACAGGAGAGAATGTCTCTGAAGCATCAGAACAGTGGCAAGTGGGCAAAAGCAAAAGCCATAATGGCAAAATATGATGATTCGGTGAGTGTGTTCTTTTTCTTCTTCTTTTTTTTTCTTTATCCTATTGTTCTTGATAGTGGAGTGACGCTGAAGATGTTATGTATGATGTCTGTTCTATGACACAATATTGTAATTTGAATATCTCCCATGCTCTTTAGGCACGCAAAGCAATGCAGGAGCAGTTGCAGATGAATAAAGATCTTACCCAGAAGATTGTGGTGCCTTCTGATGATGAACAAGAGAGTAATGAGGAAGCACTGGAGACAGTAACTGACTTTGTGAATGACCCTGAACCAGTCATTGACCCTGTCAATCCCTGGATGAGAGGCCAACTTACACATGAAGAACCTGAGGTCAGCTGTGTCACAATAGAGGAACCTCAAACAGCAGAACAGGAGAATGAGGAGGAGGAACTAATTGGAGAATTTGAGAGGAAGAGGAAGCTGAGGCAAGCTGAAGAAGAGGACTTGATTCCTACAGAGGAACAGAGTAAGAGAGCAGGTATAAAGCAAATACTTGCAGAAAAAATTTAATGGTGAATAGAGTAGGTGTTTTACTTCTGGAACAGGAAAGGAACATTTTTCTACAATGTTCAAACTAGGCCTGGGTGAATAAATTATACTTGATACGTTTTTACTTGATATGGTTTAACCAATCCATCACATAACAGATCAATCAGTGCCTGTCACACACAAAGACACATGTGACACACATTTTTCAGCATGTGTGGTCTCAATAAATGAGGATATGAACACATGAGCTTCATCTCTGGAGCTGCTTGGAGAGTCACTTTACAGGCTTTACACAGTTTCATTTGGGAAAAACTACCATTAAATGCACACTAAAACTGATTAAAGTTATTTAAGACAGAAAATACCATACCATTGTATACTAAATGTTACATCGTATTTTATTTTATTTATGAATTCATTTAATAAAGTTTATGTGGTGATTTTCATCCAAACTATTCCGTTAAACAGAACCTGAAAGCGAGGTAGTTGAAGAAGATGTGGTTGACATATCTGATAAAGAGGAGGAGGATGAAGAAGAGGACGTTTCTGAGTTTAACACCCTTTTCAGGCTTATGAGGAGTGAGAAGACACTTGAGGGTCCAAAGCAGAAATCACAAGCAGAGTTGAACACACCCATGCAAGAAGATGAAGAGGAACTTTTGAATGAAGGACCGACTCGATTCAGGAATATAGAGGATCTGGAGGATTTGGCTGAAGATGTCGACCTCCAGCCCACTGCATCGACGTCACTACCACAGACAGCTGTTGCCGAGGCCACTTCAGAGCCACCAAACAAAAAAAGAAGAGAAATCGACCTCAAAGAAGTTCTCACCAAAGATGACAAAGTCGTTAAAGTTCCTTTTTTGCCAACAGTGGTTGAAGAGGAAGTGAGTTGAATTTTACCTAAGTTTAAGCAATAGACCTTAGTCACGGTAAACACCATGGCCGCATTTGAATTATGTACTTCTTTTGAATAAGTAATTATTCCATGTTTTATGTAGTATATGATTAGTGTTCCCTTAATTATTTATTTTTTATTTTTCCTGAGCAACACTTTTCTGCATTGGACGGGCATGAGCAAAAACATTCTTTATACCAGACCCGTACAGCACACCACACATAAAGTGGATAGTTGTAATGTGCTGTGTAAACGCTAAATGATGTACGTTTTATGTTACCTGATACAACATGTTTTACAGTATAATACACTGCTGTTCAAAGGTTTGGGATCAAAGCTTTAAAAGAAGTTTCTTATGCTCATCAAGGCTTGTCTATTTGATAAGGATTAAAACAGAAAATTATTTAACAATAATATTGGGAAACATTATTGCAAATTAAAATGTTTTTTTTATACTTCTCTTTAGGGCTGGGCGATATATATTGAACTATTTGTTATGCGCATCTCATCAGTAAAGCCGGTTCTTTGATTAGCGCTAAATCTCCGTTAGCTGTTTTTAAATTCAGCACCAGTTTATGAACAGAGCCGTAGATCACTGACAAGCTACGTGTTAGTTTCGTGGGTGATTCAATGGCGCAGCTTCTCAGTGATCGATGGCTGTGTATAAGCTGGCGTTCCTTTTGAACACAGCTGACGAAGATTTGGCGCTAATCAAAGAACCGGCTTTACTGATGAGATGCGCATAATATATCGTTCGATATATATCGCCCAGCCCTACTTATCTAATTTATTCTTGTGAAGCAAAGCTGAAATTTTAGCATCAGTCTTCATTATGACATGATCCTTCAGAAATCATTCTAATATGCTGATTTCTAATTGGGGTTGGAAACTGTTTAAATTAAACTGCTTAATGTCTTTGGAGAAAAGGCTTTTGTTCAAAATTTCTTGTTTCAGCAGAATAAATTTTATATTATATTAAAATGGAAAACCAATATTAGAAATTGTAATAATATTTCTGACATAAAGAAAACAAATACAGTCTTGATGACCATAAGAGACATTAAAAACAAGATTTTGTTTTCGCTTTTTGCGCAATACACATGTGACGGTACATTACTGCAGTTTTGTTAAAGTTCTATGCCCATCATCCGCTACTTCTAGGGCTTAATCACGTCATTGCATTTGCATTGGCTCTCATGTTGAGTTATTTTGTCCATGAGTATTTGGTTTCTTTGGCACACTTAATTTTCTTGAAACTTGTAACCCATGTTCACCAGTTCAAACTGTGATCAAGTGATATCGAATCCATAGCTGTTTGCCCCAGCATTGCAATTTTTTTTAACTTTTACTAGAACTCATACAAATGGCTTTCTCGACTCATTTTGTGCGTGTGCAGCACATTTCTTCTGTGTACTGCGTGCGCAGCTGGAGGGAACATTGTGTATGACTGAATTAATGTAATCCAGACTTCCTACATTCACCTTGTGAATATGAGGAGTTTGAATTCGGATTCAGGCCATGTTACTTTTACAGAAATTAAAACAAGACTCTCAGATATGAATTGTGTGTTTTTGTAGACAAAAAAAAAAAACTAGACAACATGGATTGTAAAAATGAAACCTTTAAGATTGTAAATGATGAACAGAATCATGGTCAACCCTGACTGTCTAGGTTAATTTTGACATTTAGTTATGAGTGATTTGTGAGAAGTAACATTCTGTGCTGCACTTTCCTTTTTTTAATTTTTTTTAATTTTTATGTTAGGGTCATGATGAACAGATCTCCATCATCAAGGAGGCCTTTGCTGGGGATGATGTCATTTCTGATTTCATAAAAGACAAAAAGAAAGCGGAAGGTGATGGGAAGCCTAAAGTGGTGGACCTGACACTGCCTGGCTGGGGAGAATGGGGAGGTGTTGGTCTCAAAACCTCCAACTGGAAACGCAAAAGGTATTAAATTATTATTTAAATTTTTTTCTTTTACTAGCTTAGTTATATTTAGTCTTTTTTTTTTTCATGAAAATTATGTCAAAGAATAGATTAGCATAGTATAACATAGTAATGTCAGTACTATAGCAAACAAAGAAGTAATCCTACAATACAAATACATTAAAACATTACCATGTAGCTTTCAAATATTGTTTAATTATAAATCATTTTGTAAAAAGATCAAATAAATGTAATAAGATAAACGTTATAGCTAACTGAACAGCTCGACTGTTGCTATGGTTATCACATGATTATCGAATTCTACAACTTCAGATTCAGATCAACATTTTATTGCAGTGTCAGTCCTGAAACAGAGTGTATTTAGCATGAACAATTGTACTTTTATTCAAATTATGAATGGGTTATACACAGAATGTGAAAAAAGATGCTCCCTTATAATCAGTGAAGCTGATTTCAATTCACCGCAGCTCACAAGAAAACAGCAAAATTATTTGTGAGAGTGCAGAGCTCAAGATGAATGAGTTGCATACCCCTGATTGGCCATTGGGCTTGCACACTCAACAAACATATCTGTGCTATAATGCTCAGCACTTGAAATCCTGATGATTATCATTAGCTAATCGGTTATTCGTGGGCGTGTTAAACTGGGTGTAAGCACAGTTTAAGGCTAGTATTGTGAAATTTAAGTACAGAAGTACTGGTCATTTTGACAATGCTACTATCCTCGATTGTATGGATTTCGGTCTCGAGTTAATTTTCCTTATTTATTGGATCTTTACTTCAGATCCATGCTTTTTTTTCTTATACTGTTAACTATACAGAGAACCTTCTCACTTGGTAGCAATTTTCTTTTTCTTTTTTTTCATTATTTATATTTATTATTTTTACAAAAATGGCAATTCAGTTGTATCTACACATCCTCAGCTCAAAGCCTTATCATAGTCCTAATGGTTCATTTGTCTTGTAGATTTATGATAAAAACGGCCCCATTACCTCCACGGAAAGACCGGAAACTGGCTGATACCATCATATCCGAGAACAGAAATGCATCAATTGCTTCCCATCAGGTAACTAATTGTCTGGAAATACTCAAAAGAAGCAGGGGCTAATAAAATTGATACAAATTGGAGTATAAGAATATCATTCCCTCATGAATGCATTCAATTCCTGAATTTGAGATGAGATGCTGAACAAAATGTAAACAAAAAGCACATACAATACCTAAGAAGTTTTATGTCCTTATTCATTTTGTTGACCCGGTTAATTAAATTTTCTTTGGAATGCTGGAATCAAGCTACAGAAGTTTCAATTCAATTCAGATGCAATCTCGGAAATTGAAAGGCACCCCGATAATAGTGTGTCTAATAGTTTTTTTTTGTTGTTGTTGTTGTTTTTTTCAAAGGTTAGTCAACTGCCATTCCCCTTTCAAAACACTGCACAGTTTGAATCTTGCATCCGTACACCTATCGGCCAGACGTGGAACACTCAAAGTGTTGTGAAGAAGATGACAAAACCCAAAGTTGTCACTACATTGGGTGCGATCATCGACCCTATGGTCAAAGAGGACTTCATAAAGAATAAGACCACAACATCAGCCAGTAAAGGACCAGCAATCATGTTGGGAGAAAACAAAAGGGCAAATAAGGGCCAAAAATTTTCATCAGCAAAGCCTCAAGTAAGAAGAGAAAAAGGAAAAGACCCGAAGAGTAAAAAACAACAGACTCGAAAGTCTGTGTGACTTCAGTAACTGCGTAAATATATTTGATATGTGAGTGTTCAAGACATCTATAATAAACTACCCTATGAACTTATTGTGATGCTTATCATGGCCACATATATTTAATTGTATGCCTTAGAATGCCTATTATTTGTAATAACTGTTAAGCGGCTTTCAAATAAATACATTTTAAAAGCTTTATTTATTTACTTATTTTTTGGCAAACCATAGGTTGTTTGTCTTCCTGCTTGAATGTCTTTTTAAATGTTCCAACATGATTAGTGTTAATAACTGACCCTTATTTGAATCCTGGATTCAAAATTAAATATCCTTTTAAATTTACCAAAAAAAAGCAGCTTTGTTTGCCAGAAATGAGGCATTAAAAATGCTGTGATTCATGTTACCAGTATTATGTGTTGTATTGATATTGACACTTAATGTCTGCTTGTATAAGCTATTAAAACCTTAAAATATACTGGTATCCAACAAGGACGAGAAGTCAGTTCACTTAAACGTGGTAAATACTTGTATATACAGTGCCTATAGAAAACCTTTCCAGCTTTACTAGAATAACTAAAAAAATGTCATCATTGATTTACTCCTAGATGTACTAATCCATTGGATATCACCACGGATATTAAACTTGAGCAATTCTGCAAGAGGAAAAAAATACATTTCCAATGCTGTCCTAAGAAACTAACTGCTGCTCAGGACCAGCTTAAACCAGCATCCATGCTTCAAAACCTACCTAAGAAGCATGCGCTTGTTTTTTTGGGTTTTTTCAATAAAAATCTCTACAGTTAGTTTTTTTAGGGACAAAATAAACATTGATTTTTGTTTCCTTTTATAAAAGTAAAGAACAAATTAAAAACGTAGTAACAAATTATTTTATTTCTATTTTTACTTGCTTCATGGCTGGCAAAAAAAAATATAATAATAATTGGTTTAGGTCTTCACATATAATAAAAAAAAAAAATGATGATCCCTGTTAAACCAAAATTATACTACTGCATTGAGTATAAAGCATACCCGAATATACACCTCCCCAAAAATGTAACTACAGCATTCATACAATGCAGATGAACAAACAGGCAGCACTGCACACAACAGGTAGACAAGCTGCATAACAACATCTTGGTAGTTCAACAGGAAGGCACAAGATTCTGCTCTTTGGTTCCACTCTGATCCAATCCTCTGAAAGACAGAGAAAAGGAGAACACAAAACAACACATGTACTCTACAACAACAGTAACTCTCAGAATGTAAAGGCACTGTTAAAAATATCTTAAAAGTAAACATGCCACAAAAATAAGTTTAAGGTTTAAATGATGATGTGATCAACATGCAGAAAGTATTGCATAGATTTTAAAGTAACGTTTGATAGTTATTGTTGTGAACTACAACTTGTTTAAAGTCATTTCAGAGATGAAAATGAATATTTTACGGTTATTTACATCTGCACTTCGATATTTTGTGATCACTAGTATAGCTAAAGCTTCCAGGTACTTTCTGAGATTTACGGTTAAAAAACAATGTTTTATATATAATGTTACACAAAGCGCAAAAAAAGGCTGTTTACCAAAGACCAAATCTGATATGTCACCACCCAAACATTAGTAAAGTTGAGCAAGGAAAATGTACATTTCCATGCTTATTTCCTTCTTAACAGAGGATGTCTTTGTTTCATTGTCCAGATTAATGACAGATTCCTGAGACCCAAGACTTTTTTTCCCTTTTGAAAGCATCTCACCTGACACCATGTGAATACTTTATGCAGGGGAGGGGCAGGGTGCTGTACTAGCATGAAATGCCCATTTTTTATGCAGTTGTGACTCAGCAAAAGTGCCTTTCAAAAGTCGATTGTCCAAGGCAAGATCTGAGAAAGTGTGTATAAATTAGTTTGTGTTGCATTGTACGACTGCAAATGAGCTGTTGAAAAAGTCTTTTTTTTTTAGGAATCATGGAGGCTGTGTTTTTTGGGGTGGTCATACTACAATTTTTGGCATCTGTTCTGTCCTATCCAAGCGGGGCACCAGCTTCAACTTGTGTGGATATGATGCCCAGGCATGGAGGGGTACAGCCCAAGCCAAACCCTGCTCCATACACCATCCTCCCAAGCAGCAGAACTTTTCAGCCTGGCAAAGCCATCACAGGTAAGGGACAAGTTGGATAAAGTAAATACGACAGGGTCACTGCTGTGACCAAGAACTGCATGTCTGAATACAAAGTTTACGGAGTTCTTTCTATACTGTTATGTAATTCATTGTTGCAAACCGAGGAATAGTTACTATATGAAAAAATGCTCTCAATTAAGAATTTAAACTGTGTTTCTATAAATCTACGCGGAAACACACCTTGGAGATTTTTTTTGCGATTCATTCAAGCTTGATTCCTGAAATATTTGAACTGCATTTATAAGAATTATTAAGCAATTTAATTTAACCTCTTAAAACCCAAGAAAAAAAGTGTTTGTTTTTCGTGTCTTTACATTGTTTAGAGCATTGAAAATAATGTAAAATTTTTTTTATAATTTATACTGTATAAATTAAGTTTCTTTTTGATAAAACAGTTTTCTTTCAGCAAATTGTGTGTAAAATGGTCATAAACAGGGTTTCTCATTATATAAAATGTCTCTATACATGAAATCTAATTTGCATAATAATGTGTTTTGGGAGCAACATAGTTAAGGGAGTGCAATAAAGGAAGTAATAATTGACCAGATTTGAATAATAATGTGTATTGAAATATAATTTCTATTTTCATGTGTCATGTCTCCCAAATTGCATAGTAAACATGTTTTAGTCCCAGTGTTCACAAATGTGCACATGTGTGAAATTCAACATCCTGTTTCCTCTCATTTTGATCTGAAAACCCATAACATTTTCCTGAGATGCTGATTTATGACGCACAATTTTACAAAATATGATCATATCTCCATAAGAGTGTCACTAAATTAATTTCAGATATTTCTGAAGACCAAGGAGAGAGAGAGAGATCATGATGAAACAGCCAATCATTTGGTATCTCTGAAAAGCTCTGTGCTCTTCACAGGACATCCAGACTTAAAACTGTGGCATATAGGCCCGGTTTCAGAAACGGGACTTAGCTTAAGCCAGGTCTAGGCATTAGTTAAATTAAGATATTTAAGCAACTTTTACAAAAATGCCTTA
>JAUMHQ010000093.1:4091409-4105747 GCA_032361165.1 Enteromius paludinosus | reverse complement strand
ATGCATGCCAGTGCCGGCAACACGCCAGCAGTGCCATTATGAGGCCACATTTGGGCCAAGTCCGTTTGCTATGTGGGATTATGTCCCGCCTGCTAGCTCGTTCTCAGTCACTGGGATATTAATTGAGATCACCTGATGGCGATTAAGACCGGCTTTAAAACCCAAACAGTTTTACAGCTCCTTTGTTGGAGATCGAGGTAACTACCCACACCTCTTTATCCATCCGCTATTGTTTGACTCTTACCTGTATGTCATAGAGAATCCTGCCAAAGATCGGAGGACAAAGAGGAGCTGAGCCACACTCACCTGCAACGTGCACTTCTTAACCTGAGACTTAAAGGAAGCGTAAGATCCTGAACTTTGCTATACTTACCTGAACACTAACCTGCAACATGCACTTCTAAACCTGAGACTTAAATCAAGGTTCCTTAAGCAGCCGGAGGATTACCGCTTTCTATCGAGCATGTGGAGTTATACAGACTACACTCACCTGTGTGCCCACTTCAATCACCCTGGAAACCAAGATCTGGATATCTGCTGCATTCTAACGGTATACTTCCCCGAATTACTAACCTGTTCTCTTCCGCTCTGTCCAGGCGATGACGAAAGACCTCAAGGCAATTAAAAGGAGAAACAATCAGCAGATGAGTGACAGATACAGCATTGCTGTTCCAAAACCACACTAAACAAATACTTGCTAATATGCTTAATGTCAAAAATATAAACAAACTAATTTATGTTTTTCTTTCTAACAGGATGAACTTGAGGGCCACACAAACCAAATAATGAAAGTGTTGGTGACGCATGATCTCACAGGACCCAGCCTCTCATTTCTAGTGTTGTAACTTTTGAAGTTACAAACTACTTCAAATCACAGTTTCTTGTTTGTAAAAAAAAAAAAAAAAAAAAAGTGACAGAATTGAAGAGTTGTTTTTTTTTTTTTTTTTTTTTTTTTGGTGCATATTCTGACATGCATGAAGACCTTACTCAATCTCCTCAATTTATTTTCTTATTGGAAACTTTTAAGAGGTTTTACAGTATGTAAAATGAGTGTATGAAATTGTATTTCATTTGAAATTGATTGTAAGAGAGGGCTCTTTTGTACATGCATTTTAAAGATGAAATGTTTGTTATTTGGTCAATAAAAAGTAACTGATTCAATATTCTGTGTCTGACAATTTTTAGGTAAATTTAACTTTCCTGAATAAATGTGTAACTATTCCTATTGGGTAATTATTATAAATAGTAATTCAGTATATGAACAGTATATTGCCTACTGAAATAAAATTAATATTACTCATTTTTAATAGGTAATTCATTGTGTAATGTACTGAAATATTAGTTAGACTTTACCTATTTTATTTTAGTTTGTCATAGCTGTTAAATGTAGGTATTCTTTACCCAAATATAATTGATAAAATCTACTCACACACAAACTGAGTGCAAATTTTTACATAAATTTTATTGAGTAGATTCTATAGGTCATTTTTTACAGTGAAGCCCAACTCCCTATCCATTAGGCAAACTATTGGATTTTACAGTGTATTGCTACATTCATATGGTCTCTCTCTCTCACACACACACACTTGCTCTGAGTTTATTTTTTTCTCTCTTTGAACTATTGGTTTCCTTTGGATGACAGATGATCCTTAAACCCTTGACCTACAGCTCTAAACTGACCACTGTTGACTGACATGACTGAATATTCTTCAGAGAAATTGTTGCATTGTCCCACTTCCCTTCAAAAAAAAAAGGGGGTGGGGGTTGGGGGACCTAAAATGATATTTAGATGTCATCAGTTTTAAAAACAGACAGTTTCAAAACAATGTCTTGAGCTTTGGCTCACACCACTGCCAACATCTCTGTACAAAGAGTCAATGCAGATTGTTTTTTGCTCTGATTTATCTGCCCGATAGATCTTTTTTCACAACCCAATTTTATTGCTATGGTTGCTACAGTATCCATTAAATACATTAATAAATAATTTTACAGAAGAATTCTAAAAGAGGTATATTTGATATCTCAATGGATGAATGCCTTGCCTTCACCATTATTGTTCATGTTTTTCTAAAAGCTGTTCTAAATAGATATTTTTACCTTTTATTGTACTTTAATAACTATTTGCTCTTAAATTGTTAGGGCATCTAATCTATTCTATATACTCTTGAGTGCTTCCCATGTTTTGCCACATTCCTTGCAGTTAACTGTGAAGAAAAAATTTAGTTCTCTTGTTCCAATGTTTCTGACTTCATTATGTTCTCTTCAAGTCTTTTTCCACACCCCTCCCCCTCCTGCCACCCCTGCTGCCTTCTTTTCTTTCTTTTTTTTTTTTTCCTCAACAGCTTGTCTAACGTTGTCTTTGACTGCCTTGTCATTTGGCACTGATTAAAATTTGGTACATAACAATAATCTCAATTCCAGGTACCCTTCCAGACACTGTGTGCAGACTTCGGGTGATCATATAAAGCCTTTCTCATTTACCATTACTTTTTTTTTTCTTATCTGTTTCAATTACATAACCTGCTCTGTGTTTCTAAACACCCAAATATTAATGAAACCTTTTTTTATTTATTTGCTGACAATATTCTACTGTATTTACTGTTACATAAACTGTATTTTTCTTTGGTGCATTTGGAGGTTGGAAGGATCATGCATGCTGTTTTACAAGAAGTAGGTTTTTATTTAATATATATATATATATATATATATACACACACACACACACACACACACACACACACACACACACACACACACACATTTTTTCTTATGCTTGTATTGTTTTACAAAGTTGTAGGTTGTTTATTAATCGCTAGATGGCACTGTGTCTTTTTCACCGAAATTTCCTTTACAGGGAAATTACATTCCTCATCTTTTTTTCGCTATATGAAGTGAGTTTCTTCAACCCAAGTATCCACGTTTTTGATGTCGAGTAGCCTGTGTTTTTAAATGGCATCACATTCATATTTCATGTTTATGTTATTTTTAGTCAATATTAAAATATTTTAGAAGTAACAAAAAGTTTTACATTTTAATTATTGTCAATTAGAGCTCATTCATTGTGTGTGTATTTCTAATGCAATTTTAATGTAGGAGTTAAACTTACAGGTAATTTGTGGATGGGGTGGGGGGGTGTAAGGGGCTCTAAAAATGTACGTGTTTATCGTCGTCATCGTCGTCGTCATGATCATAATCATTTTTTCCATTACTATTATTGTTATTGCTATAAAAGGTAAGAAGATGTTTTCAGTTGTTGCTATTGTGATTTAACCATAATTTATTTAGGCCGACATTGTTTGTGTTTTATTTGCAAGATTAATTCAGTTAACACACAGGTCCACAATGCTTGGGGCAAATGGGTAGGATTATAGTTTACTCATCTCGACAAATTGTCTGCCTTAATTAATTGTCATTATTATTAGCGGCTGTTTTAATTTACGTCTAGGACATGAAGAAAGAACAAAAAAAATAAAAAAATAATTTTAGGCTATGGTTAGTGTTTTCATTTTTTATTTAGGGCCTATTTATTTTTAAATCACAAGCTCCGATTGATTTAAACAGGCCAGGCAAACAGTGTACTGTCAATAGACAATCTGATACGAGTCTGGCTCTGGCACGTATTTGTTTATTTTGATGTAACTCAAACGCACCCACCGACAAGTTTTCTCTTCTTTTCCTCTTCTCTTCCTTAATTACATTATTTGGGTAATTGAATGTGATTCTTAAATAGCCTACTTGTGGATAACAAGCAGTTTTACACCCAGGCGTTACTGTACTTTGAAGGGAATATAATCAATTATCGCACTCCATTGCGGTTATTGATGTTTTGGACAGAGTTCAACTTCTATTATTTATAGTATATATTCTATAAGTTGTCATAAGAGATGTACTTTCAACGCTTACTTCATACGCAGAATGAGTTGCTGCCAATGAGCTAAATCGGATTAATTTAGAATGCAAACAGAATTATGATAATTGATCAATTAATCTGAATGGAAATGTTAATTCGCTGTTTGAAGTGCACTAACAATGCAAACTCCGGGTGGTAATTATGCTTCGCATTTGTCCTTTTGTTAAACATTTGCATGGGAATAGAGTTCGGCTCTGTGCCTAAATTAACTTTTTTTTTTTTTTACATGCAGGACTGTTTTTACCTTGAGATGATCGAAAGTGTACAATAAATGCCAAAGAATGACAAAACTCGCATAGATCTGTTCAGTTAACATTAACCGTGAGGGTATTAAGACTCAAACCAGTTGTGCTTGATTGTGTGTTACATTTTGTTTTAATTCCGAACTGTATCATAGACTACGATTGAATAATAGCTAGGCTGCTATATAAACAGCCAGCATGTGAGCTTAAAACCTTAAATAATATTATTATGCAATATAAATAACATAAACTACTACTAATGAATAGCAATTGTTTAAATACAGTTCAAACAAACTGTTCCCAGGGAATATTCTGGGATGCTCTTTTCTCCAAAAACCTGAAGCAATATAGTTTTACTTTTAACATTTTTCATTATCACACTTTTAATATTATTTTAAACATTTTCTCCACAAATTCTTAGGGTAACTCATACATGCAAAATACTTTTTATTTCTAAATACATACATTGAAATAAATTGCATTGTAGCAATTATTAGCACGTTTTTGCAGGTTTAATAGATTTGGATAAAAAAAAAAAAAGTCGAATATTAATTTTTTTTCTCTCTCAAGCACTTAAGAATCCTTCCTCTTAGCGCAAACAGACATGCTGGACTACCTTAAGAGATCGTCCCTCCCTCGGCACGTATGCCATTGGTTGATGTTTGCAGTGGAAGAGCTTGCTGAAATGCAAAACTTGTTGCTGGTCCTTGCGGTCGATGCGCGCAGAGCTTCTCAGTATTAGTATGATCTATAGCTGATTTTTTTTTTTTTTTTAAAGCTGGAGTAAGTCAAAACTGGTGCTATCAGAAGAGGACTTCCTGAATGTGTAAGTGTTGCCTATAATTGAAATCGCAGTCAAACTGTACGATTTCGTGGACAATGTTCAGGACCGATGGGACTATGTTGCCGAGCAGATCGGTGGTGGCGGGCTTTGGATAGCGCATGTGCTGCCTATCGCTCGGAGCTCCAAAAGACGGACTTACAAAGACGTGCGTTCGGGTTTGCCCCCTTACACTGGACTTTCTTCTGGTCGGCGTGATCACTTGTTAAGCTCAGCCCAAGGGAAATATTTATTTTCAACGCATGCAGTTTAAAAAACCTTACTCATCTTACAAGAAAGTGGATACCAAATAATACGCTGTTCTGGATTCAAATGGATGAGGATATTATTTTTACGGTTCTCTGGATAGTGTAATTATGTGCGCTCAAAAGGGATTTTTAAACAGAAACAAATTCTTACCTCACTCTGGACATTTGACAGCACATTGGAAATACAGTCTGTGGAGAATGATGTGACAGAACTTATAATGTTCTTTATATATATATATATATATATATATATATATTGTTGTGGCTGCTGTCTGACCGCAAAGTGAGGGAAATATTGTGGAGAGTTGTTTTATAAAAGCTGTGTTTTGCTGTGCTGTACAGCAAATTTAATACTACTACTACTGCTGATAATAATAATAATGTTTTACAGTTTATGTAATTCTTTTAAAAGCAGTAATCAAAATAATATGGAACTGATTTTTGTCTAGACGTTTAGTTTTTATAGAGCACTAATCTTATAACACGTTCACAATCATTTACAATATGTCTTTATTGTATATACAATATGGCTTTCTCAGTAATTAATTATTAATAACAGAATTTTTTTAGCTACAAGCTTTTTTATTAATGGCAATATCCCATTCAACTTTTGTTCCAGTATTTTAATGTATTTGTTGATATCAACTAATTAACCAAAGGAAAAATAAATAATAATAAAAAAATAATAATAATAATAAAAAACAATTATATATATATATATATATATATAGACATTGCAGTAGAGTCCGGCAAACTGGCAGTCATGCAGGATTGATTGTGGGAAGTATTTTTGGGCTGGAACAGTTTAGTCCACAGATTTCAACCAGAAAATTTGACCACACAGAAAAAACCTTTAACCAGTCAAAAGGGAACATGAACTCCCATTACAAGAGCCCAGGTTTTCAAGCTGCAGGTCCACAAGGGACAGTTGACAGTGGAATGGACCCACTTAATGAGCCTCCTGTGATTGAGATGAACATTAACATGAGTGGAGGGGAACAGTATGGTGGATTTCAGCAGGGAAATTCTGAATTACATGCAGGGACTCTCCAACAACAACAACAGCCTTCAATACATGGATTTTTTAATCCACAACAACCTCACAATCATCCTCACAGCCACCAAACACATTCACACCAAAACCATCAACACTTTGGGGGAAACTTTGGAACTGAACCTGGCTCCTCCTGTTTGCACAGTGGAAGAATGATGGGTTATAACAGCAGTATGGGACTCCAGCCAGGATTCCCAGAGGGTTTTGACCCACTCTCTGAGGGACAGTCAGCAGATGGCTTCTCTCAGCAGCAATCCCAGCAGCAGCAAAGGACAGGCTCCATCCCTGATTTTCAGCACCACAGACCCCCTAGTGGAAATCTCCCGGTCCCAGCCCCATGTCTCTCCTTGGACCAATCACCTAAGCGTGCTGCCTCATTCCATGGCCTGTCTTCTTCATCCTCTTCATCAGAAAGTCACAATCTGGAATCTAGACGAATTCCCCCATCAGGTGGTGTTGATGGACTGGACTACAACTATTCTAATGAGCCCTCATCTGGACATTTTCAAGAGTCTGTGTACTCCCCCTCTGCATCTGATTCTCAGCTTTCTCAATTTAGGCATGGCCGTCAGGTGCCAGGGCCCAGCTTTCCAGGATTGTCGCGAGCTCCTGGAATGCAGGGCATCTCTAAAGAACACCCCCATATCCCCCCTCAACAGCAGCAAACCCCAGCCCAGCACAGTGTGTTCTTTGAAAGTTTTGGGGGTGGGCGCAAAATACCAGTAGGGATAGAGCCTGGTGCCAGGCATCCTCTCATGCAGCAGCAGCCAGGCTTGATTGGCCGACAGAACACTTGCCCACCATCTCTCCAACAGCCCCCACAATCAGAGACAGGTTCTGCTAATGCCAATATGCAAGAGGGTGGCGTCATGGTGCCTGGCCAGCATAATCAGTTTGAATACCCTATTCACAGACCAGAAAACAGACGGATGAATAGTTATGGCGACCCTGTGTTCAACATGCAACAGCAGCCACCCCTTCCTCAGCAGCCTTCCAATCAGAGGCTGCAACACTTTGATTCTCCTTATTTAAATATGGCTAAGAGGCCCAGGTTTGATTTCCCCAATAGTGCTCATGGTGGGGAAAGTTGCAGCAGTTGGAACAGTGGTATGCATAACTCGCCTGGAATGGAGAATCATCTCTCTCCAGCAGCCTATCCTGGCCTGTCTGGAGAGTTCACCCCCCCTGTGACAGATGGTTTTTCATCAGGTCCATCAATGCAACTTACAGGGTCTGAACATGGGTCTAATGCAGCTATGATGATCAAACAAATGGCCTCTCGCAGTCAGCAGCAGAGAATGAGACAACCCAATCTGCAGCAGCTGGGTCATCATGGGGATGTTTCTCAAGGGCCCCTGGTGCATGGGGGCCCAGTGGGAGGCATGCCTCAGTCAAATTTTGAGAGAGAAAATGGTAGGAGGATTGTTAATTTTGATGGACGGAATGCTCATGTGACTTTGGAGAGTGGGTGGTTTCCTGGGACACATCCACCTGGGGAAGTCCTGGGCCATCGAATAGGGACAGGCGGAGAGGCAGGGGCTCATGAAATGCAGCAAAATGGCCCTGGCATAATGTTCAGTGCTAGTGTGAATGGAATGGGTATGCAGGAGCCTTTGAGGATACCGACGGAGGGCCATGTGCAGCCCTTACTTTCACCCAACATCCACTCACAATTCAACAGTGGAATAGGGAACCTTTCACAGATGCAGTCTCCCAGTACAGGTGTTAGATTACAAAACACTCCATCAGAAAGGCGCCCTAATGACTTTCAAGGACCACCTATGGGTGGTCCATCCTCTTTTCCGTATGGAGGCTGTAATCAACAGGGAGCCTCTCTGAGTAACTCTCAAGGGGTGAGCACCTCAACAGGGAGTTTCACATCCCAATCAGACATTCCCCCTAGCCAACGTTCCTCTGTTAGCAAACTTGGGGGACTCTCCTTAGGGAATTTTAGCAAAACGAGTGGCAAGGACAATGTTTTTGGACAGAGCTGCCTGGCAGCCCTCTCTACTGCCTGTCAGAACATGATTGCCAGCCTGGCGGCCCCTAACCTCAATGTGACATTCAACAAAAAGACTCAGGGAGAGGGGAAACGAAAGCTGAGTCAGACAGAACAGGACCTAAGTAACAGTGTGGTTAATGGCACTGGGAATGCTGGGACTGAATATTTCTCAAGCATTACTCTCCCCCAAATGCCTCCCTCTGAAAATAGCAACACTAAGCCACCAGGTCAAAATCAGACGTTGCAGGGGGAAGCCAGCACCCTCTCCCCAAATTACAATATGGACACTACCCCTTGCAGTGAGGGGAAGCCAGCAACAGGGAGTGGAAGAGGGAGAGGGAGGAGAAAAAGAGACAGTGGCCATGTGATCCCTGGGATTTTTTTCCCCTCTGACAACAGTAACCTTGTTGTAAGTCCTGGCCAACAGGTGACCTCAGCAGCTAGTGTGGGGGAGAGAAGTACAGGCACACCTCAAGAGAAGCCCCACACCTCTCCCTCATGGGCAAAAAGTGGAGAACTACTGCTGGGAGATCAGGCTGACCTTATATCATCTCTTGACAGTGGCATCCAGAGCGTATCAAAATCTGAAGTCTGTTCGCCTCGGATGGATTTTACAGATGATGTGTGCACACATTACAGCAATGAGGATGAGGTTTCTTCAAGCTCAGATGCTCCATCCACTGTGAAGCCTGGCCACAGCCCTGTGTTAGGTTCACCCAAGTTGCAGAGAGACAGTGGACTTACAGGTGGGCAGAAAGGGCAAGGCATGGGCCTCTCCAGTCACACTACCTCAGCATCGGATGGCATTGGTGGAGTGGGTCATCCAGATACCCTGGGCATGGAGCAAATACGTACACCTTCTAGCACCTCTGGCCATGATGAAATTCACCCGTTAGAAATATTACAGGCTCAGATACAGCTTCAACGGCAGCAGTTCAGCATTTCAGAAGAACAGCCATTAGCTGAAATAAATAACAAAACAAGTAGTGACTGCAGTGGTCAGGATAAAGATGGAGAGCTTACAAGCTGTAGCCCGGTTGCAGAGAAGGGCTCTGTGGGCACTATTGATCTGGACACACTCATGGCTGAGCAGCATGCCACTTGGTATGTGCCCAGTGATAAGTCTCTACTTGAGGATATAGAGGAGGAGAAGTCTATGTGGGAAAAAAATAAAGTCCAGGGAACCATCAAAGAAGGTAAATATTTACAATTTCACTGTAATGCACACTTTTTTAAATACTTATAAAAGTACAGTTTTGCATAAACTGTGTGAGGTGGCAATAGTTTATTTGTTTATTAATGAATTAATCTATTTTCATTTTTGAAATTCATAGCCACTTGAAATGTCTTTTCACTTTCTCGATCTCTGTCTTGTGTGAGCGCGCACACACACACGCGTGCAAATACACGAATAGGCATAAATGCTAAGAATGCTGTCTTTATATTATTGAACTCTTACGAAGGAACAATGAAATTACTGATATTGTCTCCATGACATTGATTATAAAGTGCAAAATTGTAAAAATTTTTTTTTTCAAGTTTTTAAATGTTTATTTAAAATAAGAAAATGTTTAGATATGATTTAGGTTCACAAATAGGATAGTGAGGGTTCTGATATTTTATTTATTTTATTTTTTTTTACATTTATACAAGTTTTAAAAAAGTGTAAATACTACTAAAGCTTAAAAATGAAAAGAAGACAAAATTTTGTATTATTTTTTATTTATTAAATGCACTCTGAGTACCTTTAGGCTATTATATTTTTCTTTGTTTCCAGATTTTTGCCTTTTGTAATTGTATACATTAAATTACAGACACAGGCTCAAAAAAAAAAAAACATTTGTGGATCATTATCCATCTCTTATCAACACTCATCACTTACAAAAAAATAATCTTAACCCATTTAAGTTACTTTGTGTTCATTTATTATTAGTAGTAGTAGTATTGATAGTACTAGTGGTGATATTTGTTATCATTATGAAATTAATTAAATGAAACTTGCCTTATAATTTTTACTTCTTTTTATGAAGTTCTTTGTATTAACTTTTTTTGACCAGACACACGCTTTGATTGTTAACATCAGGGATCATGGATTGTGCTTAAAATAAATAAGTAAATAAATCTGAATTGAAACATCAAATTACACATTTAATTTATTTTGTATATACAAGTTCTGTGTGTAAAACCAAAAGACAGGAACAATCATTGCAGGCTGTAACTGTGCAATAGTTATAATAATGTGATTATTATTATTATTATTATTATTAATACCAATAATTTTCAGTATCCTTTTCTAATGCATTCTTTCTAGTAAAGCCCTTTTTAAAAAAAATCTGTTATGCCACTCTCTAATAATAATTTCATAATAATTTACATTAGGCAGCATAAATATGTAAACCACAAGTTCATATATTTAATGTGTGTGTCCTTCATTTGGCACTTGTCCTTTAGTTTAATCAATATATGAAACGGTAATTGTCTTCACTGAAAAGGCAGCGGGATGGACACGCATAATTGAATCGCCACAGCCGGAGTGGGCTTTCACACGTGTTAATAGTTCGCCCCCAGTGTGCATTATGTGCCCCTTTGTTTGGGCTAACTGCAGGTGGGAGGGTGCAAGGGGGTGCTTTCAGAGAAGGCAATCTTAAGTCAAGGTCCATTGTTTAACATTCAGTGTTGTCAAGTGCACCATCCCCATCTCTCTGTGCTTATTTTTTTGTTATAGACTAGCAAATACATTCACCACTACACAGCCAAATGGATTTGTCTCGCATCTGTCTGTGCTCTCAACGTAAACCAAATGCAAAACATTGTATTTTTTCTTAGTATTTCCCTCCTTTCTTCCCCCCACCAACTGTGCATTACTCTCCTTATTTTGCAGTCTCCTTGTCTCCCTTTTTCTCTCTCTCTTTCATTCTCCTTGCATTCAAGCCCTGGAGCTGTAAACGCACGTTGTGCTGGTGCGATCGATAGCTAGTTAGCACAAATCACCAGCCTTGACAGATTCTCATTTGAGTGGCGTAGACAGCAGAGATGAGAGAAGGGTTACAAAGTGTTTGCGGCTTGTGAAATTGCATCGGATGCATTGCACGCCAGCACACAAGGGGACTGTTAAATTCTATAAGAGCTTCTTTCACACCATAATATTTTACAGGCCTTTATAACACTTAACTTTCAAAGTATAGGAATGCTTCTAGTCATTTTAATTAGGTGACTGAGGTGCTTATAAGAGATTCTTAATATGGATTTATAGGATGCAGTAATTCATTTCAAAATCATTTGAAGTCGTATTAAAATTAATAGCACTGTGCTATATAAAATGAAAATGTGCAGTTGTGAACAAAAAGAGCTATTTCTAGAAGGTATGGCCAATAAATTTGCAGCTTGGTGTATCCTATCATATTAAATGTTTTTGACATAATAAAATCAGATTATTTCAAGGTTAAGTCATGAAGTACTGTATATATATTTATGTATAGAAGAGTACATATACACATATACATGTATTTAGCTGGCAGATCTAGCAGTGTGATGCGACAATGCCTAAACTAAACTAAACTAAACTAAACTATTAAGCTAAAAAAGACTATTAACTAATATTTATAGTGCATTAGTGTATTTACCCATTTTACAAATACATTTTTAAGTAAAATTTAAGTGACATTATATTAATTCATATTTGCATAATGTGTTTTAATTTTTTAGTTTTCCATTTTCATGTAACATATGAAAAAATATCCTTGGATCTTTCTTAAATCCACAGTCCTTCCAGTTATCACACACACACACACACACACACACACACACACACATTTCACACAGACTTTTTACATTTAATTTTGAGATTTTTTTTCTCCTTGTAGATTTTCTCAAGGGTTTTCAGACTATTCAAATTGGACTGGATTTGTGAATTTGATCTTAATTAGACATCTTTGACTGGGTTGCAGGATATTCCTATTTTTTCTTTGTTTTCATATTTGTACCACCAAAACAGTAGTAGTGTTAAATCTGATCACAAAATATTTTCCACATTTCAACTAAATCACTATTATGTTTGCAAAAATAGTATGTATTTATAAAGCAACAGAGAGATGTATAGAAAGACGTTTTCAAATGTCTTGTGCAGCGTGTGTAGATATATTGTGCTTTTGATAGTGATAAGTCAATACTGCAGTAATGCACTGGTGAGGATTTCCCATGGAGCCCCTGAAGTGTGTACTGCAAATGGTACTAATAGCCCCCACTAGACTATTTGCAGACATGATAAATGACAGAGCAAATGAATCCAAAGTTATGTTGACTGCGTTTGTGCCCCTTATGTGCTCAAAAGCTTTAGTAAGATATGACTATATGTTTATATATATATATATATATAAGTGGATTGCACTGACAGGTCACTAAACACCTAATATATCCTTATTTCTCTAAAATGTAAATTGTTCAGTTCTAGCCTATGATAAGTGTAGGCATCACACTTTAAGGATTTAATTTGTGACAAGTTGCAACAATGAATCATTTTAATTATTTTCCCTACTTGCTTTCTCTTTTTCTGAATGTTTATTTCATTCAGTTTCTAACACCCAAAACAAAGCCACATTTGGTGTAAAATGGAAAAACAGCTCAGGGCAACCCATGCTCTCATTCTGTCACTAGTTTGCTTCTTATTGACTTCTTCTGCAACTTACGTATTCACAGATTCACCAATCACTTTATCAGTGGTTACAAACAAGAAATGTATTTGCACTAATACTATAGGCTATATAGGCTAACATAAGATATGCAATTATTAACAATTAAATATATATATATAGTAATTACACCCAGGATGATTTTAAAAGTGTGTGATTCTTGCCCAAGCTGTTAGACCAATACACTAAGCAGTTATATAAACAAATATTGTGGTAATGCCTTTCTGTGGAATAAATCTCATTTCTCATTTCTGTGGAATGACTCATTGTGTTTCCATGCACGTTCTTAAGCTGATTTTGCTTAATTAGCCAAAATCGCACTTGGTCATTTAAACGGGGTAACCCGTTTTCTTTTATCGGAGTAAGGTCATAAACAGCTTAAGCATAACATCTCTTATTCCGATTTCGCACGGCATGTAAACGCAGTATCCCACTTTTCGTCGGCTTATTGAAGTGTGCATGAGTGATACATGACAGGAATGCAGTAAACAAAAAAGGAAATATTTCACAAAAGCAGACTTTTTCATAACACCGAAAACAATACAAATGTGTTCTCATCTCTGCAGCTGAAGTAGAAGTGGTTCCGTCATAATGCTGCATTTATAACTGCACGAGTTGAAAATGAACTGGTTATTTTTTAATAAACTGATATTTGTGAGTAATCAGCTTACTGGTGTGCATGTTATTATCTTTTGTCGTTATTGTAAATTTTGTAGTTTAGTAAAAGCTTTTTGGATGCCAAGCAATAACAAGGCATTGTGCCTTTTTTCTGATATTTGAGGCAAGGATATTAAATTAACCTATGGAATTTGTATTCTTCTGGATTGTGTTCTCCAAATGCTTGTTTTAGTTCTGTAACTTAAGTTATCTTAATGTGTGTGTGTGTGTGTGTGTGTGTGTGTGTGTGTGTGTGTGTGTGTGTAAAAATGATACCAGGCAGCTAGGGGGAGTTGTGGCAATTTGGATGCAGGTTGTTGTCTGGCAGTCATAATTTATTTTGAAGAAAAATAACAAAAATGAGTTGTTACTTCAGAGCTGGTAACTTTCAGGAGAGAGAAAAATAGAGATAAAAAGGAAATGGTATTCTGATGAGTTCATAATTAAAAACTGCAAAACTACTTATGCAGGGCCGTCACCAGAAAATCTTGAATGGGGGGGCATTTCATTTTAATGACCTATTAATAACAATAACCTATTGTTATTGTTATTTAAATCGATCAAATTCTATATTAAACCGATCTGTGATGATCTGTTGACTTTTGAGTGCCATATCCAATTAAAATTTAAATAGAAAAGTTTGAAAAATGTAAAAGATTTTCTCTCAAAATTGCAACAAGTAGCCCTCAATGGATC
>JAUMHQ010000093.1:4029826-4040523 GCA_032361165.1 Enteromius paludinosus | reverse complement strand
GGGCCCCACGGAAGATCTCTCCTCGTGGGGTATCAATGATGCTAAGAATGGTGAAGAATCAGCCCAGAACTACACGGATGGAGCTGATCAATGCCGTGAAGAGAGCTGGGACCATCGTTTCCAAGCATTCTATTAGTAATACACTAAGACGTCATGGTTTAAAATCTTGCATCGCACAGAAGATTCCCCTGCTTAAGTTAGCCCATGTCCGGGCCGGTCTGAAGTTTGCCAGGGAACATCTGGATGATCCAGAGGAGTCCAAAGTAGAACTTTTTGGTCCTAACTCCATTCGTCGTGTTTGGAGGAAGAAAAAAGATGAGTATCATCCCAATAATACCATACCTACAGTGAAGCATGGGGCTGGAAGCATCATGCTCTGGGGGTGTTTTTCTGCACAAGGGACAGGATGACTGCACTGTATAAAGGAGAGGGTGAACGGGGCCATGTATTGTGACATATTGGGCAAAAAACCTCCTTCCCTCAGTCAGAGCATTAAGCACAGGGTGATCAATACTTATTGACCTCACTGTGTATATATATATATATATATATATACACATTAATACATAAATAACCACATTTAGGTGCATCTCAATAAATTAGAATATTGTGGAAAAGTTCATTTATTTCTGTAATTCATCTCAAATTGTGAAATTACATTCAGTGCACACAGACTGAAGTAATTTAAGTCTTTGGTTCTTTTAATTGTGATGATTTAGGCTCACATTTAGCAAAAAAAAACAAAAAAAAAACTATTCACTATCTCAACAAATTAGTTACGTGCCAATCAGCTAATCGACTCAAAACACCTTCAAAGGTTTCCTGAGCCTTCGTTAAAACAGGTTGCAAATGGTGAAATGATTTTAAATGGTGAAATGATTGAATCTGTAAAATAAAATGTAGGCATGTTTTCATCTTCATGACAGGCTGTTGGTGCCAATGTTCTTTCACTTTGGACCATGGGCCCTGGGCAGAAATCATTGTCTCTCAAAAAACTTCTTGACACTGCTTTAATGTCAGGTATTAAATGATCTTACATTGTTTCCATTTTATTATTACTAAATATGGAGTGTATGCTGACAAAGCTGTAACATGTAAAATGTTCTATTCGTCTATTCAAGAGGTGAAGAAGATTCAAGTTGTGGATAATTTGATGTATGTTTTAAACCGAGAGGTAAGGAAAAACTAAAGTTGATTCTATATGTTCTATGCAGGGTTGTAACGATATACCAGTTTGGCGGTTTATCATAGTTTGAATGCGCGCGGTTATCATACGGTAAACATTTGCATGTCTACGGTGAAAAAAATAAATAAACCCACACATATGCAACTTATTTTCGCATGTCACCGAGTAGTGCCGTTTACCTACTACATTCTAAAGTACACATGTATGATGCTAATGGTGTTTTCAGTGTCTACATAAACATGAATATAATCCCCATCCATTGATTAGCTGTATCTACCTCTCCTCTCCACCTGTAGCTGGTGTGGTTAGCGCACTGGCGCCGTTGTCCTGTGGCAGCCGTCGCATCATCCAAGTGGATGCTGAATACTGGTGGTGGTTGAGGAGAGACCCCCCCCCACGTGATTGTAAAGCGCTTTGGGTGTATGGCAATACACAGTAAAGCGCTATATAAATGTGTCATTCATTCATTCATTCAAATACACTCTGAAACTCAAAGGTCCACTACAACCCATCAAAATAAGTTGCATTTAACTTATTTTGACAAATATATTAGCTTATTTTGACATTTAACAAATATATTAGCATTATACAATTTACTTCAAAGTAGAGCCCAACCGATTTATCGGCAGGCCGATATTATTGACCGAGATTAGGCATTTTCCAAACTATCAGTATCGACATTTGTAATAGCCGATTAAATGAATATTTAAAAAAGTAAAAACGGACAAACACCCTTACTGGTTACTTTGATTTGGTTGTTATTGTGTTTTTGTTCAAAGGACTCATATCTAAAGTTTCTATTTGTATAAATTTTATTTATCAGAACATTAATATATTTTAATGTTCCTCTGTTCCGTTGTGACAATAATATTTTAATGAATACTCCACTACAAATAACTATTCTTGTACTAAAACCTGCCTCTGCTGGACTGGAGCTATTGAGGATTGACTGATTAAGTACACTACCTCATATACTGTTAGCAATTTAGATTTTGCTGTTGTTGTTATTTATCAGAACTTAAAAGAATTTTGTCTCCAGTCCTATTCAAAATTATATTTATGAAGCTTACCAAGTCTTTTAAAACTGGTAACTTTGATTTGGTTGTTGTTGTATTTGTTCAAAGGACTTTACGTTTCATATCTTAGGTTTTTTTTATTCTTAAAGTATTTTTATACATTGTATTTATCTGAACTTTAATGTATTTTGATGTTCCTCTGTTCTGTGACAATAAAAGAAACAAGTTTCTTTTTAAAATGCATTATATTATGTCAGTTAAAACTCATAAATAACTACAAATAACTAATGTTCTTGGCTATTGCCTCGGTACCTGTCAGTAATGAAATCTGTTAATGTTTTGTTGCGCGTTTCTGAACTGTAAAAAAAAAAAATACATCATATATATACCAATAAATTACATGTTACAGAACATATAAATTAAAGTTATAAAAAAATATAATTGTACACTCAAATTTTCTAATGTTTTTTGTCATATTTAATGCACATTCATAACAACAACAACTCTGAGACCAACAAATCTGAGCTATAGTCCTATTATGGGATTCATATTTTGTATAGCTGGCACTATTGTCCAGCATTGACAGGCTGTACAATAACCTTTATGCATGTGTTTTTAATAAATTTTTGTAAGATGGACAGACAAATCTGTATTTATTTTAGAAATTATTGATAATAGTGATATGAGTGCATCAGAAATCAGTTTGGAGTGATAAAACAAATAGGGTCAGGGCCAAGGAGGATAAAAGGAGTGTGAGGGCAGTGATAAAGAATAGGTTTTTGTGGAAGTCAGGCATTTGTGTAAATTATTGTATGCCAGTTTGAAATTTGTGATCCATAAAACAACCAGAGGTCAGAAAAGATGGCAGTGTCTATGGGCATTACTATACTGACTATACTTCAATCTTGGGGTGGGCGTTATGGCAAAATATTTTACGATTTATTTAAAAAAAAAATTTTAGTATCATGATTTACGATTTTATCACGTTTCTTTGTTGAACATTGTATTAAATTCAGTGAGGACAACCTACTGTTTGGTTACTCAAAATATCCTATTTTGTGTTTAGCACAAGAAAGAATTGGGACAACATGTAAGTGAGTAAATAGTGACACAATTATAATCTTTGAGTGAACTATCTATTTAATGACAAGCGGCGGCATGTTTAGTTCTGTCCAGCATCTGTCTGCACTCATCTAATATACTGAGAATATTTATCGTCCATGATCAAAAATTGTCATATCGGCCACCCATATAGTCATATCGCCAGTAATGACTGCACAAGTCCACATCTACTAACATGTGGGATGTGGGGTATACTGAAAAAGAAGAGTCTTGTTGACTCACTTGTGCTAAGATTTGAAATTCCAACATGAAACACGTTTTAATGCTTTAGAAAAATTAGACATGGTTTTCAGGCAGTGAAATCACATCATAATTTGTGTCAAGCTTTACTTTCTTGTTCGAGTTCCAAATCAAGTATAGCAGCACAAGAAAAAAAAGGAATGTTCATAAAGATTTAAAAAAAAAAATTTCAGATAGTGAAAAAGCATTTGATTGTGTGTAAATTTTCAGACAATTTGCCAAAAATAATTTACCCCAATGAGACAATGTCAATTGCACATTGATGGATACATAAAACAATGGTCAAAGGTCAGATGCAGAAAATAGATTTCTGAAAATGATTTTACTCGTCAATATATTTTTAAGCTGTAAATTCACAATTACTCTTATAGAGGGATATGTAAACATCTTTTATGCGAAATATCTTATTGAGGTCAGTATTGTTTTAGGTAGAATTTGGGTACATTTTTTCAGATTCTGCAAGGTGTTTTTAAACTTTCCACTTTATAGAAGCATTGTGTGTGTGTGTAATTTTTCTATTTATTTTTATTTTCTAGGGCATGCTCAATTTGTTGGACATTCACTCATTTGTCCTGCTTTGTTGCTGGCCAGATCAGTACATTGTTGATTTTCTGCTGATATCGGATGGAAACTCCTCCTCTATTACACAGTAAGTGTCTCAGTTTTACTTGTTTTTATAAGACATACAAAGAGGTTGCTTATTTTTCATTATTAGTTTACAAAGTGATGGACATATTTATTTTGTGTTAAACAGGCAAGATGATAACAGCATGAAAATCATGTCCTTGGTTGAAGAAAAGGTATTTCATGAGTTCTATAAATCTGTGTATGCAAATTCTATAAATTTCTATCAATATGTGTATGCAAATATGCACTACTATTCAAGATTGGGCACACTTTGGGCCAATTCTAGTTTCTACCCCTTTGCCTACCCCTCGCCCCTTCCCCTTGCCCCTTGAAATTAAGTGGAAAGGGGAAGGGTTAAATATTTTCCCCTAAGAAATGGGACACCACTACTACACTGTTATACGTCATCATCCATTGACACTAGCTTCTAACGTTACATCAGAGGACATGCGCTGATGTAAGCACTGTTCATTTACATGTACACACATGGCTGTAAGCGAAACAAAACAATGCTTTGCTGTGTATATGACATAAAAATATAGTTCCTAATATTGTGCAATTGGTGCTATCCGCTTGCAAACTTAAGTGATTTTTTTTGCAAACGTTTCTTTACAGAGCATCACCGTAAACACAAGACCGATGGTAATATACATATAGTGAGAAATTGTCATAAAAATCCTTATTAATGGCAAAGATTATTTACATTTATGGGTCTGCTTGCTCGAGTGAGCAGCCATGTTGGAAATTTATCTTAGCCCTTCGTTTGAAGTGAGGTCCCGAAAAATCTTCGTTTCGAGGGCTATCTAGCCCTTCCCCTTAACCCTACCCCTCCAATCAAAGGAGAATTGAGACACACCTACCCCTACACGTGAACACGCCAAACGGAACGGTAGGGGCAAATGTAGGGGTAAGGGGTAGAATTGGGATTGGGCCTTTCTCCTTCAGTGGTTTTTCTGTATTTTTACTAATTTCGACATTGTACATTAATACAGAAGACATTCAAACTATGAAATAACATGCAATGGAATTATGTATTAAACAACCCAGAATATGTTTTATGTCCAAGGTAGCTTCCTATGATGTCTCTTGACAATTCCGGTAGCACTTGAAGGCACTATTAATGTGCTTTAGATCATTAGTTTTCTTGTGCAGAGGAAAGGTACAGAGTCAATAGCCCAATTTGCATTGCTAGGCTACAACTACTGCATACATTTATATGACAAGACACTCCCAGTTAAGTAGAGAGAAAAGAAAGTCCATCATTAGTTTAAGAGATTGTCAGTCAATTAAATAAAATCAAGTTTAGTCACCAAAACTGTCAAGTGTTATAATTAAACTGGCTCTCATGAGGACCGTGCCAGGAAAGAAAGACCAAGAGCTGTCTCTGCTTCAGAGGATAAGCTTATTTGAATTATTGTTGGGATTGTTTTCAAACAGGACAATGGCCCTTAACACCCCTCTAGGTTATGTTTAAAGTGAAGTTTGTGTTAAAATAAAAAGAGCTGTTTGTCGAAAAAAAGATGTATGATTCTCTACATGTCTTTCAGAGATCACAGAAACCACATTTCTTAAGTTTATAACAATCCAACTGTTCATGTTTGATGTTGTTTGAAAGGTCTCTGTGTGTCTGGTAAAAAAAAAATCTCATTCTTTTAACAATTGGACAGACTGCCAGCAAGATTAGAAAAAAGGTGATACAGATCCCAAGGGTTTAGAGAGAAATGTATTACTGAAGAGGGTGTGTCATTTCCTAGTGTCTCTCATGCAAATTACCTTCTATCCCAAAAGGTGTTAACTCTACTTGATCAATGCAAATTCCAGTTATTAGTTCCTGTTTCAATTTTGAAGAATGTTTGTCTGGTTCCAGTAGGGCTGGACGATATAGCAAAAATTTATATCACTATATATTTCTTAATTTTGGTCGATACGATATAATTCCGATATCGATATGGACAATATTAAAAAGCCTCGAAACAGGTGAACTAATTCCAGTAAGAACTTTGCGCAATGCGCATGCACAACTGAATGAATCAATCCCTGAGATGACTCATTCATCCCAAGTCACATTAAAGATTCGTTTAAAATGAACGAATCGTTCAAGAACGACTCATCACTGTTCCACACCACTGAATTAGTCTTTACTGTCTTATCAACTATTTCATTTGCCTTCTTACTTATGGAAGCTTGTTCATCCACATCTGTATTGCGGTCAGGGGTACTCGTTTTGTTGCTAAAACTCTCCGCGACGGAGCTTAACCAAACCAACTACTGCTGAGTGCTGGCAGCGTGTGATCACCCAATTCTGTTCCGCTCTTTCTGACGGCTGAGCACTAATCTAGAGGTCTGTGCGGGATCATTTTTTAGTCCCGTTCCCGCCCGCTCTGATGCGCGCGCAGACTGTGCAAATAAAATGCATGCGCAAAAACACTGGTCCATGCGCTCAGCATGTGTAACAGTCGTGAGCACTGGCTGTACCGGTGCTCAATAAGAATGAGAAAATCACAGATATGCTGTTCAGAAAAAACATCCGGAACATATTCAAATGTATATCGAAATATCGGAAATGTGTTTAAAAATCATATCACCGTTATTGAAAAAAAATTATATCGCAATATATATTGATATTTAATTATTGTCCAGCCCTAGTTCCGAGTTTCTTTAAATAAAAGCTAGAAGATCAGGGCTATTTTGTAGCCAGAAGCCCACAGTGTGGTGTGGGCTATCCATACTATTTATTTTTCTAAAGTTCGGTATTCATCTTTAACTCTTAGATTTATTGTTGACAATTTGAGGTTTTATATTAATTTGCTTTGATATGTTGAGTTGGCTGTGTAGTTGGCATAATATATTCTAATATACCTGAATAATAACAAACTGTTACATTTGAATTTATTTGGACATTCTCATATTTAGGGATACAATAACAACACCTTGATGCGATTAAGGAGCTAAATAGAATAATCAGATGTTTAGATATATTATCAACAGCAATTGGCATTCTAACTTAAATTCGAGGTCATAATAAAATAGTCAGATTAGAGTTTGACTCAAAGAACTTTGCACACTGAAAAGACAGAACATGCAGGAAGCCTTCAGTCACCACTGGATACCTTACTTTGATCAATTTTGCAGGCATCAATTGTGCAGACACTGTCATCAAAGCATAGGTAGCTAATTTGAAGAATTACAAAATATAAAATGCATTCTGGGTTATTTAACATGTCTGTTGGCTACATAATTCTGTTTTTGTTTTTTCATAATTTTAATGGCTTTAGTATTAATATACAACGCAAAGGAAATGTTGAAAAATGTGGGTTTGTGGTTCTCGTTGACTTCCAAATTATTTTTCCCCATACTATGGAAGTCAATGGGGACTAGCAAATGTTTGGCTGGATGCATTAAGTCTGAAACAATTTGAGTGTGAATAAATTAAATTTTTTGGGGGGTAGACAATTGTATTCACTTTTAGTTAAATTATAGGAATGAATGTAACATGTTGAATGAAGGAAACAATTGATGAAAATAAATTGCAGAATTTATAAACACAATTTTTTGGCAATAATAATTTTATAATCAAGGACCTGGTTGGGGAATAGACCAACACAGCATCAATAAAAAGGTCAGATAACAAAGTATATCTGCGACCAATTGAAACCATTTGTATTTGTCATATTAAATATTGTTGCCAGTAGCCAAGGGAGCATAGAGTAGGAAACTGCATGCAGAGTGTTCCACCTTTTTTATAATTTTTATTTTGTGGCACAGATGTTTATTGTGCAAAATGTGTGGTAGCACTGTACAGTAAAAATGCAAGCACACCTTAAGCAATATTACACTGTTACAGGACTCTTATGTTTAATAAAACATTTTGGTAAAACTTTACGTTGTTCTTGTTACATGTTACGTGTACTTTCTATGATAGTAACACTTAATTATGCATAGTCACATGCAGGTACCCCTAAACCTAACCTTAATCCTAACCCTATAATAAGTACATGAAGTTAATTAATATTACTCAGTACTTAAATGTAAAAAAAAAAAAAAAGTCCTGTAAATATCACAGTATATAAACATCATCAACTTTAATATTCCAGTTTACTGTTACAGATGGAATAAAAATGTTATAATTTGCATTGCAGTTGTATTACTTTAGAAATTGCAGTGATTGAATGATTACTGAAAATATATATTTTTTATTTTAATCCTTACATTTGCTTTGTCTGTATTAAGGGTCATGCTAGGAAACTTGTGGTTCAGTCGCTGCCTTCTATGGAGGTTTTCTACTCACTCGAAGTTTCTTCTGAGTCTTGGTTGATCCAGAAGGGAATCAGTATGGTAAATAAAACAATGTTTTACAGTATGGAATTATACATAATATGATGCAGCCATGTAATATTTGTTTCTACTGTTGCTTGTCGCGTCTTGTAGTGGTTTGGTATTACTGGTTAAAATGATGAATTCGTAAACATTTCAGTATTGTTTCTAGAACTGTTATACCAATGTTTCTTTGCTCAGTCTCCAATGTCAGTGCTAGAGGTGTTATGGTACAAGAAAGTTAAGAGTATGTTCGGTATATTTTCCGTACAGCAGGTGGGGAAAAACAAAACAGATTTTTTTTTAGTGAATTAAACAGTGGTTTTCTGTAATTAGTCACACCTTACATTAGGGCTGGACGATTTATACCGAACGATATATTATGCGCATCTCTTCAGTAAAGCCGGTTCTTTGATTAGCGGTAAATCTCCATCAGCTGGTTTCGAAAGGAACGCCAGCTTATACACAGAGCCGTAGATCACCAAGAAGCTGTGCCATTGAATCACCCGCGAAGTTCAACGCATAGCGTGCCAGTGATCTACGGCTCTGTTCATAAGCAGGCGCTGCATTTAAAAACAGCTGACGGAGATTTACCGCTAATCAAAGAACCGGCTTAACTGGCGAGATGCGCATAATATATCATTCGATATATATCGCCCAGCCCTACCTTACATTACAATTTGTTATCATAAATATTTGCACATTAATCTGCATATTAGAAAAACAATGGTATATTTTATTTTGTTTGGTTAATCTAACAGGAGAGCTAGCTGCTTTGTTAACTGTACGAGTTAGATCATGTATGTAATTCAATTGGGTTCCACATAAAAAATTATCCATATGCGGTGGTAAAAACAACACTGGTTGCACTTCATGCTGAACTGAAAAAAAAACAACAAAAAAATTGGTATACCCCTGGTCCTTATTATTGAGTTTTCTTATTGAGTTGTCTTTGAGCTGCATGCTAAAAACTGACACAGAACAAGCACTGTGTCATGATTTACAAATAAATTACTAAATTGAATCTCCTCTTTTATGAATTGTTAAACAAGACTCAAACACTAAGTAGTTAATTAGGTTATCATGATACTGAAATTTAGTTGCAAAAAAAGTTGTCCCAGTACAGTATAACAGGTTTAATACTTTTATTTCCCCCCTATAACAAAAATATATCAACATTTTAATACAATAATGCAATGCACAAAAATTTATAAAGTTACAAATTTTACACAGAAAGTGCAAAAAATTAAATTTCAATATCGTGCAGCTCTACAAGCAGCAAAACTTTTTTGTACAGCTAAAAATGAGATTAGACCGGAAGCTACACCCATATCATTTACATATGACTGCCCCCATTTTTACATCAAGAAAAAGGTGGATAGCTGTACATTTTGGTTCATAACCATATTTCCAAATAGTGGATATTGATGATGTTTAACCTGTCTGCCTCTAAAAGAAACAATACTTGAATAGTAATATCTCTAAATATCTTGTATTAAAGCTAACTGATATATGCAATTATTTTCCTCAGGACACTATCTATCTACTGGAGGGAATTTTGGCAAACTCAAACAGGTGGCTAACACACACAGTTGTAAATATTCAGGGGAATTATCTTTTGCATGTACAGTTTAAGATTGTAGTATAATCTTCTGATTTTTGGATAGCCAAAAATATGATTATTCATCTTTGTTATCTAGCAGCCCTGAAGATCCAGTGTCTACCGTTGTAATAAGATGCTTCACAGAGGCACTGCCAGAGAACAGGTATGCTCATAACAATATAAATAATTGATTATTTATGTTTTCATTTTAGTCATTTTGCAGACTCTTTTATCCAAATTCGATTTACAAATAAAGACAATAGAAGCAATCAAGACCAACAAAAGAGCAACAATGTGCAAGCACTATGACTATGACAGCCTAACACAATACATGAAGAAAGAAAAGTGTCTGTGCAAAGCGTCTCGATCACCCCCAGGTGACTAGTTAGAGTATAGGTCAGGGGTGTCAAATCCAGACTTGGTAGGGGCCATGCTGATGGTTGTGAATAAAGTCAGGGGCCGGACATATCGTTTTTTTTTGTTTGTTTTGGTTTATTAAAGAAAAAAAAGTGTATTAACAATTGTACAAAAATGCTCACAATTATCAAAATAGCAAGGTTTTACATTTAGGTTTGGAACACATTTGGAC
>JAUMHQ010000093.1:3983970-3994567 GCA_032361165.1 Enteromius paludinosus | reverse complement strand
CGTGTGTGTTTTAATATAAACATAATAAACAAACACAGCATAAACGCATATATATTGTAAAGAAAAACTTTTATTTTAGATGCGATTAATCGCGATTAATCTATATGTATATATATATATATATTTTTTTTTTTTTCAATAGGAGTTTGCTGCCACTGAAGACGCATCCTAATATTTAAAGGGTATTTTCCTCTTACTGTATAATTTTTTTTATTAATTTCACTATTTATAATTGTAATTAAGAATCAGAGGCTTTCAGATCCATTTGCAAGCTTTAATCAGTGTCGTCAGGCAGAGTCAAAATCACAGCAAACAGAGTCTGGGCTGGCAGCGAACGATCTTAAAACAAAACACAGTCAGAGGTAATACACTAAGAGGGAAATACACTGGGAAAGAATGCTCAGAATTGCAGCCGGTGCAATCAAGACTTTGTGTGTAGTGGTACTGTGAACAGGATATTTAAGGGACTTACAGTATATATTTACTGCTCTCCGCAACCTTGTCCTGGTCCCTCTCTCCTCTCTGTCCACCAGCGGGTTTGAGCAGGGAAACATGAAAAGTGGGAGAGATGCGATAATTAGCAGGTAAGTCAAGTTGAAATGACTTTTATTTTGAAAGGACCCATGTACCTAGGACTGAGTTTCTTAGATGGAAGACGAAGGAGTCAATCCCGGGTGAACAGCCACACCCAATGACCAGGCTCATAGGAGGAACCCTGCCGACTGTGCCGATCAGCCTGTTCGCTCGTCCGAACGCACTGCTCTCTGAAGGTGAGTATGCATTTCAAGTCCCTTCACTTCGTCTTAACCAATCATTAATGGTGAGAAGGTTGGACGGTTCTCCAGACAATGGGAACATAGGATCTTAGCTCCCTCCAACCAGTGATGCCATTCTTCCAAGGCTGCTTTCATGGCGAGGAGTAGTTCCCGATCTCTTCAGCTGGCAGGCACTACCTACCACCGGGAAGCCAGGGAGCGAGTGCCGCCATTTCCAGACTTGGCCCTTAGAGGTGGGGACTCTAAAAGACCTCCCCTTTCCAGTGCTGGCACTTTGGACCTTTGGAAGAGGAAGAAACACTAGAGAACTCACCGCACCTATCCACCGTCACCGGCTTTGTCACTGTTTGTTCACCTCCTTTCCTAATAAATCCACCCTCCAGGGTTCACAACCAGTCTTGTCTTGTCGCACTGTTCTTCTCCAGGTTCACAATATATATATATATATATAATACGAAATGTTGGAAACAAGAGGCTACTATAAAACTAAACCGCCAGCAGGCGGCAACATCTTCAATGACTCATCTTAATTAATGAGTTGCTGAAGCCTAACAACGATTCGTTCAAATGGCTGATTCATTTAAGAATGAAGCAAGTGCCTGTCCTTATAAATGTATCACTAAATCATTGACTCAAATAATTCAAAAACGTGAATCATTCATTAATAAAACATATTGACATTGCCTAGTTGTTACTCATTATCCTATTAATCGCTGTGTACATGCACTGAATGTAATAAAATGAGAACCATTCTCACCGAAATTTCAGTGCAATTAGATGTTAAATGTCAGATTAGTTGTCTGGTCAGGCAAATTCTCTTCTTTCAATTGCCCGTTCAAAAATCTACTTGTCTTAGACAACCATTAATGCTGAGTTCTATTACTGGATTTGGCCACAGCTGAAATCCACCAGCATTTGGCGGGTTAGGGGGTGTTAATGTCAAGTCATGTATATATATATATATATATATATATGATTTTTGTAGGGTTTTTGTACAATGTGCCTCACATAGGCTCTCTTGTGGGAGTAAGCAATCCCATGCCAGTTTGTATGTATGTCTGTGAATGGGGATTTGTTAGACCATTCATGCCGGCTTTCCAAAGTCTGCAACACGGCCCACAGGGGATCCTAACATGCAAATCAGCTGTGGTGAAATTGAAATGTATATGGGATTATTTCCTCTCGATAAATGATAAAGCCTGCCTCTGATAAATAATAGATGGGGCATCAAATATTCATAGCATGCAGCAAGTAGATAGAAACACAACAATGGCCCACTGCTTACTTCCCCATACTTTAACATAAATAATAAAACAATGGTACTGCAAATTCCCAGCAGTCCAATTAACGCTGTCCAAGAGGAAAAGCCAGCAGAAAATTACGGGGTCTATGTCTATGTTGTGTATATTTATGTTGGATGTTGTGGGGTACAGAGAGTTTTGATTATCTACTTTGCAATAGATATGTACATTTACAAACATAGACACATTTTAATTTTTTTCTTAATATGGACGCATCTCATAAACTGTATGAGAAAGTGATGCCACATCAATTGTTTACAGACACATCAGTGCTGCAAGTTCATACCCCACATCTACATGGGTTCTTACCCACATTCAGTAAACACACACACACATACATTCTCTCTCTGATGAGCCACAAACAGTTGGCGGCTGTCAACCATTTCTCATGCTGATAGCCTCGCTGGTACAGCAAGCACTAAAAGACATATAGCTTTAATTTGTGTGTCTGGAATCTCAAGTTTACCCTTTTTGTCTGTAGTGGCAAATAAGAAAAACATGCTTGCAGTAGTTAGATTTATTCATAGAGAAACTAAATGTCTTGAAGGAAATGCATCAAGCAGGTGTTTAACTTCAAAATTTGCCCTTTGAAAAAAATTATATTAACAGTCATATGTAAGATTTATAGTATTATTAAAACATAATTATTATCAAATTATACAATAATGTAAAAAAAAAAAGTTACATTATACGTTTAAAAATTATACATTATATATAAGGTATGAGAGGCCATGTTTGCACGGTCAAATAAGTCAAGGCTAAAGGGTATCGTTAGGCACAAAATTGTTAGTAGCAACTGTTAATAGTAATTAATAGTTATCAGTAATTGTTTTGGTAGTTACAAAAACATTTAAATATATTAATTCCTTAAAATTTGATGGAAATACATTTGTTGCACTGATAATATGCACTATAAATAACCTAAAAATGAGCTTATTCAAATAAAAATTGTATATTAATGTAACATATTACCATTAATAAACTAACCTAAATGTATTAGGTTTTGTTGGTGTCAGAGTAAGATCAGGTAGATATAGTTCTTTCACATCACAGGGTTAACATTTTTTTTACAATGTGTGACCTTAAACATTCCAGTAACATTTTGCAGTAGGGTTAATATTGTTAACTTTTTGTGCATTTCCCAATATTAACTTACTGCATTAGCCAGAACAATTAATAATGAGCATATGTGAAAGAAGTAATTTCTTTATTTGCTTCCATTGTTTTCCTTTTTTTTCCTGTCAGTCTCATCTACTTCATTTCTTTTTCCAGTGAGGGGAAAGGGAGAAACCAATCTAAAATCCATTAGGATCTTCTCAAACCTGCCCGTCCCCCGCATGTGACAGTGTGTGTGACTGTGCATTGTGACTGTCTGGGAATTGGATGAGATTGCGTGTTTAGCAGGCCAGCTGGCTTGGCTGATATGAATTGCATCCCACCCCCACCCCCTCCGCTTACTGTGAGAGGTCATGACCTTGCATCTTGACGGACTGCATCAGCCTATTGTGGGGCACTTTAATCCATTAACTGACAGCCAATGGCAACTTGGAAGAGAGGCAAGAGAACAGGAGTATGAAGGAAAATGCAATTCACAGGCTGTGAAGGAAATTGGAAATTGAAGGGAAGAGGTCGATGATTTGAATACATTATTGATCATAGGCTTTCTGATCATGGAAACCTTTAGCAATGTGACATGGCTGCTTTAACCCCCAAATAGATAAAATAGGTCAAATTTAGCCAAAATCTTTATGATTACACAGATGAAAAAGTGATCTACCTTTGCCTAATGAGTAAGTCCATCCCTGCTTGGTTATGTGATCCAGTCCACTTGATGTCCCAGCTTTACAGTATTAAATGGGGAAATAGTGTGCTGAAATAGTGTGTCTCTCATCTGGGCAGACAAAATCAGCTGTTTAAATCTAGGTTCCAGCAGAGTTGCACATAAAGACACACACAGTAAGTGTGTTTTGTTTTGAGTTTTCCCTAGTGTTTATACGCTTGTTGTGTTTTGTCTTGTGCTGTCAGTCCTCAATGTTATTTTGACGTGTGTGATCCCATGGCCATCTGCCTAATTAAAAGAAGTTTATGTTAACCTGCTACTATCGCATTTTCGCCGGTTTGCCTACACATCACTGACACCCATAAAGGGTATATACATATATTTCAATTATATATTACGCTAAGGAAATTGCATTTAATTAAAAAAAAAAAAAAATCAGTAACATTACAATTTATTAGCCAGGTGCTTCACAGTTTTGCTACCTTAGTAGTAAAGGAGACATTAGCATATGGTAGGTCACATACTCTCAAGGGTAGTTAAGTTTGACTAGAAAATAAAATAAATAATCTAGTTATTAAAAAATATAATTGTAAGTTCAAATGTATTCTATTTTTATTATATATATATATAGCAATTCAGAGACCAATAAATCTGAGTATTTTGTGTAGCTGGCCCTATTGAGCAGCATTGGCAGGCAGTATAATAACCTTTATATGGTAACGGTGGTACCACCCAAGCACAATTTTTAAGGGAGGTTCGGGCGCCTGTCAGGATTAAAACTGACAAAAAAACATTATAGTTAACCCTGGATAGCAAAAAAAAAAATCAGTATATAGAATATCAGTAATAGGCCAAACAGACATTCCATTAATGGGTACATTTATTTAACAATTTCATCCTATTATTTTCCCCATTGGCAGATTCACGTCCACATTCATTTATAATTGGACCACCTAAATAAAATAAATGAATAAATAAAAGAAAGAGAGAAAGAGAAAAAAAGAGAAAAAGCAAAAATAAACATTTTGTTCATATTTTGAAAATATAACATCAAAACTGGAGTCTGAGGTATGGCCTGGGTGGGTTCTCTCTTTGGATGCCTTTTATAATGAGGGATGTTTGGGCGTTGTTGATAGCTGGAGAGATGAATCCGTGGAGTAATTTGTAAAAGAACTGGATGCCGCTCAGGTAGCCTTTAATAGAGTTAGCTTGGAGCGATTTGTGGGAGTTGAGAAGTGAGATAAAAGAGATTATAGATGATAGGGAGAAATCGGGGAATGGGAGGTTATAGCATAAGTGGAAAGATATAAACGATTTCCATGCTGTAAGGTAAGATTGGAGGGTTCTGGGTGCCAATCTGCTGAGAGTCTGCTATGTGTTTGTAGCTCGGATACGTAGCTTTGTATTTCTGTCTAACATTTGCTGCTGTTTATAGTGATAAATATACAACCTAATCCCCCTCAATATTTCCTATGGTATATATCAAACCTATTTGTTGATCGTTCGCTTTCATTCTAGAAACTGCGACTGCAGCTCATTAGTGTTACATCCCTATGTTTGTTTATGTTCCGTGTTTGCCTGTTCTCCCCATGTGCTTTCCCGGTGACCTAGTTTTCTGTTAATTATGTATTAAGTTCAGGTGTGTCTCCCTCATTTACGTTGATTGTCTTCCCTACTTAAGTTGAACCATATGTACCAGTCTTTGTCTATGAAAAGAGTGTGTTTGTTTTGCTCCAGTATAGTGACTTCTATATTCATTAAAAGATGTTTCTACGTGAAATCAACTCTCTCCGTGCCTTCCCTGAGCACTCCCGTGACAGAATGACGAACCTAAACAGTTTTTGAGGATTTCGCCGGAGGAAATCCTCGAACGCTTGATGTTGGGGCTACCTCCCTTTCCAGCTACGCAGGTGTGCGGTCGACCACCAGTGATGGCGATGCCGGGTTGCCGACTCGCTATTCAGCGGCAACGAATGAAGCCCGCGCCGCAGAATCGGATCACCAAGGCCGAGCACTTCATCGAGCCTGAGCTGTCGGAGCAATACACTGAGCCCAAGCACTTCATCGAGCCTCAGCTGTCGGAGCGATTCACCGAGCACGAGCACTTCATCGAGCCTGAGCTGTCTGAGCGATTCACTAAGCCCGAGCACTTCATCGAGCCTGAACTGTCTGAGCGATTCACCGAGCCCAAGCACTTTATCGAGGCTGAGCTGTCGGAGCGATTCACAGAGCCCGAGCACGTCATCTAGCCTGAACTGTCTGAGTGATTCACCGAGCCCGAGCACTTTATCAAGCCTGAACTGTCTGTGCGATTCACAGAGCCCAAGCACTTCATCTAGCCTGAACTGTCTGAGCAATTCACCGAGCCCAAGCACTTCCACGAGCTCACGCTGCCCGAGCGTGTCCACGAGCTGGCGGCAATATCAGTCCTGGAAGGAATATTGGTGGACATTTTTGTTCTGCTACGCCACGGCCCTCCAGCCCATCGGTGTCACCCCAGTGCCCCGTCTGCTCTGCTCCACCCGGGGCTCACTACACCTTGGGGTTGTCACAGTCTGTCGGCCCCCTGGAGTCGTCGACCTCTCCTCCTCCATGGCTCCTCAGGCCGTCAACTCCACCCTGGGGCCTCAGCCTTACTGGTCGTTGGACCATCACCTGTCTCACGCCATGGCCCCTCCCGCCATCAACTCCACCCTGGGGCCTCAACCTTACTGGTCGCTGGACCACCACCTATCTCATCCTGCTCCTGACGCTGCACTGGCTCCTCCCACCTTCGGCACCTCCATGGACTATGGGAATCTTTTGTGTTTTTTGTTTTCTTTTTTTCTGTCTTACCCATACTCCACGCCCTCCTCCAGAGCCTCCCTCCTCTGTTGTTATTTACGGTGTGGGACACGCCTACTCGGGAGGGGGCGAACTGTTACATCCCTATGTTTGTTTATGTTCCGTGTTTGCCTGTTCTCCCCATGTGCTTTCCCTGTGACATAGTTTTCTGTTAATTATTTATTGAGTTCAGGTGTGTCTCCTTCATTTACGTTGATTGTCTTCCCTACTTATGTTGAACCCTATGTACCAGTCCCGCTCCATTTGACTTATTTTTTCACTTCTCGTTCGCTCCGTTTTTCGCAAGTTTATAAAGTTTATCAAACATCAGTGGTAAGTGAATAATCCATCAATCTCTGTGAGTATGGCTTCTCCTTCTTATCATGGGCGTAAATCCCGAGGGGGACAGGGGGGACATGCCCCCCCCCCCCATCCGAGGGTTGCCCCCCCCCTAAAATCATAATGAAAAAAAATCGCACTGTCTATTGTGAAAAGTTCATGTACGTTTACCTAAAACATTATTGTGTAAGTGGAAATACAAATGCAAAAAAAGTATTTCAAAATAGTTGGTCCCCCTCTCCCCTTCCTCATAATGGTTTGGCCCACTGCCTACTATCCCAGTTCATCTCACCTATGCTACACCTGCAAGTCAGGTATGTGACTGCGTCTCTCTACATTAACTAGTTGTTGAACTCCAGTAAGTAGGGAATTGTATTCTTTATTAACTTTAAAAAAAGCGATTCTCTTTATTAACGAATCAGCATTAACAACATTAAATTAGTTGTGACAAAAATGCTGATTACAGATGTCATTTTCCATGAATCTGCTATGTTAGCGATTAAAACGTTACTTATCTATTTAACAATATGCCCGCAAATTGTATAAAATATCCCAGAATCTAGACCAAGCGGGCAAGCGCGTGTGCGCGTGACATTAATGTCTGCATCATGCATCTTAAAATGCGCGCATAAGACGGAGTGAAGAAGAGCGAGTGAGAGAGACCTTGGGTGCATGTGAACTGTGTGTGTGCCTGTTCATAGCGCGTGCTAGACAGAGAGCATCTTGATTGGTTTATTAAGCAAAATTAGCCAATCAGCTTTGAGTGTGGGCGGGCTTTTATTTTTTTTCTCGGGGACCAAAGTTATCAGTTCAGCGCAGCCTACTAGATCGTCGTGGCAGAGAGAGAGAGAGACTCAACTGTAAACAACATAACAAACATTGCAATAGTTTTGAAGAAAAAATTTGCCTTTTCATTAAACTAGAGAAAATTTTAAATAACCATGCTACAATAATGATAGAAGCAAGGTTTTCCACAAGTTTAAAGTACTTTATGACTGAAATATTTGTGTCCCCTTCCAAAAATTTCTCGCAAAATTTATGTTTATCGTCCCCCCTACTGTTAAATGAAATTTACGCCCATGCTTCTCATGTTGTTTGCACATCGTGCCACATGTACAGTTTATCTCTCTCTGTCGGTGATGAGGGTTTCACATGTGATAAATGCAGAGATATAGTTCAGCTGACAAAAAATATCCTAGAACTAGAGACAAGCATCCAAACTTTAACGGAGGACAGTCAGAATGTGAGGGCTATAGATACGGCTTTGGATGTGGGTAGTTCAGCTCATGTACATGCTTTGGTTCCGGCAGCACCCGTGCAGCAGCAGGGCAAGTGGGTGACTGTGAGACTTCCGTTACGATCAGAACATCAAACAGGTTCTCCCAACTGAAGAAACCTGATGAAAGAGCTCTAGTAATTGGCAATTCTATTGTATGGAACATGAAAATAGAGACACCAGCCACCATAGTCCAATGTGTTCCGGGAGCCAGAGTGCCTGACATCTTGGCAAATTTAAAAAAGTGCTGGCTAATGCTAAATGTAAATTCAGTAAGATTGTTATTCACGTCGGCGCTAATGATGTTCGACTTCACCAGTCGGAGATCACTAAAAATAATGTTAAAGAGGTGTATGAACTTGCAAGTACGATGTCAGACACTGTAATATGCTCTGGTCCCCTCCCTGCTTACTGGGGTGATGAGATTCACAACAGACTGCTGGGTCTCAATGGCTGGATGTCTAAGTGGTGCCCGCAAAATAGCATAGGTTTTATAGACAATTGGACGAGTTTTTGGGGCAGACCTGGCCTGTTGAAAAGAGATGGTCTTCATCCCTCCTGGGGTGGTGCCGCTCTTCTCTCTAGAAATATTGCACATAGTCTTAGATCACAGCAGTCAGTTCATGCTCAGCACATATTGACTCTTTCAACTAGATATTACACTGTAGAGACTGTATCTGTTCCCCGAACTAGAAAATACAGAAAACGTCCAAATCAAATTAAGAGTAACAATTTAATTGATGTTCAAAAAATGAAAGCTGTTTATAATAAAGAGAAACAAATTAAGCTTGGCTTACTGAATATCTGGGGCCTCATGTATCAATGCTGCGTACGCACAAAAACTCTGTGTATGCCAGATTTCACGCTCACGTTTGGATTTACTAACAATGAAATTAACGCAAGAATGTGCGTTGGTCTGTGCCAACTTCATGTCTGGCGTATGTGTATTTCTTGTGTGTGTTTGTTTTATTTCTGTTGGCGACTCCTAGAAGCAATTATGTTAAATTGCACACTACAACGTATTGCACCAACACATGTGAAAAACATTGCTATAATTCATTATTTTAAAATTGATAAAATGGGTTAATTGACACAATATTTTTCTACCAATTATGTGATTTAGAACATATAAAAGCATTTGCCAATATATACAACCCTTAGTCTATGGCAATGGCAGTGTTGGCATTATTAGTGCGTTTACATGGACCCTTTTAATGCAACTATTATGAGATTTTGGCAATATTGCGATTAAACTTTACCCCATGTAAACCCAAAACTTTGATTATAATAATGCGATTATGCTCATAATCGCCGCAAGCATAATCGTATCAACATAGTGTAACAGTTGTGCACGGGCAAAGCACTAGGAGAGACGTTCTTAAAGTTTAACATTCTTTAATGTCCACGACGAATAACACCAGGAGAAGTTCACACACACTATTGCAAAGACAATGACGAACACAGACTGAATCACAGAAGCAAACTATAAAGGGTAGACAATCACAGATAACGGGCTAGACACACCTGAACAGAATACATAATTAACAGAAACTAGGTCACGACAAGCACATGGGGAAAGACAACACAACAGCACATGTTACACATAGGTGGCCTTTGCCAAATTTTAATCGAAATATTCAGACATGTAAACACCTTAATCAAAATATTGCTGCTCTTACCAGTCTTTACTACTGTTTCGGCTATTCAAAAGTTTAGTTTCGTTTTGTGTGTAATGGCAAAATGATTATTTTTCGTATAGTTTTTCTTTTAAGTCAATTTAGAAAAATTTTTGGAACATTTGGTAACACTTTATAATAACTATCCGTTATAACCAGTTAATAGATCATTATTAAACTGTTAGTTAATGGGTTATAAATGGGTTAAATAACAGTTAATAGTTTGTTAATTATTTATAACTAACCATTATAACTAGTTAATAGACCATTAATATATGGTTAGTTAATTAGTTATAAATGACTTGTTAAATAACAGTTAATAGTTATTTATAACTGTGCCTTAAAGATAGCCAATAGATAACTTACAGGCTCTTTGTTAACAAGTTATAAATGACTTGTTAACTGTATTTTAACGATTTATAACTATACCTAATAAATTAGTAATAGATCATGAACAAGCTGTTGGTAAATTACTTACTAAAGACTTTTTAAGTATCAGTTAATAGTTTATATATGTTACTGGGACGTTATTCTAAAGTAGCAACTATTTTTATTTATTAACTGTTAGTAAATGAGGAATAGTTGCAACTTTAGAATAACGTCCCAATAACATACATAAGCTAATA
>JAUMHQ010000093.1:3922537-3936074 GCA_032361165.1 Enteromius paludinosus | reverse complement strand
TGTGAACAAATTAACCATTAATTAATGCTTAACTAATGCATTATTCTGGACCCTTAAAATAAAGTGTTACCAAATTTAATATAGAAATGAAGTATGTTCAACTTGTGGTAGAAGACGAGTTGTTTTTAATTTATATTTTGAATAGCTGAATGGGAAAAAAATCTAAATTAGACAAGAATAATGTCTTTTTTAATATTGTACCAGTAGAGGGTGTCTTGCTACTGAGCTGTTCTGAATAATGTTTGACATTTATGTACATCAAACCATCCCTGTTTACGACGATTGGCCACATTTGAGAACCATTTTCTTGATAATGCGGACATGGCTTTACCATCAGGCACCAATCACAAACTGAAAACAGATACACCTCATCATACTCGTTGGGAAGAGGGGAATCATTAATGAGCCTAGTAGCATGGAGTATTGTTATCATTAAATACACTTCCAGACATTGCAGGTGGAAGTGGAGGAAGTCTAGAGAGCAGGACTAGAGCCGCTTTCAATTACGCTTTAATGAAAACCCTGCAACAGGACTGCTGAAGCCCGGGGCAGGGGAACCCTGTGCTGTTGAGCCATGAGTTAAGCCAGAGACTCTGGCTAAATATCTTGTTTCCAAATCAGCCCATGAGCTCAGTACCACTGAATTGAGATCAGATCTGATACGTTACATATCTGGCTGTCAAAGTTCACATGCTTGGAATGTAATGATATTCTGCTGAGGGAGGGGGCATCAAGCACTGTTAAATTGAATATGATTAATCCAAGTACCGGTGCTGTGCTGGTCTCTCAACGGTCCCAAGTTGATCAGCGTATAGGAAATTCATTGACAAAGAAACACACATTTCTGTACTCATGCACAGTTTGTTGCCTCAGTTAGTTCTACATAGAAAACAGCCATTTGAAACAGTACTTATGCACATATTTATGTTTCAAAATAAAAATGGGGAAAAGCATATTTTTGTTTGTGTCTGTATTTTGGTATTGCATTCAGTAAAAAATCCTTTATACTTGTGCATAGAACATACAGTATTTTGATTTAGATTTTTTTTTCTATATCTAACAATAGTTTTTTTGTCCAGGACTGGAATATAGCTACTATTGACTGCAATTATGTTTTTATTAAAAGGCGTTGTGTTTTAAATTTGAGTGTGTTTAGAAGTTGTGATGAAGGTTGCATGACTGAAACTTTACATCAAAATATGATTTGTTAGCTTTAGCAGTTTACGGCGTTCATCTTTTTTCCATGATTCAATTTAATTAAGTGAATTGAACAAAATTCCCAAGGTTTATTTTATTTAATGTCCTATCGCACAGATAAAATTGTCTGGATGTTTTAATATTTGTAGTGAAAGACAATGCAAATATACTTTTAAATTATCATTTTGTGCAGCCTATATTCCAGTTTAGATTTAAGATGGTGACTCTCCAGTCAGGATGGCGACCCACACACACACACACACATATACACGGTAAATACAGTAGCCTGAAACAGTCTGATTGGACCCAGAAAATAGAGGTTTCATGAATGTGACGGTAAAAAAACAACAAACCCACCACGCCCGTTCCAGATGGGTTGGGAATGGCAGTCAGAAAAAGGCCCAAGTCCAGATAACATTATGCTAGTGTGACATGGCGCTCAAGCGCAGAGGCGAACCGAATCAGGATTTGATTAAGCGAGCGGGCGCAGAAAGCCCATAGCGCAGGGCCAGGCACTCAGCCATGGCACGGCCACAGCAGAGATGCATATCTATGTCGGGACACGCCAATGCAGCGCCGCATTCACTGCTATAATCAACCCAGCCTTGCGTCGGGGCAATGTGAACAGATATGTTTCCAATGCAAACAGCCTGTGCTGCAAAAAGCTTACTTCATCGTTATTAGACGTTGCACAAAACAAAGGAGGGTTTCATTGCATGCTCTGCCAACCTCATCTTACATTTTGTAAAGCTCAATTATGTTTCAAAACAAATTCATAATTGCATTCTGACCTTGTGCTTCACCAAATAAAACATCTGAATTGGTGCATTCAAGAGAAAAATAAAAGGCTGTTTTATCCTCAGTGGTTGCTAGGGCAAATCCAACAAGTTTTGAAATGTACTCAACAAGTTTAACCCCTATCCTGCAATTGCTTCAATAATGTTTTATAAGATTTAAAATTGTAGACCTCCCCTCCTTAGGTTAAATATTGCATTTTTATAAGGATACATGTGAATGTAGTTAAGTATGATCAATGTTAAACTCTTCGGTTGAATGGAATTGTAATGTTTTGATGAGGGATAAGGATCTGGCAACGAGGGGCATATGAAAAAATCTACAGAAAGGGCCTCACAAATAAGTTTGTAAAGCTATGGTTGAATGGAAAACCATATTTGGAGTAATTTACTCAATCAGAAAGCCATTGCGAAATGAATTTTGATGAGCTCACTATAATTTTTACTATGGATAAAGTCAAAATTTTTGTTTTCATTTACCAAAGCAGTATTAGTTTTTTTCTTCTGTTTAGATCCACTGACTTTCAACAAAAACAAGAACAAAAACAATTGATTTAATCTATAAATATCTTTCTTGTTCCACAAAAGCAAGTCATACAGGTGTGGAACAGTTAAATAAACAACTTTTATTAAGTAAAATTAAAATTAAAATCATTTATGTCCGAATATAAGTTATTATATCCTAATTGATATTTCTAATTTCTAATTATAATATAATTGCTAAACACACTAGTACTATATACTAAATATAAAATGTATAGAAGTTAACCAAGTGAATTATAATTTCCATATCTGCAAAAGTGTCAGTATATATGATGTTCTTGACAATTTGTGAAATGTTATGAAACGCTAATATGATAAGCATGATAGTCTGACAGAATGTGTAACTTTGTCCGTTTGAGTGTGGTAATGTGATTAGACTAGAAGCCACTCTGCACCTTTGTTCATTTTCAAAATGTGATTTGTGTGGGATTTGCATGAATGAGTGAAACTTCTCAGCTTTGGAAATCTGATTACAGAATGGCAACACCGTGGTGGCGACTGGGAGGGGATTCTCTTAATCTTCCAATTTCTCTTGCCTCTACTCTGCCAATTTTAAAAAGAACCTGTAGGTGGTCACGAAACAAGCTTATTACATGTTTGCATCTACTATATCCTAGACATTAAATTCAAGTGATTTTGTTCAGTTATTGGGTTGATGGTCTGTTAATTGCAATTTACAAATCCTACAAGCAGTTTACGCTGCAGGCAATGTGCTGTACGACACTGCAGACGTTATCAAGGCATCTTCAAAGGATGTCAAAAAGTATCTCACACCCCTTTATAGGCCTCCTGCTCTTCCTAAACAGAAATGACCTCATATTGGCAGCTCTCCTCTGAATCCAGACCTCCGAGCCCCCATCTCCCTTCCAGCACAGACAGTAAGCATTTAACCATCTGCCACTATTTTCTCTGCCTCAGGAGAAAACAGAAACATTCACAATAGCTGAAGAGGGTTGAGGAGGAGTTGAAGTGAGTCAAACCCATGACATTGACCTGGCTCCCATAATAGCTGGTAGACTATTGATCATGTGATATTGTATGATATGAATGATGTGATAAATGATATATAGGATGTGTCCACTGCCTTGATTTTAAATTCATTCACAAAGTGATGCTCATTCCTAAAAGTGATGTATGAAGAGTTGAATTTATCATTTTATGATTTTAGTCTTAAAAATCCTTTACAAAGCTTGTTGATGTTAATGATCTTATACTGCATGAATGACCTATGACTTTCATCAGGTCGTAAAACTGCCTTATTGACTTATCTTTCTTTTTATTTATTTATTTGTGTGTGTGAGAGAGAGAGAGTGCATGTGCCTGTGTTATTAGCTTTCCACTTTCCACAAAAAAGGGTACTAGGTACTAATTTAAACCATGTAATTTAACCATAGCAACATTAATGGACTTTATGGATTTTTTTTTCCCAGGTTTATGCAACAAAACCACTAGGGGCTGGTGGTCTCTGGCCTTTGTTGTAAACCATGCTTCTTTGCTTTGCCTTGCACAGGCTCCTGTCTGGTGCAGATTTTTAGTGTTTGGATTGGACAATCATACAAAGGCTTGCAACAAGACTTCATTGTTTTATATAAATACTAGAGACATTCAAACATTAAGCTTTCTTGTGGCCTAAACATAAGAGAGTCTTTTACCATGAATCTTCCTTCATTTACCTTGATGTGTGTTTATAATGCATATTTAGTATAGCTGAACTTATGCTGTTATATAGACCTTTAGTTAGAGAAATGCCAAATGTAGTTTATGATAGGAATGAAAACAACAGTCTGAGAGACAGAAGGGTAGTGTCTTCACTGGATTTGCTTATCAATACATTCATGATGTCATCATGTAATGTTGATGTCATAACCAGTGTTGGGGAAACTTTATTACTTTTATGGAAAGTAGTGTATTATGTTATGCATTGCTTCTTGACCGCAATGTTGATGTTGAAACACATACAGCCTATAATTGTAAAAGCTTTTACATGCATACTTAGATAAAGGCTGTTTAAATGATCATTTATAAAATTAATTAATAAATAAATAAAGTTTTGCAGTTTTTTGCTATTACATCGTCATGGAAAACAAAGTTTTAAAATTGTGTGTGACCTAGGCAAGCTTGCACAGAAGAGGACTGTAAGCTGTATTGAAACAATGAGTATTTTAATCTTTATGGACATGCCCCAATCACTTTTGCCTCAGTGTAATCCAGATTCAGCCTTTTTTTAAAGAATGAAGGCTGCCATTAAAACCTACTGACAGTTTGTTTACATCTTTTTTCATAAAAAGTTAAATCTTTTCAAACACAGAATCATTTTATACTCTCATTCTAGATTTGTATGTCATATGCAGCAAGTACAGTACTATGACTCTCCAATGTCATTTTCCCGCTCCCTCTATCAGGTTAGCCCCAGGTTCGTCAGAGCTCACCCCCACATCTGCGATTGCGCTCTTAATGTGATCAGTAATGAATTTTGTGTTACATTAAGCCTGAATAAATGGAAGGACAAGCGCAGACTACAAGTGTCCAGGAGTCCGACTTAATCTAATGACAGCCAGGCAGAGACACAACCAATTAGGGGGGCAGAGAGTGGGCCACCGCAGGCTACTGCTGGGACTGCAAATGAATAGACCAAAATCAAATCAGGGCTCTAATTGATGTGCTGCAGAGAAAGAGGGAGAGACAGTCAATGCTAAGCATATTAAAGCCTTGTGACCTCCCTACTCCCCCTGCTGCTGCCTCAAAATTTACAGTGAGCCAAATCAAAAGGCCTCATTGTTCACATATAAGATGGGAAGACAGCAGCGTGTCTTTCTGAAAGAAAAAGAGCTAAGTCCTAAGAACCTTCATTAAGTGTCTCACTGTCTGTTCTGCTCTAAAAGCATAAATCAAATGACTGCAACACATACTTTTTTTTTTCTTCTTTTTCTTGTGCATTTGTAGATGCAGATAATTGAAAACGCCAAAACTTCACATCTCTATATTGAGACTACTCAGTAGTATCAGAATGTTTCTTAAACTCTGGGAACTTATTTTTGGTTGTTTTTAAATGACTTTCACATTTAGATATCATTTTTATTTAATTGTTAATAAATTGACTATTAATATTAAAGCAATACCAACAAAAACATGATACATTATGTAATTATATATATATATATATATAAATTAATATGATTATTATTACTTATTCATTTATTTTATTTAAAACCTGCAGTTTGTCTAGCTTATGGATGGGTTGTAGATCTCAAATTCAGCATGTTGAATGAAGGGAAAAAGACAGAGTGAAACAATGTGGAGGAGGAGAGGAAATAGTCTGGTCTGCAGGATCACAGACCTACACACAGCCAACAGAGATAGTATAGGATTGAGAAAAGCAGGAGGATGGGGAGAGGGGGACGTTTTGCTCTGTGGAAAGATACCTCACACATGAAACGCTGCTGGGTTATCTGGAGGAACTTTGATGTGGGGCCCAGTGGCTATCTACACCTGTGCTTGGGGCCTGGACTGCCTCAGCCACACACTAAAGCCTCAGACAGCTGGTATTACACAGGGAAAAGCCTTGAACCAGCAGCCTCTGCACACACGCCACACTCTGACAAAATGAGAGAGGGGTGGGCAACAACATGAGCGTGGTATGGAGAAGCTGGAGGTTGAGAAGACACTGCTATCTCCTGGTAAACACTCAAACAAGCAGGCTGCAGGACAGCAGATAGCAGACAACTATGATGTCTGAGCGTGTCGGCCTGTGATTTTGCAGAGGGACAGCACTGTTTGCACAGTGGAGATTCTGTCGTCAAAGGTAATTATAATTTGGAGAATCTTTTTGGGATCAAACCAGCAGTCTCAAAGAATCAAGCATGAAATTAAAAATGGGCTTTTTTTTAAACCAATGATTAAAACTGGTCAGAAGTTCTTATTCCAACATTTCATATCAACCAGCATTTGTCTCTAAACCAACATAATATGTATATATCATATAACTGGAAAATGGATATCCAATCACAAATACAAATGCATGTTCTTAATTGGACTCTTTGATTTGGCTGTGAACTCAACACAGTCTCACTCCACTCGTCACATTTTAACGTTTGGTTAAAACCCTTTTGTGTTGCTTTTTGAAGATCAAGGTACCCCTTTTATTCACTTTTCAACGTGAAGGGTCCTCTGTTGTTTTAAATATGTTACATTTTTTTTTTTTTATCGTCATAATTAAAAGATATATTGGGTAAAACAATGGCATTATTGCATATATGTAGGGGTGTGATTTTTCAATGTAAACAGTCAAAACAGTTTTATTTAAATTATATTATTTACACATTTATGAGCATGCAATCGAACCCCTGCCCCAAAACCTACTATCTGTCAACACAAGGTATATCAGGCAGATACAACCACTGTCATGATTTATTTGAAAGATATTAATATCCCAAGCCTTTTGAGGCAAAACGATTGATTTGTGAGAGGAAAATTTGTGAGAGAAAAAGTGTCAAAATGTGATGAGTTGAAGTGAGACTGTGTTGGTGAACATTTTTTATTACCTATTTACTTTTTTCAAATAGTGAAATGTGTTCTTTAGATCATTTAAATATTCTTTATATTAATAATATTAATACAAAAAAGTTTATTTTTGAGAACTTTTTACCAAAATGTTTTTCTTTGGCACTGCTGTAAAATCTTTTTTTTTTTTTTTAAATCAGTACAGTGTGCTATAATGTTAAATTTCCATAAATCATAATAAACTTAACATAGCATGAATATAAAAAAAACATTATAAATAAAACAATAATATAGACAAAAATTTTGTAATATTGATTTCTTGTTGATAGTGAATCTAAGTGCTGTTTTCTATACCTTTAACTGAGAAATTTTAACACTGGGGAAAAAATAAATAAAAACTGATACGTTCACTTTGTTTTTGTCATTTCCCATGTGCTCTGTGTTTTCCTCTTGTGACCTAGTTTTGTTAATTATGTGTTCCTTTCAGGTGTGTCCCGCTCGTTTACGTTGATTGTCTACCCTACTTAAGTTGCTCCCAGTGTCTCAGTGTTTGTCGGTCATTATTGTTGCATATGTGGATGCATTGTAAGTTTGAAACCTCTCTGGTTTGGCTTTATCATTAAAAGGACTTTATGTTATTTTGGAATATCACGTCTCCTGTGCTTTCCTTCATCTGCCAGCCAAAGACATACAACTGAAACATGGAATTTGACAAAGTAAGAATTTGCCAGATTTCATTAGACAACCAAATAGCACATGCCATACATGCACTGTATGTATACTATACTGTATATAACATGAGAAGGAAAATTCCCCTCTGTAATGACAACAAGCCCAAGTCACTCCTATTATACTGGAATTCAAATATGCATAACTTATATTTTGTGCACACCCCATGACCAGACATAAGTCAAGGAATAATCAGTGCTTGCTACAGCTATTTTAAGGCCAAGACAGGGTGATAAAATGAATGATCTGAATGTCAAGGCTATGAGCTGTCCGATCCCAGATGTTTTTCCATTTCATTCTTCATGTCTCCCTTGCTCTCTTCTGATTTTCTCCTCTCGTCTCCTTGCTTCTTCCATCTCCCAAACTGTCTAAGAGTGAGTCATTGAATGCATTCCACAACTTTCACACCCAGCTTTTAAAATGGTGCAATGAAATAATAATGTGTCTCATGAGAGAGGGGAAGAACCAAAAAAGTGGGAGTTCAACCAATAGGAGATAAAAGCACAGTTGTAGCGATCGGCCTAAAAGTTGGGGCACATGCTCTGATGTGGGTGTCATGAGTCTGACATTTCCTGATCCTTTTCTCTTTTCTCCAAATCGTATCCTATCTCTAACTGTAGCAGCAAATCTTCTGGCATCCGTCCATCTCCCCCACCTCCTCTTCTATTTCTGTTATAATTATGTAGCATCATGACAGGGGTTAAAGCCGAGCCTCGAGTCTTGCCTCTATCTAGGACAGCAAGCCAAGTTTGTTCGCTATTAACCATAAGGACTGGATGGGCAGGAGCACTTATGTAAGTGGTAAAAAGCAGAAATGTCATTTTCTTCACTGTAAACAACAAAGAAACAGCAAACAGCTGTTGGCAACAAAGTAAAGGTTTATCTTAGGCAAGTGAAATTTCCACATCGATTTGGAAAGAATGTTAGCATGAAGAGGCAAGCAACAAACTATCTTTTTCCACTCTATTGCTTCAGCCGTACAGTTCTCCCAACACCGACTGTATTTTATGGATGCTCAAATGAACAAACTAAGATAAAATGCCTTCCACTTCAGCTACTTCAAAAGCACTCCTGCTGCATTTTTATCAGGTTTTTACACTTTGAGACCCCCAGGAGTTAAAGAAGAGAAATAGCATTAATTTGAAACAGTGTAAAGTCAACACCTCCTTGCAGTCCCACCGAATAAATCACACAAGAAAAGGGAGTGTTCTGCCATTTTGAAATAACATTTATCAACTTACAATAACAGGCATAAATTGTAAAGCTCAATGTCTGTGTTATTGGGTGCGACGAAGCTCCATTAGAGATGCTGTGTGCTTATTCTCACGTGGGAGGTGGGAATAGATCATATAGATCTAGTCAAGCCTTGATCTAGATCTGGATGAGACAGCCGCCTCAAGTTTTCATAAATTTCTTTGCCTTTTTAGACCCCCACCACCACCGCCAAAAAACCTCATCATCAACATCCGCGTCATTCTGTTTTACTGGACCTCTACTCTCCACTTTCTGCCAGACCTTCAGTCAAACCCTTCTCTTTTCCAGTTTCGCAAAAACTCCTGGCAGCCATCACCACCGATAGCGTTTGGTGTGATGTGGGGGTGTTAATGCGGATGTGAGCTCTCTGGATTAGCAGAATGATGGGCGGCTCACAACAAGATCTCTGATCTTCAGGGCTTTCAGAGAGCTAGCTGTTAAATCATTTACACACACACACACACTCTCTCCTTTCCTAAATCTCTCTCTTTTTCTCTCACTTCTGTCCTTAGGCTGAGAGAGTGTGAGTAATCCCATCAACAGACATCTGTGAAAAGACTTTTTACTTACGCTCCCATTCACACAATGCATCTGCCTTTCAGCTTGCTGCTTTCACGAGCACACATACACATATCTACACAGCAAAGTCATCTTAAAAGCAATATATCTGGTATATTGAGGGGGAAGGAGGTGAGCTTGAACTCAACGCATTAATGGTGAGGAGTGCACCAACAGCAAAGTGTGTGTATATTTGTTTATGTGCACACATGCGTGTGTGTGTGTTTGTGAGGATGTCTTCTCTAAGTTTTAATAGCTCTTCTTTGTGTCGAAGGGAATCACAGTGTGCTTTTAAAATGTACAGAAGTTACATATGCATGTATGGCACCTCATGAAAGACTGTGAGAACAAAAAGCCATCCTTAGCACATTAGACTGCAGCTCTCTGTTCCTTGGTTCCTGAGTTCTTCAACACAAAATGAATTTTGCATACACCGAACCTGACCTTGCAGAGACACTGGGGACACTCGGTTAACACAAAACAAGCATTCACAGAGATAAGCTTGTTCTGTCATCGCTTTGTCCTCAGTCATGGTCAGTACTTGAAGAACTGGCATTTATTACACAAAGATAACCAAATTTTGTAGGGTTTTCTAACAACTAAGAACAATTTTACTTACAAGTTAAGACATTTTAGAAACAAGAGTTTCACCTAGAAAATTCTAGTATTTTCAAGGGGCATGTTTAATGACTATTCATCAACTCAAAATACAGGAGAGACTAATTCTTTTACTCAACTAAGGGTGTGTGGATAGGTAAATGCAACATTCAACTGCACCAGGACACATTAATGTGTCTGCCATCTTGGAATGGTCAATGTGTCATCACTGGAAAAAAAAAAAAAAGTTTCAAGATGCCAAAATTTTAATTCCTGAAGAAATTGGATAAACTTTCACAGGTAAGAATGTGTGCGTTTGTGCTTTTAATATATATATATAACACTCCAGGAGCAGTTTGGATTCTATAGTCCTAGAAGCAGTGTTGGGCAAGCTACTTAGAGAATGTAGTGAGCTAAGCTATCAGTTACTCTACATTGAATTAAGCTTAACTACACTAAAGCTACTACCCTGAGAAATGTAGCAAGCTAAGCTAAAGCAACATGGCAACAAGTAGTTTACTACATCTAAGATATTTTTGTTTGAATTGAACCAACTGTAAATACCTTTGTGATAACATGGTGGTGGCGTCATATGCTGATCTAGGATCAGTGATCCGTAGCATTTGTATTTCTGATTTGTGCTTAAGCGTCAGAAATGCTTGGGAAAATGTAACGTTAGCTTGTGTGGACGCTACCGCACTACTTGATCAATTAAAGAGCTTCGCTACTGAAAAGCTATTTGATTCGGAAAACAGTGACGCTACCAACACGCTACTGCCCATCACTGCCTAGATGGATGATTTACCTCCACCGATTAAATTTCAGAACTTACATTATGCCCAACAAGCAGCTTAGCCGATCTTCAGCATCTGTTTTGGAAGCAAATGATAAGCATCATGTCCCAGCTTCCATACATCAGTTGCTCATATCAGGCTTCTTATCTAACCTAACCAATAAGATTTAAATACAAGTAAAATGACAACAAATGAACCGATCAAATGATCAAATCATACCTACTGGCAATTTACTCCAAGGAGAAAACCCACTCCAACACATGCACACAATAAGGCATCCTGACAGGGACCTTGTTGTGAGGTACCGCTGCTACAGTAGCCTCTGAGCCTCCATGCCAGCTTCATGAAAAAACTCAATAATAGACCAAACATACTGTATAGCCTGAATCCTTCATTGCTTCATCAACATCTGAAGGAGGTGCATTTCAAACACTGTGTAGAAAATACAAAAGAAATTAGCGGAAACATGTTTAGACTTTGTAAACTCATGCCTGTCCAAAAGTAATAAATACAGATTTTTATACCAACAAAGTTTTTTTTTTTGTTGTTGTTGTTTTTTTTTACCAGCTACTAAGTGATTTAAACAAAACTCAGATTAGCTTTCAAAGACGTGATGTCACTAACCTGGCAATTTTTTGTAAATTCCAGTAATGTGTTCTTCCTTGGAAGTAGTCATTGTTTTGACTTCCGGAAGTTACATAAATACTTCAGATGGTTAGACAGTGGCAGTCTGAGAGAAAGCTGTCTCTGTTACAACCATACAGCACAGCTCAGTCATCACAATCAACCGGCTCTCATGAACTCAAACTTTCTCCATTGCCATCTAAGTCAGCGAGTCCAATTCGGGATGAGGCGACCACCAAACTCGTGTCTGAGAATTTATTTCTCCCTCCCGTCTCCAGTGTTATGAATGAATGGGGAGGTTGGGGTGTACTAAAATTACGAAGTACCATCAATAATAAATAGTTAGCAAAAGCCTAGCACGCTCTTGTTAGTCCTCACCCGCCCAGGCAGTAATGGCTCTTGGTGAAAGTGGTGTACACAGAAAGCTGATGGAGCAACTGCGTGTTTACGTTGAACCGGTAATGTACTCCGCAGCCACTTCAGTGGATGGCAATACTAGCACTTCACTCATCTGGACCCACTAACGGAGATTTATTGAGAACAGCTCCATCACACTCAGTCCACCAACAAATAAAAATGATTTATTAAATGGCATTATAAACAATAGCATTATTGTTCGAAGTTCAGGAGGGGAAAGGGGAAAAACGCTACCAAAACCATATGGCTTTTGTGTGTGTCTCTGTAACGTGTGTGTGATGGAGAGAGCTTATGCTTGTGTACATTTTTCTACATCTAAACACATCAATTACAGAATGTGTAGAGAAATGTAAATGGTGCTAGAAGAAAAGTAAGTGACACTCATTTCATTCTAGCCATCACTATTTGTTACATTAATTACTCTGGCACCTCAGCTGCGCTCCTCTTTCACGATTAATGACCACTTTAGTTTATCTCAGCTTCACCAGCCCTGGCGTTGGATGTTTATATTCCGTCAACACAACAAAATGTAACAAACCATTTATTTTAGTCCCAAAGCTGCAGGCTCGCAGACTCCTGACACTGCTTGCTTGCATCAATATGGTCTTCCTCTCAGCACGAAAGGCTTCAGCTTTTTGTGCGTGTTTATGGAGAATAATCTCTGATGTAGGGGGGCTTGGTTTCACACTTCACTCTCAGTGTCTGTGGGTACATGTGACAGATCACTTTTACTCAGACCTAGCAACCACACAGAGGGACATCTGAATAAATGCGTGCGAATAAAAATACTTGCAGTTTGAGCGCAAGGAGGATAAGAAGGTTATGATATTGGCTCTGTTCCAAGCCTCAGTGAGTTGCCTACCTAGACAGTTTGCACATTTGAGCTTCTGTTTACCACATTTGATTTGGTCTGTGTATGTGGGTTAAACAACGTTATTTTTGAATAGAAGCTTAAATAAAAAAGAAATTGTGTCAGCTCAGAAAACTTGACTTGGAAAATTGCTTGGTTCAAACAGTATGGATACATTTGATGTAGTTTTTAAAACTTTAATGGATGGACAGAAACAGTGAGAGACTAAAAAAGATAAACAAATGCCTTGAGAGTAAATATATCCACAGAGCAATATTTTTATTGCCATTTTTATTTATTGGTTATATATATATATACACACACGTGTAAAACTGAAAAGTTTAAAATACACGTACCAAGCTCTTAGAACAAGCTCTTATTAGAAATGCATTCATGTTGTATTTTATATAAAAATTAGGAGTGGGCATGGATAAATTGTTAATCTGGATTAATCTAGATTAAAATGGTTCATTTGAATTCTGCCAAAGGCATTCAGAATATGTGTGCTACCTAAATAGTGACTAAAAGTAAAGCCCTATTCGGACGGGACCTGTTTTACAGGGGGTCGTTAGAGAATGTTTTGTTTCACAGACTTATTTGATGATTTTAAAGGTGCCATAGAATGCATTGAGGGAATATTTTAAATTGTTCTCTGATATGTACATAGAAGGTATGTAGCT
>JAUMHQ010000093.1:3908344-3918515 GCA_032361165.1 Enteromius paludinosus | reverse complement strand
TTTGTTGTTCACCTGGTTACCGGTGTTAGAACGTACTGACATACCGGGGCGGAAATACGTTTGCACAGCAATTGCGTATTTCCGGTGCAAAATGTGGAAGTTGTGAGAAAGGTCTACTTAGATTGGAAATTCCACGTTATATGGAATAGTACATCTTTGAAATGAATAAAGTTAATGCTAACCATTCTTGCAGCATGTATTTAAATTGTATTGGTTTCTATATTGTACTCTGCCTTATTTAGGGTTAGGTTAGGGTTAACCTAACCCTAAACCAATTTAAAAAAAATAGTAAGATGTATAGCAGTACCAATTTAATATTATAAATGAAGCTAGACTTATAATGATGATGATGTATAGTTTGCTGTGTTCTTCTTTCTGCACCTTTCTTTTAAGTCTGTCTTTGTGTCTCTAAAGCTTTGCCCCTCCATCGCTCACGCTCTTTCCAGCTCTGTTACTTTTACCTTCTCCTTCTCTGTTCGTCATAAGCAAAGAAAAGAAACGTGTTGCAGTCCAAGGAGAGTGCGGTGAGGCGCAGGGCAGGAGACAGCCTCCATTGAGCTAGCAAATGAGCCTTGCTACTCTAGAGACCACAGCTTACAGTTCGGAAACGCTGGCCAGTTCTCTTGCCACAAGCCACAGTGCTCTGGCCAGCCTGCACAACCAGGGTTAGGGGAAATGAGGCCTGATGGCCCAGCTGCACGGTTTGGGGTGAGACCTTAATGAAAGGCCTGCAAATGTCTGGGTCACTGCTTAAGTTCCAAGAAATTCCTGTCATCAGAGATTGGATTGAGAATTGTATGATGTGGGATCCTGTGCGCCTGTTTGCGTGCCACGGCCGGATGTCTGGTGTCTTTGTTTTAGCCAAATTTGAACTGATGTCTAAGTGAAGTTTAGGCAGAAGGATGACATTCATTGGTATGATAACTAGCTGCATTTTCATTGAAAATGTCCTCTGAATAACTGTCCAGCAATGTCAGTTTGTTAAAGAGGATTTCATTTTACATAACTTTACATTTTTTTTACATTTGCACACCTTTCTAGATATTTTTAGCATCTGCATTTCATCACTCCACTTACAGGATAAGCCACCCCAGTGTTGACCTGTAAGTGGCTGGTTCAAGGGAGGCTGGAGATGTCATTTCCTCCCTGGCCTTTTTTCTTGATAATTCAAGAAGCAGAAGAGAGGAAGAGATGGAACAAAAAGGTACATTCGCTGTTGCCTGCCATCACTGTCTCTCAAGGAGGTCTGTAATCTGAGGGAAGTTAGTTGTTAGCAATCAATGAAAAAAGCTTAGTTGATGACCTCTTACAAATGCACAATTTGATATTATTTCATATTTATTCATTAATCGATGCAACATTTTGAGCCAATCACCCGAGCTGTAAATCCCATGTGACTGATCACTCATGAATCACAGGAACATGATGTCATGACAACACTGACTGCCAGATTTAAGAGTCCTTAAAAAAATGACTTGATCACTGTTAAAATGTCTATAAAAAATAAACATCTGCATGGATTAATTTATATGAAATTAGTTGGAAAAGTTGGCATCTAAAATGAGAGATTAAGAAGGTCATGCTAACCAGCCAATATAGTTGACCCCTTGTCATAGCCAGAGGTTGGACAATCAGCATTAAGTCTTATCTGATTTGCATTATATTCTGACCAAGAACTGGCCATATAATCTCAAACAAAACTCTTAAATATGCTACATAATGATGTGTAATAGTCATAAACCTTATAATCTGGCAATATCAGCAACTTGTTGTTCCTTGAAATGTGACTGTAGCTTTCTAGGAACTTTGGTGACTTTCCGAGCACATTGATAAAAAGCATCAAACTCCACAAATAAGAAAAAAGGTCTGCCAATTAAAATGGATTGTGCTATTTTATGAAAGCTTTAGATTGGTCTACACAGTTAAAGGCTTAGACAATCTTTGAACTTATTCTTCCTTTCTTGTTTGTATTAGATGAATCCTGTACTACTTCTTCACTTTCTCTTTCTTTAAATGGCCTTTTTGATTATTTCCAAACATCAGGAATTTAAAAACAAACCTTCTAAGCAAAGCATAGACTTGATTACCAGAAGAAAGCATTGCCCCCCAAACACACACGCATTTAACATGATCTCATTACAGCTCTCATCACTCATGGCCGGGAAGAGGAAATGAGGGTGGACCCAAAGGAAGTTCAGGGGTGGCCTGGCAATGTGCACAGACTTGCTGCACACTCAGTGTGTGTTACAAGGCCCTGTGGGTAATTAACAGTAATCAGAGGAACCCTTTCCCTGTTTGCAACCTCATAGGACTCCCTCAATTCTAGACTAATGAACTTAAATACACACACACAGACACACACACACATACAAAATTTTGTTTCGCTATTAGTGATGTCATCTTACAGATCTCTACTGTTTTATACCAGATTAATTGTATTTTCTATCAGCTAACCCAGCCTCTACCCATGACAAATAATAAATAAATAAAAATTCACTTTTTTGAATGATTCAGTGTGTTTTCATTTATATGAAGTTCCCAACTAAGGTACGAGAGGAGCTTAATCAACCAGTCCTGTCAATCATTGCTACGACCAAATATAAGTAGCAGGCACTGCTCAGTTCTTCCGACCTACCACCACCATCCCTTCTCCTCCTTCTTTTTTCCCCTCCACACTATACCAGGGCTGTTCATGCTCAGAGCTTGAGCCTCAGGTTCAAGCTTCTTTTGCAGACAGCAAGCCAACTTTGTTTTTTGTTTTGGTTGCTATTATCCTTGTTCTTTATTATTTGTTTATCATGGTTCAGCTTGGTTTTTGTTTTCCGAAATGGATATCTATGTGTAATGAATTATTGCTAAAATTTAGGCGACTTAAATTAGATAATAACTGCAGTGTTCTAATTGTGTGTGTGTGTGTGTGTGAGAGAGAGTGAGAGAGAGAGAGAGAGAGAGAGAGAGAGCAAGAGCAAGACGGATTAAAAAAATTACTAATACTAATTATGTGTCTGCCAGATTGATCAGAGACTCATCCAAATTGCTGATTTGAAACTTGTAACCTGTATTGTTTACTGTTAAATGAGCTGGTTGTTTTAAAAAGTGCTACATTGGAAAAAGGTCTTTTGTTTCAGTAATTAAACCAAATGTTCTCATCAATTATAACAACGATCTTGTGTTCTGAAACAATTATTTTGTGGAGGGAATATATATATTTAATAACTTTAGTGAGAACATGAGCCCTGGTTTTGAAAGATTAACTTTCAGTATTTTGAAAATATTCTCATTTCCTATGAAAACCTATATGTATCATCTGTCTCTCTATACTCTGTCTTGGTGTATATCTTCACTATACACAAAAATAATGTTCATAATCAGTATTTATTCCCAGTAGTTTTCCAGTAAAAAGTGAACATTTAAAAAAAACATAATTTCACTTGAGAAGTAAAATTGTATAAGATAAAAGGTGTTATCAGCAATTATCTTAATTTAAGGAGAAATCTGGTACAATGTGGTAAAGCTTTATTCATCAGAGTCAGAAAGGGTTTTATTGACAAGTGTGTTTACACACAGATGGTCCTGGCTTGGTGAGGAAGAAAAAAAAAGTGCAGTTCAGACATAATATGACACAGCATAGACATACATATAATAAAACAAAATATAAAATACGAAAATAAATAGAAAAAAAAAAATATATATAAAAGAAAAAGAATAATGTGACAATAGAAATATATAGAAAAAAATAGACCAATAGACAGAATTATACATGTGCAAATGTGCTATATATAGATGAAAAGTTTTGAGAAATGATGTACAGATGTGCAGTCCTAAGATGTTATGTATTGTTATGGTGGAATATGGCCAGAAAAAGCTGTTCTTGTGCTTGTTCCAGAATGATTTTGTCCCTTTTCTCACTCTCAGTGTAAATTTCCTGAAGGTTAGCCAGGTGGGCACCAGTAATCCTCTCATCAGTCATGTCTGTTGTGGTATTTGGATTCTTAATTTGGTATCAAACCAAATCAAACCAGACAGTTAGACGAACACAGGACAGACTGAATAACAGCCTCACTGCCGCCTGTCTTGCATGCCCTGTAGGCATACTGAAGAGGATTTAACAACGGTCCAGTGATGGGTCCAGAAGGGTCTAGTCAAGACTAGTCTATCAAATGACTTCATGACTACAGATGTGACTACAAATGGAATCATGTGAAAGTGGTACAGTAGGTCTTTAATCATTAAGTCCAGTGAATTCTTTTTTGGGGGCTGAGGCCACAATAAAAGTGGAGAGATACACAGCTCCAGAGATTGGTTGAAGGTCTATGTAAAGATGGGAGCCGGGTGGTCAGTTAACAAGCAATTACAGTCACAGTCTGTTTTCTGAAGACTTGGTTCACTGCACATACCTTAGGCACAGGTTGGATGGTAGGGGAGGGAGGGCAGTGGAAGAAAAACAACTTCAAATAAAATATATTCTTTAAAAACAAATCTCATTTTTTGTGTAGTAAGCCACTCTTAATTTCTTGTTGTTTAAAGGATGCTTGGAACATTTTACCGGGACAAAAATACTTATCACGAAACACACAAGAACACACAAACAACTAGCCTCCACCTTCACACCACGAGAGCTTCTTATCAAGAGCAGGTGACTGGAACACTTTGGTTTTGTCACCTCGCTCTGATCCAAACAGCGATGACCCTCTGTGGCGACATAATCACGGTTTCTATCTGTCTTAAGCGCTTTAGCTGTGTCATCGAAGGCCAGGTGCCAGGTCCAATGAAACGTAGAGTAATACTTTAAAGCCTCTGGAAATACATAGCCTTGCTTATTAGAAGATCCAAGAGTCATTGGTGGGTTGCGGCAAATCACATTTAGGGGTCCTGAAGGTTTAGAGGCAGCAGGCATCAGAGGAGAAAAGAGGACATTGTAAAGCAACTAACCTTGTAAAGCCAGTCTGATCAAAACACCTTTAGTGTGAAACCCATCTGGCTCAGGTTTTGTGCATCCAATAGTTAAAGGCCATTTTACAGAATTTGATTAATGAGCAAAGTGTTCCTTGCTTTGTCTTGCTGTAAAAAGACAAACGTCTTCTGATCTAAGTGACTTCATGAGGCATGAGGGTCTGCAGCAGGGTTAGCTAAAACTACAACACACAAAAAATGTTTTTACTTTAAATAACATAAACATTTAAATTTGAACTTAAATCAAATAAAATGTCAAAATGAAATAATATAATATATATTTTAGTGAGCAAGTTGCATGGTATTTCTAATTTTCGTTTAAATTAAATAAAGTGAAACTTCATTAAAAATATTGCACATATTCTTTTTACATTTATGTGGTTTATGGAAAGGACAACGTGAATCAGGAACAAATGTGGCAGTGACAATTTTAATCAGCTCTTCAGATAAAACCAATCTTCTCCACACACACACACACACAAACAAGAATAGATCTTCCATTCAAAGCATGTAGTTCTCTCCCACAGTAAAGCTCTGTGTTAATGGCTGCACTGCTCCACGCTGCTGTTTCTGATAGCAGTCTGGTGAAATATAGGCTTTATGATGGCTGGGACATTGATTGATCTGGTCAGGATTACACAAACAGCTCCGAAGTCCTCATCAGGCTTGCTGTTATTCCACAGAGGGCCCATCAGACAAGAAACATGCTTTTAATTGGGGGATGTGAGGCTTTATTCAACATTTTGCCTACTAACACTATCATCAGCCTCTGTGTGGTTTAATCTCTGTCTAAGTCGTCACTGTTCCTTTTGCTCTTGTTTATGAGTTTTTCTCTGAAATTGTGACTATTTTGACACTGTCGGCTCTGCTATCGGGTGAGGTAAATCCGGCTAAACCTGGGAATAATGTCTCAGGGGGTGAAAAGGATTAGTAAGGAATGGCTCCAAAGGCTTTGGGATGGCTAAGAATCTTAACCCATTTAACCTGCTTTACACCATCATCAAATCAGTGCACAAAAGGGCCAAAATTAAATACTGTATGCCGAATCATGATTTTGTGTGGAATACATGTGTCAAGCAGGACCTGTTCAGGTCAAATGTATGTTATTAAACTGAAATGTATATGTGGCATGCTGTTGATTTACCACATATATTAATTTGGCTAAAAATGAACATGAAATGCTTTTACAGTACTGCACAATATTTACACTATTTATGGTGTAGCAGCTCACAATATAGAAAAAGTGATTAAATATATGTTTAAAATTTCTTAGAAATGTACCCTGTATTCATGTTGGATTTATTTGTAAGTCAAAACATATTTTCCTTGCAATACATTTGAGTGTACATGTCAATCATTATTACAAAATTCTTATATATCTATATCTACAGTATATATATATATAGCATTTATGATACTAATCTATTAATAATCTCTTTACTTTCTGAAAAGTTTTTAATTGCACATACAAGTATAACGCCACATTACAGGACGTTAGGACAATTGTATTAACATTTTTTACTTTATACCCTCATAATAATAATAATAATAAAAATAATTTAATTCAGAACTCAAAGACAACCTGATTCTATATTATGTGTATTCATTGCCTTGTATTTTTTATACATTTGTAAATAAATGTATAGGACTGGCAATAAAGTCACATCTTGTCTTTTTTTTCTCAAAGGCAAGACTCTCTTCCAGCCTTCCTTGTGTTGGGTTATTTAAGTTTCATTCTTAATTAAATGCTTAACATATTTTCAGACAGCTGCTGTGTTGTTTTACAAAAGCATCTGTGAAGAGACAATCACACAGAGACCTTGACATTAGACAGCTTTCATCCGCAGATGGAAACTGCAAAGTAAATGCAGTCTTGCATGTGGCTGTGACAAACAGCTTATAGCCTCTGATAGTCCTTCAACTCAACAGTGTAGCTTAAGAAGAGAAATGCTACATGCAATATTCACTCATAAAACAAAGGAAATGAATATTAGAAAGATGAAGAGGAGAAGAGAGGAGCGAAAGCCCCAGACAGTCAGACTGCTCCACCAGCATAATTGGTTGTGACTGCACTCCCCCATCTTTGACATGTAAATGGATCGAGCCGTTCCCTCCTTAACTACTGCATCTAATGTTTCTTTAATGTAATGGAGTTTGATCTTAGGTGTCCTATGTCCAATATTTTTCTGTAACGTCGGACTGAAGAGGTCTCTGGGGCCTATTGGGTTCATGCACACTCTCAAACACACAGACACAGGGAATTCAGTTTGAGGCTGCCTAAAACTACAGATCTATAGATGATCAGAGTTCATGTAGAAAACTGATACACTGCTGTACGTGATGGATTTGACAGCATATCTGGCATCGCTCCCTTATACCATGACAGCCGACCCTCAGACATCTAAATCAATGAGGCATCTGCAGTCAGCTTAGTCTTCATTTGTTAAGTGACTCTAACATCATTGCAAAATTTCATTATAGTCATAGAGACTAATGACTTAAGGCGACAGGCATAAATAAAGTAAACTGCAATAGGTTGACATGTGCCTCAGGACATATAATGAACTTATGACCAATAGCTTTTTTACACAACTGGCCAGACACTCAGATCAAATAGAGCTAATGAAGAGAATTGCTCAGAGTGTACAGATGTTTCTCTAGTATTGAGGGAACATGAAATAGTGGAATCCAACGGACAAATTCTGAAATGTACAATATGTGACCCTGGACCATAAAACCAATCATAAGGGTCAATTTATTTAAACTGAGGTTTTGAATAAATGCGCTTTCCGCTGGTTTGTTAGGATGGAACAATGTTTGGGCCAAATATACAACTATTTCAAAATCTGGATTATGAGGGTGCAAAAAAGTTGTCCAAATGATCAAACAAATTAGGTTTTTTTTATATTTACAGTATAAGAAATATATGAAATATCTTCATGGATTTTGATCTTTACTTGATGTGTTTGGCATAAAAGTTGCCACCTAGACTTATTGGAAGTACGTGCCTCTACATACAACTAAAAAAGACCAACGTGATCTCATGACAATTGGTATGCATTTTACAGAGAATTTAGTTCTATAAAACGTACATTTACTTATATTTTTACAGGCACTAAAACATGCAATACTGACTTATTTTCAGCCTCTAAACGTATGAATTCTTACGGATCTTCAGCTTTTTAACATATAAAACTCATGTATTGACTACACCTAAAAATGGATCCTGATGAATATTGAAATCGCTGCATTAATTTTATTATTTTTGTGTTTTGTAGTTGTCATATCAATGACCCTGTTTGCAACTGCATTATTAAACTGTTTAACCTTACTTCATATTAAATTATGTTTCATTCTGTTCTGTGTGCTTTCTGCTGCCAGCTTATTTCCAAAAATATATATTTATAATATATATATATATATATATATATTTATAATGTTAAAAAAGACTTCAATTTAATAATTAATTCTGCAATAGTTACTACAAACTACAAAGCCAAGCCTTTATTCGTTGATCTAAATCTCTATCTGGAGCAGCGAGAGAAGACGTGAACATAAACAGCAAAGCATGCGCCGGACTGATGCGTTCATCGTTACAAATTCAAATGTTGTCGCTTCAAGCACTCATTGGCTCTCGTCTGCATTCGTCAGATTGTGACATGACGTGTTACCTGGTGAAGTGTATTCGAATGATGCACGCGTCTTCACGAGTTCATTGAGAGAGGATCAGGAAGATAATCTGGATAATATTTTCAGGGATTAACAACATATTCTGCTTTGGACCTTACACAAACCACAAATATTGAGAACTTTTTTCCTCTGGGTTTGAGCCTGGGATAACATTTCTAACAATGAATCTCTTAAGCTAAGGGCTGCTATTCCAAAGGTTGATTGTTCAAGTCTTGTAAGTAACAAGGCATGAGCTACCATCATTGTGATTTGTGACAATGCACTTAACCTCTGTTGCTTTGCAAGGCTGCACCCAGAATAAGTGTACAGGAAACTACACTGAATAAAAGCAATAAAAGACAAATGATTACTTTCTCCAGGAACACTTTGTACGCGAGCATATCAGATTGTGTTTAGAAACAATCATATGGTGACTCTAGATGTCCCATATATTGGGTTTTTGTTGATATCAGTATTGCTGGATGTTGACCAAATTCCAGCAGCACCAGATAAACCTGGACTGCAAGTGTTTTGTCACTTTACGAGGATCTGCCCGCCATTATGTGTCAAGGCCACTGACACCTCCAGGCGAACTGAGCTGTCGTTTTAACCTCACTGAAACATCGACTGCAACAGCTGGATGGATGGATTTGTTCCACACATTAATATCCAGCAAGGCCAAAATCTGTCACTGTCCCAAGTGCCATTGCCTAAACATCTTTCCATCACAAACATGCGGTAAAGACATCTCCTTTCATCAAGCCTCTGCAAGAGTTCTGTGTGTTCAGTCCTTGTACGAATTATATGAATGGAAACAATTAATAAGTATTGATAATGGTGACCTCCACAAAGATCTCTGTGTGCCGCTCTCTGCCCTCCCGTCTGTGTGAGTCTGAATGCGGAGCGCGACAGGATTAGCACCCTGTTAATGGTGCTTATCAGTGCATGTGAGTGCAAACAGCATGGCCGTTTTGAAGGCTAATCTGCAGAGAGAAGGAACAAATCCATCCTGAACCCTCTTTAGTGTTGCCGCCAACACCCTGGCCTGCCTCTCAGCGCCCTCTCCTGCATTCCTCACACATCTTAACTGTATCAAGCTATAGTTCTACGGCTTCTATATGTTCAGCATGATCAAAACTTTGCTGAAAACCTGTTGTGCACAATTTACTATATATCTTCTGTCGTCTGATATATAGTACATAACTTTTTAGTGAGTAAAATGACTTTTAACATTATTAATACTGTCTTATTGCTATGAATATTTGCTGATTGCGTAATGTAAATGTAAGAATACCACTACCTAGGTTTACTTTATTATAATTATTGTGAAATTATTCTTAAGATTTTTAAATATGCAAATCAAAGGAGGAATATTTGTATATCTCTCAGTCTTGTACTGAATTCCATTGATTTGCATCCTAATAAAATAATATTGCTTTGAACATGTATTTATATGTGTATATATATACACACAACAAAAATATAAACGCAACACCTTTGTTTCTGCTCCGATTTTTCATGAGATGGACTTAAAGATCTAAAATTCATT
>JAUMHQ010000093.1:3879960-3890990 GCA_032361165.1 Enteromius paludinosus | reverse complement strand
CTTGTTTATCGTATTGCAATCGCAATTTTGACCTTAATAATCGCAATGTGACATTCTTCCCAAATCGTGCAGCCCTAGTGTGTATCAAGGAGAGAATAAAAAGAATATACTGATGTCCTACCTGGTAGCCATTGAGGTCAGTAAAGAATCGATCTTTGCTGTTTAGATCTGAGGTTATCCTCATTGCAATTTCATGGTTGGTTTCGCCTCTTATATCTACAGTGTTAGAGATCTCAACAGACTGACCCTCTACACCTATGAAAGAGAAGAAAAGAAAGACAGTGGTTAAAACAGCCGTATGAGCTTATTTCTAAGTATCTGATTTAAAGAAACAACATACAAAAATATCATTCTCATGTTATATATCATGTTGTTTTAAACCCACATACTGCCATTGCTTCTGTGGAACACTGATTGTTTTGTTTTTTTTGTTTTGTTTGTGTGTAATACTAGTAATTTAGCAAGAACCACTAAAGACCACTTCCTTTTGGACCAATAAGTATCATTAGGCTGATAATGCACACAACAACATCTCATTTACTGGTTGGCGCATAATCACATACAAACTGCCAAAATACCGCAAATGGTACATTTGCCAAGTCACTGCTTTCCTTTTTGAACTTTAATAACTTGTTTGCCTGTTCCTGGCTTGAGCTGAATTTGAGCAATTAGATTTTCTGAGAACGGTGAAAATAAGTGAGCACTCCTTCATGCTAAATGTGCATTTTGAATTGGACTAATTGAGCCGTTGGGAATAAAACAGTGCAAGAAACAAATATGTTCCATTTCCTGTAATTAAAATAAAACCCCTTTAAGGCGGAAGCACATGCTCTATAGAGCAGCACAACCACAAAAACAAGGTTATGTTTTTATGGAGTACAATAGCTTGGAAACTATTCAACACGAGCTTGTCCTCATTAGCTCACAGTGAGATGATAACCTGACACTTTTAGTGAGCAACCCTCACTGATACTACTGCTCAAAAATGAAGTTACTGATTTGAACAAACACCTAAGCAGAAATATTACATTTTGCTTGTCCTGCAGTCATAACTGATACCTCAGACTGTGTGGCTTGATTTGGGGTGGAAAAGTTCTATATTTGCACTAAAGGAGGACCTGAAACATCTCTAGGGATGAACGTATGATAGAGACTTGGGCTCTTTTGACTTGAGCGACAGAATAACAATCCCAACAACCACAGAAAAAAAATAAACAATCAAAACAGCAATTGGATAAAAACACTATTGAAAGCACCTGAAGCAGCAGTTCTCACAAAAATTAAATTCTTTTATTATTTACACTACCGTTCAAAAGCTTGGTATCAGTAGGTTTTAGAAGCAGTAAATTATAAATACTTTAAGCATGGACACACTAATTAAAAGTGCCAATAAATACGTTTTTTTTTATTTGACCAAATATTAGGGGTTAGTTCACCCCGACATGAAAATTCTTTCATTAATTGCTCACCCTCATGTCGTCCCAAACCCAAAAGACCGTTGTTCATCTTCAGAACACAAATTAAGATATTTTTGATGAAATCAGAGAGTCATCTGACCCTCCATAGACAGCAATACAACTGAAATGATCCCTGGTCCAGAAATGTAGTAAAAGCGTCAGTAAAACAGTCCATGTGACATCAGTGGCTTTTCAACTATAGTTTTGCGACTGTAGGAGAATACTTTTTTTGTGCAAAGAAAACAAAAACAGCATATCATCAGAATACCCTTCTTCTCCCCTGACTTACGTTTTTCGCCATCACTACATATGCGTACGATTTCGTAGGCGTCAAAAAAAATGCAGATTATGTTCATACGTGTGCTTTTCCCCAAGAAAGTGATACTCTCTAAATTGGTGGAAGATGTCAGGAGTGAAGTATGGTGGAGTTCAATTATTATATTTTAGTTTTCTTTTCGTAGCATGGCAAAACTGTTGATCCACTGATGTCACATGGGCTGTTTTACCGGCGTTTTTACTATGTTTCTGGACCTGGGATCATTTCAGTTGTGTTGCTGAAATATCAAAAATATCTTAATTTGGGTTTGGAACGACATGAGGTTGAGTAATTAATAGGGCTGTAACGATACACCAAACTCACGATTCGGTTCGTATCACGATTTTTTTTTTGTGGGGGGTGGGAGAAAAAAACGATTTTTAAAACAATTTACGCCCGGCTTGGTAATAGATAACGGGGCTCGAGCACACTGAGTAAATACTTTAACCTCTCGTTATCGACAACCGAAAATGGTCGCATATCTATGGCGGAAAATCTATGTGAGTAATACGCGAGCGCACCACTGATGCTGGCGCGCGCGGTAAATCACATACGCCAGAGGAAAACAGATCTACAGTACACGCAAAAAAACGGGAGCCACGAGCTCATTTCAAAACCGCAAAATGAAATGTCATCTGCGCGCAATTTAAGGTAGTCACGGGGTGTGTCGCGATGCACCCTTATCACACTGCGACACAGGATAGTGGATCTGAGTGATTTCGGTTTCATATCGTGTATCGTTACAGCCCTAGTAATTAATGAGCAAATTTATAATGTGATAATATTTGATAATAATGAGAACATTTACTGAGCAGCATATTACAATGATTTCTGAAGGATTATTGAACAATTCAGTTTTGCCATATCAAAAAATATTAAAATAGAAAAAGGTTATTTAAAATTTTAATATTTCACAATTACAGTATTTCTGATCAAATACATTCAGCATTTTATGAGCATAAGTCCCTAGTAAAAAGGTAATATTTTCAATATTTCATACTAAATATAGAACAAATCTATTAACATATTTACTGACATCACTCAAGACATATAGATATAAAATTTACAATTAAACAGTATTTGGAGTACTACATGTGCACAATGCACATTTCTTAATATTAAGACTAAAATGTGTTAATATTGTGTTAATAATAAATGACACTATTGATGAAGACTGTATCTTTGAATAATATTTGCAAGATATTTAAAGCGTACACAAGGTATATTTGCAAAAGTTCCACTAGCACAATAAAATATACGTCAGTTGCATGATGTTAGTACATGATGTAGTAACTGTAATTACTTGAAGAAAATAAGCAAAAACAACACAAATCTTTGGTTTTTACTCAGTTGTCAGTTGCACTCAATTTTACTATGTTAAATGAAATTACAAACCTAAACCATTTGTGTTGGGCCTGCACAAATCATTTATGTTGCACTGATTGAAACTGGGCAGTGGATTTCTAGTTCCCAGCATGGATAGATCATCAGAATAAATGTTGAAATTGAATGCTGCTTCGTGTGTTTTTAGGAAAAGAAAAGAACTTTTATAGTTTGTTGTTCAGTTATATTTGACATTTAAAAGAGTTTATGTTGATTTTTGAAGTTACCATTATGGTGAAGTGTAGACCTTGTTGTTAGGCTATGGCTACATTTTATGAAGTTAGATTTTAGAGAGATTTTTTGAGTGTACTTATACTAAAATGTATTTGAAATACATTCATTTTATGCTATTTTTTTTTTTTTAAATCTTACCAACCCCAAACTTCTGAATTATGCAAAGTCACAAAAAGCAGATCATGATAATTGTCCACACAACTGTTTTGGATCTATTCAATAAATCAGTCGACTTGTATGAACATATATTATATCAATGCACAACTTTTTGGATCTTTTTTGTGTCATTTTTGAAGCTTAAAAGCTTCAGTTGACATTTGTTGTAATTACATGGAAAAGAGCGATCAGTACATGCTTCAAAATTCTTCCCTTTGATGTGAGATGAGTACATAATGACAGTCAACTTTTTTGTATGTGAGATGAAGATCCCTCTCCCTAAGCTTTGCTTATAAAATTTCAATTTCAATTCAAGTGAATAACCCACCAGAGCTTTTTCCTCTTTTCTTTTTTTGGACAAAAACAAACAACAGTGGGAGAAAGGTCCCTAAGGCTAGGGGGGCGATGGCTCATGTGACTGCTCTGCTCTTTCAAAAACACTCATGTACATTATCTCACCCACCCAGAAGGGGTCACAAACAGACCGTCCAACCCCCCTGGTGCTCTTGATAAGAAAGCCATGAACTCCTTCTGAATGCATTCCATTCTTTCACAAAATGATCCCACTTTTAGCACACCATTAAACTTTTGTTGGATTGTCTTTTGTCTGGTATCAAACTTCCTTGTTTGATGCAGATTAAATTTGTAACTTAGTAGCTTAATGCACTGCCTTTTTTAGCACTGACCATTGCCCAGTTCAAATTATCCATTATAGTTTGAGGAACATTCAAAAGTTTACCATACCCTACAATTCAAAGGTTTATATTGCAATATCTGAGCTTTGCATAGCATCCAATAAAAATACTTTAGCATTAAATAAGCTGCTATAGTAATGTGAATAAAAGGCTCCCTTAAGAAAGATTACTTGATACAGAAAAGGATGTCATCTAGAAACATTTCAAGGATGTGGAAGTTCTGAGAGGTTTTATTCCAGGGGTCAATCAACTGGAGGTTACAACTTCTGAGGTTACATTGCTAATTATACAAAACATCATTCAACTATTCAAAGTTGAAAATGTCATTTCCCTGGTGTAAATATTTGATTTACATCCTGTAAATAGAAGTGACTGCAAGTGTAACTGCAGGTGTTCTCTTACCCTGAATGTTGTAGAGCCGGAGAGTGTGTGTGATGTGCGTGAAGGTAGTGGTGACTTCAGAAAACAGCGGTCCTTTAGTGACTCGAACCACCGGCGGTTGAGAGGGAGAGTAAATCTGTGTGAGAGAGAAAGAAAATCAATGTGAATCAGATCAAACTCATAAAATCCCCTAAGAGCAGAGCAACCAAAGACACTGCATGACAAAACTGCCTAATGTCCTGATGAAAGACAGAAGTGACTAAACTGCCATTACTCCAACCAGCGGGACAGCACACTTTGATGTTAGAAGTTTGAATGAACGTACCAAATTTTCCCAGTAATCATTTGTTTGCCACAAATTTACCACAAGCCTGCCACAAATAAAGTTTTAGAGGTGTGGGTGATATATAACCCCGATTTTTTCATGCACCGTTATTCAGCAGCCGTCCCAGAACTAAATAAATTGTGACCCTGTACAACAAAACCAGTCGTAAGTGTTAATTTTCCGAAATTAAGATTTATACTTGATCTGAAAGCTGAATAAATAAGCTTCCCATTGGATGGATAGGGCAATATTTGACCGAGATACAACTATATGAATATCTGGAATCTGAGGGTACAGAAAAATCTAAACGCTCAGAAAATCACCTTTAAAGGTGTGCAAATGAAGATCTTATCAATGCATATTACTAATCAAAAATGAAAAATTGTATATGTTTACAGTAAGAAATTCACTAAATATCTTCATGGAACATGATCTTTAATTACTATCCTAAGAATTTTTGGCAAAAAAGAAAAATCAATAATTTTGACACATACTATGTATTTTTGGCTATTGCTACAAATATACCCCAGCGACTTAAGACTGGTTTTGTGGTCCAGGGTCACAATTATGTTTGTTTACATAAGAAAGGTGTAATGCAAATCAAGTTTGGGTATTATAATCATTATTTTAATCATAATGTTAATACCCCTTTAATAATAACAATATTATTAGTTGTAATTATTACATCATTATTACGTTACAATTTGAATGACAATTTAACAATGCTTTAACTACCATTACTAGTAATGTTGTTATTATTAAAGGAACAGTAACTCAAAATGAAAAGTCAGTCATTATTATTTTATAGGGTGAATGATGCCATTTCCTGTACCACTATTTACAATGGTACCAGCAGGAGAAGTGCTTAAGCTGTGGTGCTCATGGGATACCTGGGTTTGAGTCTAATCATGCCCTGCGTCCCAATTTGCATAATATGCATGCTAAATAGTTTTTGAAATTACTAATAGAACATAGAATTTAGCAGGCATGATTTAATCTCAGTCCACTTTGTCTTGATTTCCTGTTTCTTTTTACTTTATCTACAATGTCTAGAAATAAAATTGAAATAAATAAATAAAAAACACACACCCCTCAATACAACTGGGCAGGATTTGGAATATCTGAAAATGTAAAAAAGTATATATTATCAAGACTTTACTGTTGCTTCTTTGTCAGGCAGGAACAGGTAGGCGCCGCTCTTGTCTTTGTTGCTGGTGGTGCCGTACCAAACAAACTCCACCCTGACCAGGTGCTCAGAGTCATCTTCCTTCAACCTCATTTTCTGTAAACAAGAGACGTTTTCTGAACATTTCAAAGTCGTTCCTACATGCATGAACCTATAACAAACCCAGAAAGCTGCAGTCTATGATCTAACCTCTAAAAGACCTGTAGCTGTAGAGATGGAAAGTTTCAGGTGAGCATTTTCGATGTGCACAGGAGCCGCATTTTGCTGGTAGAACTGTCGGAAATGCTCCAGCTCACTGACTGAAATTTGCCTGCCATCCTGAAGAAATATGTACTTAGCAGCTTCTGTCCTTGGCTCCATTCCTTCCATCAGCTGGTACACGCTCAGGCCCAGAGGAGCAGCTTGAGCCACAAACGACAACTGTTGTGGAATAAACAAAACACAATAAAAACGACATGAACTGGCTTGAAGACCATTTAGACTAGTTTGAACAATTCACAATCCTTACATTGCTCTTTTCCATAAACAATGGACCCATAACGCTGTGATAAGATCTCACCTGGAAGATGTCGGCAGCAGCATGACTGGCATCGTTCCAGACTGGGCTGACTTGAGCATGGACAACATGACCAAGAACATTCAGCACACGCACTTTAGGGGTCGTCACATATACTGTAACCATGGATGTCCTGGCTTGATCTATGGGGTTGTAAACCACCAACAACCTGGGAACAGCAAAAAAAAAAATTAAGCCTATTTAAGAAGCATATACAGTACGCCACAAAACTTCTACTGCCTTATGTCATCCACTTCATCTAGTAACTCTACTTTAACACATGTACCATGAGTCAGTTTTTAACTCAATAGTATTCTATATTGTATTAATTACTATGTTATAAAGCACGACAGCAATGTTCTCAAAGTAAGTAGTTTCTATTATAGATAAATGCATTTATATGAATTGAAAAATGTAAGGAATTGTTTATTTACCTTGGTTTTTCACGAACTTCAAAAATTATTTTGCGAGGTAAGGCATCTTGGGATGGTTGAACATCATCCTGTTATACATACAGAAGCAGCAGAAATGTAATGTGCACATGGCAATTACCGAAATTTCAGAGTGGTGCTATGTTATAGATATACAATATGAATGCTCACCATCTCAAGAAAAGGATTTGAAGGATCATGGTTGTATGTTTGTTTGTCCTTGAGCACCAACCAGTGAGCTGAGCTCACAATCACTCGCTTCACATTCAGAAGAGAGTGAAACAACCTTGAAAAAATAAAGATCATCTTGTTTTTACCATGTCTCTTTTACCCGATAATATCAAATAATAATAATAATAATATTTTTGTGAAACAAGTTCAAACAGCTGTGCAGGCAAGTCATCACTGTCCAAAACTTAAGTTAGTTCCCTAGAGAAATTAAGTCTATAAAAGCATTTTGTTAAATATTAGACTATATACGCATTATATTTTACTTTACCTGTTAGTGATGTCTTAATTAATGTATGTTTAAATACATTTATCACAGCCACTGTAAATATTTCAACAACACATAGAAATTGTTTTTTTTTAGAAATTTCTATTTTTCTTTAAGCTGAGTGTTGATTATTATATTAATACATTAATAGCAAATTTTACATTTAGGTTTTGGTTCTGTTCTGTAACCTTATATTAATAGAAAGGGGCTCTTAAAATCTCAAAAACATAATAATAAGATTTCTGTTTCAAATAATTTTGTTCTTGAACTTGCATTCATCAAAGAACCCTGAAAAAAATGTCCAAAATTTGACCACATTTAATATTTAAATGATTTCAGAAGGTTACTTGTGGCATTGAAAATTGTAAGAATAAAAAGATATTTAGATCTGAGATCACGGGAATACATTTGAAAATATAGAACAGTTATGCTGTAGTTTTGCAGCTTTGATCAAATACTGTAAATACTGCTTTTCATTGAAATATTAGATATTATTCAATATTAGACAGCATGTGAATTCCCAACCAGATATGAGAACGTCCAACATTCTTTTTTATTAAACATTATTCTTTAAATACTTTCCGTAAGCTATATAATAGGATTTTTTCTTGTCTGACAGTTGTTTTACAATTTTTTTAAATAATCATTAAGGCTGTTAGCCCTAGAAAACATACTATGTTGTTTGTTTTTTTAACTTATTTGTGTTCTTTTGTTTAGTTGATATGTTGATAAATTCTATATTTTTGGGATGGTTAATCAATCAGATTGTAACGACTGACACTTTGGGACAAAATGCAACAAATGTATGCAAATACCGGTGGTAATGAAAACATTCACTGTAAGATATTTCAAGAAAGATGCACTACCTGGTTCCATAGTCCACAACCACCCAGTCTTTGCCTGTGCCTGTGATGGCATCATGATGCTGGAAGAGACCTAGATTGCGTCTGGCTTCTGTCAGTAACTTGTAATTATCTACTGCAGGGTACTCACTGGGCTGGCCATATTTCTGAATGTTGGCCAAGGTCAGAGAGTAGAGGACCTCAGCTGCCCTGCGGACAAACATGAAGTGACATATGAAACTCCCTCCCCCGCAAGATCAAAAGTCCCCTCAAATCCACATTGAATAAATCCGCAGTGTTACCAGAATCCATCTGGCATCAAAATACCTCCTGAATCCGGCTAATGTTCACATTCCAGTAAAAGAAAGATAATAGTCTGGTGTGGTCACTTTTGTGTTGGGAGTGTCCGAGTGAGAACAACAATAATACCAGAATCTCTTCACACTATGGTAACAATACAGGTGTCGTCTCTCCAAATAATGACCTTCTCAAATTTTCTACAGGTGATGAAAATCTATAGCTGGGCGAACCTGACAAAACCTGACGAACATGAGTCATATTTCACATCATAAACAAAAATACAGAAAGAAAGAACATTTTTTTTCTTTAAGGCAGTGGTTCTCAAGCTGGGGTCCAGGCCTAAGCAAATTTTCGACTGATGCGCAGGAGTAAAAAAGGCAAGTGATAAATCAGTAATTAATACCTAAAAATCAATAACTGTTGGTATACAGTTCATCTAGAATCAAAACCATTATGATGGTTAATTTAATTAAAACATGAATGTTCTCAGACTCTTTAAAAAGTCTGAAAAGAAGCAGGAAAACGTTTAGCTTCCATTGGGGCGGGGCATTGATTATTATGTTAAACAGCGGGGGTCTTCCAAGTCATAAATGTTAAGAAAACCTGTTTTAAGGAAATGAAGTCATTTTTTGCATGTGACAATATGTCAATTATTTATAATAAATGAATTCAAAAGTATAGAATTCCCACATTATCTTGTTTTACTAGCTTTCTTTGTACCAATTTAAATAAAATAATTGTTTTACAGTAAAGAGAATCTAAAAAAATGCAGGTAACACGTTTGGTGTGAAATGTGACAAGGACATGTTTTCTTGAAATTGACCCCCAGATCATTTTTCAGTGAGTGACAGTTTATAAAGAAGTGCAGTAGATGACGCCCTCATCAGTAAACTAGAGCAACACAATTACCCATAGCTTAAATCCACTTTTTTTTTTTTTTTACCCAAACAGGTCTTTGAAGTGAGCTGATCTGTAGTAACTACTTAGTCTCGCAACACTAAGTAGTTTCTACAGATCAAACATTGGTTCACAGACAGTATTTAAAAGATAAACACACAGTACATGTGACCTACATACTTCACATCAAACATACATCTGCTTTCTGCTCCCGCAAGAACAGCCAAACACTGACTTTAATAATTAATTAAACATGAAATGACCTTGGACTGAATATCTCTAATCAATCTACTGCGTGCGTGTATGTGTGTGAGAGAGAGAGAAATTGAACAGAGCTGAACAAAGTCCTGTTTGCTGAGTGAAAGAAGCCATCGTGTAGAACGGGGAATAGCTTAACAACCGCATACTGATGAAAACTGTCTCCAACCTACATTTAGACACCCATCAAAATGCAAATACTGTGTTAAATAGAGTTCTCCGCATCCGCGAGCTGAAGGTGTACCCAATCTATTCACTCGTGTGATCAAGTGTGGCCGTCGTTGAGAGGACAGGATATAGGCGTACAATGCAGGCATTAAACGAGGGAAATTCATATCCTTATCACGTATTGCACTAAACAATGAAATGCAGGGCAGCCACTGACATACACACAATACATACAGGAGGTATAGAATATATTACATCAACAAACACAGTTTTAGTTAAAGGGTCAGTTCACCCAAAAATAAAAAATACAATTCTGTCATTAATTATTCATCCTCATGCTGTTCCAAACCCGTTAGACCTTCATCTTCATCTTCAGAACATAAATGAAGATATGTTTTATTAATTCTGAGAGCTCTCCAAACCACCCATAGACAGCAAGGATACTACCATGATCAATGTCCAGAAACATAGACAGGAAATTGTTAAAGTAATCCACGTGACATCAGTAGTTCAACCGTAATTTTACAAAGCTAAGATCATACTTTTTGTGCACAAAACAAAGACTTTATTCAACATGACAACCGTGTCAGTTACGCCACACGGATATTCTCACGGAGAATTCTCATAGCTTTGTAAAATTACAGTTGAACCCCTGATGTCACATGGATTATTTTGTGTAAGGACACTTGCATAAACTTAGTGTACTTATTTAAGTACACTTGACTTATATTAAGAGAAAGTAGACAATTATTTTAATGTTATAATGTTTAATTGTTATAATGTAGGGGGCGCTATTACACCTCTCCTATTCAGAATTGACCAAACACATAAACAATGAAGAAGAAACCGAAAAAATTATTCTTATACACACACGAAATCGCTTACTTCCCTACTATATAGTACGTGAAAAACAGCATGCGAGGCGAGTAGTATGTCCGAATTCATAGTA
>JAUMHQ010000093.1:3844798-3859252 GCA_032361165.1 Enteromius paludinosus | reverse complement strand
TTAATCTAGATTAATTTCAAAATTAATCTAGATTAATCTAGATTAAAAAAATTAATCTATGCCCACCCCTAGTTTTAATCCATTCTTGCTGTTCCTGAATTAATCAATTATCTTAAACAAAGAATGACTCAATACATACCAGGACTTATTGTCTTAGTTTAAAATGATAAATCCTTTTATCAGATAGCATTATTTTTGCCGTATAAGTCTATTTATACCAGATCTGAGCTGCATTTTCATCACCGAATCTGAAACACAGATTATGCATAGCTTGTATTTAATACGATTGTGGAAAAAGTCCCCTGGAAAACCTTAATGGAAAAGTTCATTACTGTCACTTATGTTGTTATAATGTCCGTCTATGCTGTACAGACTAAATTGCCCAAAAATGCATGGATAACACCATACAGTTTGTATGTAATCAGTTACTTTAATTTATTACATTAATGACCCAAGAGCTTTGAACAATTTGAATACTGATCCATTCGTATCTAAATTCCTGTAACGACCTTGTAACAAAAAGGGTTAGTGAATGATGACAGAATTTTAATTATTGGGTGAATGGGGATAATTCTGTAATCCCTTCATTAATTACTAACCCCTCGTGTCATTCCAAACCCATAAGCCCTTTGTTCATCCTTGGAACACAAAGGGCTTTCTGACCGTACATCGACAGCAACAGGACTACCATGTTCAAGACCCAGAAGGACATTGTTAGAATAGTCCATATGACATCAGTATTCAATTATTTAACCATTCCTCTATGGCGCATTCATATTGCGCTGAGGTAATAATAAGACAAACATGTATAAATAAAATGTCACTCCTTTTCACTCAAGGAACGCAACTTTTATTCCCCCTTGTGCAAGGAACGCAGCATTTTCAACTGAATATAACTAAATTCATATTGTGATTACACACTGACTATAACAAAACAGTTCACTTTTCAATGTCTGTATGAATATCAACAATAGTCAAGAAGGATCTGACTACAAATTCTAAATAATCACAATAAGATCTTTTTCCTGCGAAGGCATAAACTGACAACACTCACTTATCGACAACCATTTTAAACATCGGAACTATTCATCTAGATATTGCTATACTTTTGAATGGCATATATACTGTAGGACCATGACAGCTGTCTCATGTAGCTGGATGGTTCCAGAACAATCCACATAGTGGACTTCAAAATAGAACCTAAATGGAGACTTTGGTTCAAGGTATCTCAAAAGAGGGTGCTTCATACTGCATTTCCAAACAGGAAGTTGAACTTGAAAAATTAAATCTAAAAACAGACATTCTTTAAACAGGAATAAGAATAGAAAGGCACGACACTTACGTTTTTAAAAAGAAATCGGCTTAACTTCTGTTTGAGTAATAGTGCACGCTGTGTGAGATCATTGAATGTTTACAGTGGCTCTTAAAGCAAACGTAGGGTCAGAAAAACCATGTACTGTAACCTTGTTCTGGTCTACTTCTCCAGTCCACTCTGATAAGTCTAAAATAGGTAGTGGGATTTTAAAGTCAACATGAACTCAAAACGAACCCTATTTACTTTAACACATGTTGTTTGGTCTTCCTGTGCATAACCATTGCTGTATATTATTTCACAGATGATTTGTTTTTGTAATCTTTTATCATTGCTCAACCCGAAACTACTTTACTTTGTCTGCTGACATCATCTAGGTCGTGCCTGTTAATGTTTACCAATAGTCAAACAGCAATGTGGTAACACTTTACAATAGTGCTGCAGGAATGGGTCCTAAAGCCCAGACTCATTGCAAAGTGCGTGCTGTGGTTGACACACGCTCATTATTCATTAAAACAAAGTAATGCACCACCCCTTATTTTAAGCTTTTACATGTCTTGAAAATGTGGTGGCTAATAAGTAGTTTTAATGAAGACAAAAAAATTATTCGAACTCAATTTTTTTTCTAACTTTAAGGCTGTAAAAGTTGTGAGAAGGTTAATGGTGGTGACATTGAAGTTGTGTGACCGCTCTTGTGGCCTCATTCAGAAACGATCCTAAATTTGATCTTATTTCTCAGACATGCGATTCATAGAATGAACATATGAGCAGAAATCGCAGGTATAAATGGTTTCAGCTCTCTGCCTTGTGAACGACGATATAATCGGTGTCATTTGAGCCAAACATCAAATACAGCAAATGCCTTATTAATGAACTTTGTTTATTTAGGGAGACATTAGATGCATTCAAATGTACTGGCCACATTATTAAATTTAGTTTTAGATTATCATGGCATTATCGAGACATGAACAATACACTGGCATTATTATTAATTATATGAATTACTTAAATATTATTAAATATAAATATCACTAAATATTATGACTTCACTACAGTTTGCAGCTAAAAATCGCTGTGATTTGAAGTGTTTTTGTGCAGCGGGTACAAGTTAGAGCTCTCAGAAAATTCATAATTTCTGATTAGGTATTCTAAGAGGATGTGAAGGTCTTTACATCAGAACAATTATTTCTCATAATTCCGTTAATCGTGATCTAGATAATGCGAAATGATCTGCAGGACTTAAATTAGCATGTAGTGCTTGGTTAATACATTAGGTATTGTGAACTAACAAATCAATGGCAATATGTTACAGCATTTATTAATCTTAATTTATTAACATACTATTGTTTATTGTTAGTTGGTTTGTTTTGTTTTAATTTACTAATGCTATTATTGTGAAAATAGAAATAAATACATTAAAAAGTTATAGGCATAAATTAAAATCAGTGTAGATTGATAAATGCTGTACATTTTTGTTTGTTCATAGTTGTTTGTTTTCTGGACCGTTCATGACACCTAGTTAAAACAAAAACAAAACAAAACTGAACCTTACTGTAAAGTGTTGGCAATGTTTTAAACTCAGGTATGACTTTTGTTCTTGTCTTTCATTCAGAAGTTCATCACTCAGAAAAACAGACTCAATGCTGTTTCATGTTGACTTTAACATTTTTTTTTGATAAGTCCTAATATTTACACATTTCTCTGTTGATTATACCTATTGTTTAAAATCACACAATACTAATAAGGAAAACTTGAATAGCTACTGATCATTCAAGGATGAAACAAACTAATTATAAAAACACTGTAACTCGTAGAACTCTAAGAGTATTATATAGGAAAAGAAATATTGCTTTAATACTGAATTTTAAACTCTATGGTTGCTGCACTACATTTAATCTGTGCTTACCAGAAAAAAACTAAACAGAAGACATTTCAGGACACCAGCGTATCACACAAACATCTCCGAAAATGAAGTTCTGTAAAGGTCTACCACAGTTCCGTAGGTTTTTAAGATGTGACACAAACCTTGTTCGTCCCTGAGGGTGTTTTTTTCGCCACATCTTATGCCTGAGAGCCAGCCTCAGAGTGCTTTATTTTTTCATTTAGTTTACGAGTACACAACCCTGTGGGGCCTCTACGCTCTCCATTATCTCGCAGTCCAGGAAAGGTGCTTCGGGTGCGGGTTGAGCCGAAGGGCTTTCCGCTTTACCCGATGGGAGAGGTGGGTGTGCAGGGCTCCACGCGTACAGGGGCTCTGTAGGGAGGGATGGGGTGTAGTTTGTGCAGTTGTCTGGAGGCGGAGGCCAGTCTGGGAAACGAGCTGGCTTGGGGCCGTATGTCAGAGTTGAAGTGCCGGGCTCCAGAAAAGGGGTTAGGGTTTGGGTCCGTGTGAAGGGAGGGCTGGATAAGGGACTGCTGCTGTTCTGAGGGTCTCTGATGTCCTGGGGAGGGCTGTAAGCATCCTCAGCCAGCTGCATCTGGTGGAAGTAAGCCTGTACCTGAGACTGCTTCTGGAGGTTGAGCCTCTTCTGCTGCAGTCTGCGTAGAGAATTATAAAAGAACAGATGGGTCATAACTAAAACTTTAGGATAACTTCGGGAATATTAGTGCATTATGAAGGCAGTCGTTCCTGACCTGTGCTCCTGGAGTTGTTGCTCTAAAGTGCGTGGTGCAGCCTCTTTAAAAAACATCTGTCCACTTCCAAGACCACTTGCCAACTGACTGGCCCTCTGAAAAAAAAGACAAGCAATAATCAAGTTTTTAGTAAGTATCAGTTTAGTTATGAAACTAAAGATTACACAGTCCTTTTTATGCTAGCAATCACACCATGTACTACATGGCACAAGATGCTTAGCCTCTGCTGGTTCTGCAACCAGTGAAATTGTTTGCAAAACATTTGACTGGTCTGGTTCGGTGTTAAACTAGTCCTGTAGCACACTATCAGAGTTCCTCTGAAACCCTCCACCTCCCCCAGCTCCACCTGTCTAGATCTACTTAAATCTGGGATTTATGTGTGCCTATTAATGTGGCAGCATATCTTTCATGCCCACAGCATCTGTTGGCATCAGCAACTCATATTTGCTCTGCAGCAGCAGGAGGAATAGCAGATCTAGTCCACCAGTTGTCAAAATTTCTTTTTTTTCTTTTAAATGTTTAATGAAGATAACTGCAGCCCAGATTTGCTGATTAACATAATGAAGAATTAAAAAAAAGAATTAAGTTCTCAACAGTAGTTGTAGAGGTACTTTGGCAATCTTATATTATTATTTCTTAGAATAACAACAACAAAAAACCATAGCTTATTAATATTTGAAAACGTTTGTCCTCACAATAAAAGTCATGTGGTTTAACCAACAGGCAGGATCAAAAAAGAAAAACAAAACAAAAAACTGTTAATGACTCCCTTTAAAAAAATCAAATAATTTGAGGTCTTCATGACAGAGCAAGATTAGTTCAGGCTGTAAAATGTCATGTGGTGCGACTCCCTAAAAACAAACAAAAAATGTAAAATATCCTTTATCTTGAACAATAAAATAATTACTACTATATATATATGTGTGTTTGCATATATTTATATGTAAAATATTACGTTTTACTTGATGGTCCAAGTCACCAAGTGAATTGAAAAAGGTATAAAAGTTTTTCAAAACCATAAAAAACCCCACTAACATGAACACAAAGAGTATATTTAAAAAAAAATTAGCATATGTGATTTAATTTTCTTTGTGTTCAATCCTATACCTGTAGTCGCTGAGCGAGGTACTGCGTCTCCAAACTCTGTCTCCTGGATAGCAGATAAGGGTGCATTTTACCAGTGAATGTCGACGTATCTTTTCCACTTAGACATTGGCGTCCTTCTCCCTGAAATCAAGAATTGTTTAATATCACAGACAACTGCCATAATCTAAGTCTAACACTGAAACAGTTGAGAAAAAAATACAGTATTCTACTACCTATTTTATTCCACATCCAAAGGCAAAATACCCATGCATAAAATGAGAACAGCACAAATAGCTATCTGACCTGGTGGCTGAATGGGTGGTGATGCTCTAGGAGCTCCTGGGGACTGAATGTGCTTTTACCGCCGCCTCCACCATCTCCTAACACTATCTGGGCTTTGTTGAGCTCCAGGAAACCCTTGGTTCTGGCCAGGTTCTGGAGGTGCTGTCTGAATACCACTAAACCTGTTGGGTTCAACAAACGCGACAGACTTTAGAGTCAGATGAACTGGTGGAGATATTCCTGTGACTTCCGCAGGGGTGGTCTGACTCATAGTCTTGACTACTGCTATAATTAGTACAGGAGTGAATCACTGCGATTATTTACAGCTTTTAAAAGTAGTCATTATTCATAGAAGGTCAGATATTGTTCAGAATGAGGGTTATTTTATCTGCTAACAATAAATCTTCCAAAACATTGATTATGACATGCAAAAACATGCCTGCAAGTAACTAAAACAATGGTCATGCTAGGCTTTGTGCTCTATTCATATATGTATATATATATATATAAATATACACACAGTATATATGGGCGAATGGATATGATAGCAGATTTTGTCTCTTGTAGCACATTACTAAAGGGCCATTGAATGCTTGAATCTGATTGGTTGATAAACATTCTACATTGTGCAATTATTTTCAAGGTAACACAGGACTAAATTAGTTCCAGGCAGGTCACACTGCATGTCCGTATCACTAAATGATCACGCAAATGATTTCAGTTATTTCAAAGGTCAGCAAAAGAACAACCCACAAGGACAATGACAAAGCAAATTAATATAGTTAACAACATGATAAAATTATAATAAAAGTAATTATTTCCATGTTATTAATTATAACTAATCGTTATGTTCCAGAAAATACTATTTTATTATTTACGGAAAGCACTACTCCCACTCTCTTTCCCTTACAAACTGCTGTACAGACAAATACAAATCTGACGATTTTAGCAGTTAAACATTCAGCAATTTAAAAGCTATGTGACGTGTCTGACTAGAGAGGCTGTTGTTGAAGCAGATAAACTTAGTATAAGCAGAATAATTGACTTCGGTCAATTTAATTATTAGAACAAAATCCACATCTAATGCATTTCTACAGGGAAAAGACATAAGACTAATACACGGCCTGCATTTAACAGAAAAAACATCTGTATAATTATTGTGTAGGTCACTTATAAAATAAAGAAAATATAATTACAAATTGAATTAAATTAGATTGTTTTTTTAAAGATAAAGACTTCAACAGTATTTTCATATTAAACATACTCCAATGTGTTTCTTTATTTAAAAAAAGACAAATTCTAAAAACTAAAAAAAATTAGATAATGGAAATAATATATTTTAAAAGAATATATGTAAGGGCGAACTAAAAGTAATGTTTTCTGACATTAAACTGCATGTTAATTTAATTTGATATAAAATATAGTTTACATTTTATATGATTTTTTTAAACTTAAGTACATATTTTAATATAATTACTTTTATAATTTTTATAATATAAAAATCTGTTTTATAATATAATATAATTTTACACACACACAAAAAGATATTTTAAAGAATGTTGTTAACCAAACAGTTGACAGTAGTCATCGCCTTCCAGACTATGGAAGTCACAGTCTGTTTAGTTACAGGCATTCTTTAAAACATCATATTTTTTGCTAAACAGATGAAAAAAGAAAAAGAACAAATACTCATACAGGTTTGGAACATTGTGAGGGTGAGTTAAAAATAATTTTGTATGCAAAAATTAGTAGTGTGCCCACTCCCTGACACAAAGTAAAAAAAAAAAAGAAAGTGATTGATGAAAATAAAAAAGACAAATGATGTCTACAAGACAACACAAATCATCCTGACCTTGAGTGAGAGACGTGTCTGAAGCCCTTCGACCCTCTCTGAAACTGACTAGTGAGTGATTATGAGCACCCTGCCCCTCCGTGTTGAGCAGCTGAAGGGTGAGCTCAGGGGGCTTCATGCCGAGGAAGACTGGAGCTGTGGGGCTGGCAGGTGTAGCGCTCAATACATCCTTTAGAGCTGAATTCTCTTCAGGCAAGCTGAAGTCACTTTGAGTCGAACCCATGCTGTACTCTGAGTCCATGCTGCCAAGAGACGGGTTCAGACCTGCAAAGAGGAGCTTTTGTTGTAACAGAAGTTCTCTCAAGAATATGGATGTAACAGTATGTATTCAGAGTGCAAAACCTAATGGCAGTTCAAAAAGTCAAAAGGCAGTTAAAACTGAGTTAGGTGAATGCATGAATCTCAGTAACTGAGAACTTTCACAAATGCAACATGATGCATGGTTTGCATTCCAATGTAAAACATTAATCCAAGCCATGCTGAACACATTCTAGTCCAGACATACACATAAACATCTGTTTTCCTGTGAATTCTCCGAACATGTTCCTTGCCGTACTGACTGCACTACATTGTTTTTAATCAATGTATGGATTCAGCTTTTATCTTTTTTATGCCTTTAGGATATTTTAGCAATACACTTTTGTTTGATTTTATTCTCTTTATCATGCAAAGCACTTTGAATTCCCATGGTTCCACTGTTTCAACACTGAAACACAATAAGACATGTTTCTTGATCAGCAAATCAGCATATTAGAATAACTTATGAACAATCATGTGACACTGAAGACCAGAGGCTGAAAAATATTTATCTTTTAAAATATAATTTTTTGATTCTGTTGATTGATAAATTAAATGCAGTCTAACAGACTTTCAAAGATCTTACAGACCTCAAGCTTCAAGTGGTAATATATCATTAAGTCACTCTACAGTATATTAATTTTGAAGCATCTTAAAGGCTATAATTGCCTGCCCTCATCACACACATTGAGAATTGCAGTACTAACCTGTGACAGGCGGCACAGCAGTTTGGTTGGTGACCTCAGACAGCGTATGCCGGCGCTGACTAAAGCGAGCTGTATGAAAGGCGGCGAGGGGCACAGCATGCTCTTCCTCTGCCTCAATACCCTCATCAATGGAAGTCTCCATAACGTTGCTAGGCAGCGAGCCACTGACTTTGCGGACAACGACTGGAGGAAGCGGGTCCAGTAAGCAGCCATCCACCTGAGATATAAATACACACACATTGTTTGCAAAACTATTTTGGGCTGAAACAGCTCAGCAGTCTTTGGGACATATTCACTTTGCTGCTTCCAAATTTCCACAACGGATATCAAAGAATATGAAACTCAATGGATTTAACTACTAGACTAGCTATTCCGTAACAGGCAAAGAAGAAGGTTTCCAAATTTATATAATAAGATTTTCAAAGAAAAACTCTTTTAGGTTGACATGAAAAGCAGATCAAAAATCTTATTTTGAACTTGTCTATCTCAATCTGATATACTCACATCACTATTCACGTGGCACAGCTGATACATTTCTTTCCACATCAGCAGCCAATGAGCTCGCTGCTCAACATTTAAATGCTTCAGAAAGTTTCAGTGTGCTTCAGAAACCTTCCACCTGTCATTTCTGCTATATATGGGGGGTTATTTCCTGTTATTTTGTGTTATGTTTCAAGCAAAAGTATTTCCAACATGCTCACGGTAGCATGTCTGTGGATTTATTGGCAAGTAGCAAGTCTCTTTACTAGTTTTGACGTAGCAGCAGTGTAGCAGATCTGTTTTACCAAGACCAAACACATTAACATTGCCATGTATACTACTAAACGCTCAGAGAGTGGTCATGACAGAATAACAATATGTTCGTAGAACAAATATATATCAGCAATTCTCTTCATAAATCAATGACTCTGAGACAAGGGAATTTATATTATATCTAGGATTGGACGATATGACAGTATACACTGCATGACAAGAGGAATATGTCAACTGGAAGAGATTTTTCTGTACCGTGGTAGTGGTAGCTAGTTTGTGTGGCTTTTCTTTTGTTTATAACATTGACACTTGTTTCTGTAACATTCTTATGCAATATAAGTGTTTCTGTTTGCAATAAGAACCGTACATTGTTCATCAAAATGCACAAAAGAATCTTTTAGATTATTTGCTCTTAAAAGTACTTTACAATACAGCACAAGAAAAACATGCTTCTTTTAAGAACTGTTCTCTAAAAGGTTGTTTTGGGAACCGACACATTTTTTCCCCCAAAAGGCATCACAGCAAAAACTCCCTTTTTGTAACCTTTGTTTTTAAGAGTGTATACAATGTTACCGGTTTCATTTATGACAAATTATGTAATGTTGATCTGCAAAATGCCCAAAGGCGACCAGCGGCTTTACTGAATTACAATAAGCCAGCTGATATAAGTTTGTGAGTGCGTGACCTCAACGTGTTTGAAGAGATCCCTAGATTGCCATCTGTGCAGCTCCACAGGCGCTGAGGCTAAATGAATGACTTGTCACGCGTCCCTTTCTTCATAAACAAATATTCACTTCTATTCATTTGGCAGACAGTTTAACAACAACTCGCAGTTCATTTAAGAACTGCTTTTAAAAGTGTGCTTGTTCCCTTGGAATTAAGCTCTTGACCCTGGTATTGCAAGCACCTACTGAACAGAAAAAGACCAGTTGGAGGGCAAATTGGTATGTATATACGACAGAGTCCCCACAGGATGAGTCAACGCTGCACGTCAATTAAAGAACAGTAGCTATGGAGATTGCCTTGCGACAGCCAAGGTAACAACTGTTATAGTCACGCTTTTCACGAGTAGAGAGAACACCCAGCACTGATCACATGAGTGGCCCATCACTGGCACATCAGGGGCATTTACAAACACAGAGTTGTTCTGTTGTGCAACAGCAGGCAGAAAACCTGACAAGCTGGCATTACTGTAACAACAAGCTGCAAATAACAAGATGTGCAGATGAAATGTAGGTTATATTCCCAGTGGTCAATATTTTATATCATGGTATGTGCGTTTGACATAATAGTTAATTTTCCTAGAATTTCATTGAAAACCAGTTTATATTTTGGCAATAATGAATAAAAATATAATGGACAATGCAATTGTCCAATTGTCCATCTTATTTAATTATGGAACTGTAATCTCCTGTTAAATTAATGAAAATAGTTTAGATATGAAAAAATCATAAAAACAAGTAGTAATATTTCAGACAAATCAGTGATTATATCTAAAATAATCATCATTACATAACAACCACAATATATCATTACATAACAATAATGATAATATTTAGTCATGTTAATGCAATGAATTCATTAAAAATGTAATAATTTGGAACAAAGAAGGTGATTATAAAAGAAACATTTGTGCAAAAACAACATCACATTATGACTTAAAAAAGACACAAAACAGGAAAAATGACATTACATAATATAAAAAAAGCCAATAGTCTTAGTTTCATCAAAGCCATGGCTTGATTTGCTACACTGTATCACGTGATATTAGGGGGAGGAATGTTCTCTTTCTAAAACAAATTTTATTGGACAAAAATCTGTGTAATACACCACAGTTCATCAAAAAAAATGTAGGTGGCCTCGAAGTTACTAGACATGGACTAAAAGCCCCATAAATAACATCCCTCTCTATATTTTCACATTTCTTCGTTGCTTTATCAATTCATCAACATATTCAGATCAGAGTATCAGATGGTAGTCTGTGACTGTATACACGTGGAAAAACGAATTACTAATTGGAAGAAACTAATTGGAAAACTAAGTATAAAGCACTCTGATAGCTACACAAACTAGCTACCACTACCATGGTACAAAAAAATCAGCCAGTTGACATATTCCTGGTGTCATGCAGTGCATACTGTCATATTGTCCAATTCCAGATATAATATAAATTCCCTTGTCTCTGTCTGAGTCATTCATTGAATGAATGAGTAGCAATAGGTGCTTGAGATACCGCAAAGCACCAATGGTGACATCAAGCACTGAAATCATAAAGAGCATTTTTTTTTATTATTTAATATACACGCAGGTGTTATTTTAGGAGGCTGAAGTGCTGCTGAGATACTGCGGGTGAGTAATGAGGAAGAGATCAGGCTGACACGCAGGCAGAGGAACTTCACACGCTGCAGACAAAAGCTCTTATTGCCGTCATACAGCAGCGCCAATGAGTAACGCTGCTATTTAAAACACGCAGGCAGAGCTTACGAAATATAGCCTCAAGCCCAAAAAGAGGATGAGAGATTTCTTTCTGTGCCATACGAATCTATTCAATAACCTTTTTTTTGCTCTTTGTTTTGTCGCTCACTTAATTTGAAACATAACTGACCTTGGGAGTGGCCACGTCTTCCTCCATGAGCGTCCGATCTGGGGAAGCATGGGTTTGTGGGAAGGTAAATGTGTCTGTAGTGGACTGCAACAGAACAGGTGAACGCAGGTGACGCGCTGCCTGTGGTGGGACGCCCGCTTGAGAAGGTACCGCAATGGTCTGTAACAAGAACATGAATAAGCCCAATAAGCCCAATGGGAATTTCAAGGAATTGCAGGTTGTACCTTGGTTTTCCAAGTGTATACAGTCACAGATTACCATGGTACAGTATTATTACCCATCTGATACTGCATGAATATGTTGATGAATTCATAAAAAGGATCATGAAAGGTCTCAAAAGCCTGTTTCTGCTGTTTAAAGTTGCAGAGGTTAAACTGAAAGAAGGATGGCTGGATTACAGATTTTGTTCCTCATGATTCCAATATTTACATTTTTATACCAACGCCATTTCAATATGTCTGGGTAGACTTCACAGATGGGGTTACCTTGACAACAGTCTGCTCAGCGACGGAGCTAGGGCGGCGCTGGCTGGCGTGCAAACGCTGTTCCACAGGGAAACTGCTGCGATGTGCTTTCAACCGCTCCACAAGCAGGTAGTAGATAGCAGCAAAGTGGTTGTAGCTTTTGTTCTGAAGAGACTGTGACAGGAAAAGCAAGAGTTTTTGAAGAACAAGACAGACAAGGAAAGAGAAAACTGGCAAATGTTACAATTTTATTGGTATGTTTTAAAAATATTCCAAAGGGATAGTCAAATTGGCAAATCAGAGGAGAAGTTAATTTTGGAAACCCAAAGCCCTAGAGTTTGGAAATGAAGAACTGGCTCATGAGTGTGATTAACACAAGTTTTGTTACTAAACATAAATAGCAATGCTATTTTTGGACTAATTCTAAATGTTTATTGCTTTGTGTATTGCTCTTTTTTATTTAAAAAAAAGGTGTAAATACTGTAAATAACACTTAAAACACACTGCTCCAAAAATAAAGGGAACACTAGAATAACACATCCTAGATCTGAATGAATGAAGCATTCTTATTAAATACTTTGTTCTTTACATAGTTGAATGTGCTGACAACAAAAATGATCAATGGAAATCAAATTTATTAACCCATGGAGGTCTGGATTTTGAGTCCCACTCAAAAATGAAGTGGAAAAACACACTACAGGCTGATCCAACTTTGATGTAATGTCCTTAAAACAAGTCATAATGAGGCTTAGTAGTGAGTGTGGCCTCCACGTGCCTGTATGACCTCGCTACGATGCCTGGGCATGCTCCTGATGAGGTGGCGGATGGTCTCTTGAGGGATCTCCTCCCAAACCTGGACTAAATCATCCGCCAAGTCCTGGACAGTCCGTGGTGCAACGTGGCGTTGGTGGATGGAGCGAGACATGATGTGCTCAATTGTATTCAGGTCTGGGAAACGGGTGGCCCAGTCCATAGCATCAAAGCCTTCGTCTTGCAGGAACTGCTGACACACTCCAGCCACATGAGGTCTAGCATTGTCTTGCATTAGGAGGAACCTAATGCACTGGCATATGGTCTCACAAGGGGTCTGAGGACCTAATGGCAGTCAGGTATGAAGGTAAAACAGTAGCAAAACTCGAGAGCTTGCTAATTTGAATGTGAGAACTTGTAAAATTAATAATTGTATTTGTAAGTTAAAATTTATACTCACAGCTCTGATGTGAAAAGCTACATCTATCGATTTGCACACACAGACAATATTCAGAACACCTGTGTTTTGAATTCGAAGTTGCAGATTAATAGTTACAAATGTGTAAAGTGTCATTCACATAAACGAAATGATGTGTCCTACACATTTATCTAGCCCCGCCCAGACTCTTCTCTGTCAAATTTGCATTTACAAGTGCACTAGTGAATTTTGCTACAGAAATATCACAAAAGGAGTAGCAAAAGTGAAAGCGCTGGGATTTGGGGTTGTACTGCCAGATCTGAGAGGTTGTGAGGGCCGACTTGTGGTTGTACAGCGAAACTGAAGGAAAGCGCAAAGATAAACGTGTAGAACACAATTGTGGCTGTCATTTTGTTTATTTGTAACTATTAATCTGCAACTTCGAAATCAATTAATTAATTAATAGTTTAATTAATTTATATAAATATTCATTTTACAAGTTTAGCAAGCTCTCGAGTTTTGCTACTGTTTTACTTTCATAGTCAGGCTACCTGGCGAGAACATGGAGGGCTGTGCGGCCCTCCAAAGAAATGCCACCCCAAACCGGTCATGCTGGAGGATGTTGCAGGCAGCAGAACGTTCTGTCACGTCTGTCACATGTGCTCTGTGCTCTTCACAGATGAAAGCAGGTTTACACTGAGCGTCAGTGGTGAATTTGGTGTTCTCTGGCAAATGCCAAACGTCCTGCACGGTGTTGGGCTGTAAGCGCAACCCCCACGGTGGACGTCGGGCCCTCATTCCACAACTCATGGAGTCTGTTTCCGACCATTTGAGCAGATACATGCACATTTGTGGCCTGCTGGAGGTCATTTTGCAGGGCTCTGGCAGTGCTTCTCCTGTTCCTCCTTGCACAAAGGCGGAAGTAGCGGTCCTGCTGCTGGATTGTTGCCCTCCTATGCCCTGCTCCACGTCTCATGATATACTGGCCTGTCTTCACCATGGTATTTGTGATTATACTAATTGTAATCAATCTGAATGACTATAGCAATGCACACATACACAGCGTTTGCTCTCTGTGACGCCCAGATGTACAAAACAGACCCTCTCACCTCTCTTATAAACACGGAGGTGTTAGTCCCGTCTGAAATGGTACATGAAAATCACAGACGGCATAAGAATCGAAGCTCACACGTACCGTAGTTTAGAAAACTAGTCCCGTCCGAATAGGGCTACAGTGCAATTCGGCTAGGTATACATCCACGCTAAAATATCAAGGTGAAAGTCATCATAGCTT
>JAUMHQ010000093.1:3819757-3832502 GCA_032361165.1 Enteromius paludinosus | reverse complement strand
CTTCAGATGCCTTTCACGCCAGTCAGTTCTCTCACTTCGGCGCTTCCCGTTCCTGCCAGCACCTGTGTTCATCCTCTACCCTCGCCGTTGCCCGTCGTCCCACCAGCTCCAACGGGCTCCCTCGCCTCTCCGGCTCCGCCTTGGTCAGTTGTCAACCATCCTGCGCCTCGGGACTACACTCCATCGGCTGCGCCTCATCCCGCCGTCCTGCCATGTCTGTCAGGCTTCCTCCTTCCCACCGGCTCCACCTTTGTCCTCAGTCGCCCCGGCTCCGCAGCGCTCCTCCAGGTCCCCGCCTCTGCCTCGGTCGCCTTAGCCTGCGGCGTTCTATCAGCCCTCCGGATCGTCTGTGTCACTTTGGCTCTCTGTCTGTGCGACTCCATCTTGGGCTCCCTGTCCATCAGCGGCATCTCTGTCAGTCGGCCCCTGGAGTTTTTAACTCTTTGTTGTTGTTGTTTTTTTTCTCCTTCGCTCCACGCCCTCCTCCAGAGCCCCCGCCCTCCCTCAGCTGTTGTTCCGTATGACGCAAGTTTGCGCCTTATCGAGAGGGGGCGAACTGTTACATGTGCTATGTTTGTTGTCATTCCCCATGTGCTTTTGTTTTCTTCACTGTGACCTAGTTTCTGTTTATTAGTGATTCCGTTCAGTTGTGCCTCGTATATTAGCTGTGAATGTCTGTCCTTTATAAGTTGCCTTCTGTGATTCAGTCCTGGTCCGTCATCGTCAGAGTTAAGTGTGTGTATACCTTGCTCCCGTGTTTTCACTTATATGTTTATTAAAGAATGTTTCTTCGCGCACTTGACTCTCTCCGTGCCTTCCCTGAGCACAACCATGACACTATGTCCCTCGGACTGGGTCCATCTGTATGGAGGAGTGGGCCAAAATCCCTCCTTCAGTGTGTGCAAACCTGGTGAAGAACTAAAGGGAGCGTTTGACCTCTATAATTGTGAACAAAATATTATTTTTTTTTGACTCAAGTGATCAAATACTTATTTAACACAGTATTTAAAGTGTTAAAAAGTGTTAAAAAAAACATACAATGTGATTTTTAGATTCTGTCCGTCACAGTGGAAATGCACCTATGCTGAAATTTGCAGGCCCCTCCATGATTTCTAAGATAACTTGCAAAATCAAAGGGTGATTAAATACTTATTGACCTCACTGTATATATAAATAGAGAGAAACATTAATTAAATGAATAATGAATAAAACCCAAATGATGTAAAAATAACTAAAACTAAAATGGAAACAAAAAACATGGAAATAAAAATCAATGTCAAACAATTAAATAACAATATTAATAAAACCCATAACATTATTATAGTATCCTTATGATACTAAAATAACTGCTGTCAGCCTGATTAAAGCAAAAGATAATGCAAGAGTGCACCAACAACAATAGTAATGAACATAATGAAAGGAATGAAAGGTTAGTCAATTTGTTGTAATTCTATGCCACTCAAAGCCAATCCATGCATCTATCAATAAAGGTCAATGTATCATTATCAAATGACCAGCAGTAGCAATCCATCTGGGAAGGGAGGGACTTCCTGATGATTAGCCAGCAATAGCTTTAGCCTATTTAGAATTATAAACATTACAATGTCCGTAAGTCAACCTTTTGGGAGTTATTGAACAGCATTTGATTACTATACACTTCTGGAGCTTCACACTTTAAAACCATGGCAGAGATTCTAATTTTGTGTCATAGAGGAAAACATATTGATATTGTATCTGTTTAAATGCATGGTAGACCAATACTATTTTAATTACTATTTTATTTCAATACTATTTTAATGCTAGTTTACTGGCCCAACTTCCCTTACATTAAACAATGAGGCACGGATAAATTATTTTTTATTTTAAGTTTTATTTGAAAATGATGTACTATATATTGGTACCGTATTAGTTTTAAGTACTTTGAATGCTTCAAGAGACCTATATACTTGTAAAGCTACAGAACAGTTAAAAGTTTTAGGCACTTGTGTAAAAATGTTGTAAAATGAGGATGCTTTCATAAATAATGTCATAAACAGATTTTCTTTATCAATTAAAATAAATTTTTCCATCTTAAGAACATTGCTCTCAGTTATCACTTATAGAGCCTTGCATGGTCAGGCACCTCTCTATATTCAGGATCTTTTACATAAGCATTCACCGGGTCCGTTGTTAAGGTCTTCTGACCTGGATCTTTTAACTGTCCCAAGAACACATCTTAAGACTAAAGGTGATTGTGCTTTTTGGCCTGTGGCACCGAGGCTTTGGAACTTTCTTCCTTTAGCATTGAGAACTATAGGCTCTGTAAATTCTTTATAAAAAAACATCTGAAGACGCATCTGTTTGGACTTGCTTTTAATTAACAGCAATGGTTGCTTGGTACGTTATCTTTGTAAAGATTGGTTTCTGTTGTTTTTATTGTAGATCTTTTTTGTCTGCATGTTTGATCCTTTTTATTTACAGTTTGTAAAGCACTTTGGGACTCGTTGTCTGTGAAAGGTGCTATATGAATACATTTTACTTACTTAACTTCTAAAATCAACATTTGGTGTGACCATCCTTTGTGTTTAAAGCAGCTTTTGCCATAGGCACACTTGTACATAGTTTTTCAGGTTGCTTTGCAAGTTTTTTGAAGCATTTTAGAAATGTTGTCACATTTCTTCTGGGTTTAGTCTAGTCTCAGACGTCACACCCCTGGACCATTGGCACACTTATTTGGAAAAACTTCAGGAGTTACCCTTTCAGTCGAATCACTTCGACGTTACATATGGGAACACGCCAGAGAGACCAATTGCCTTTGAGCTTTATACAAAAGGCCAGTGAATATTGGCGTGCACTTGTTTGCACTCAGGTGCACCTCATCACTACGTGAGTATAAGATGGTACCAGTGCAGTGCACTTGCAGCTTTTCGCTTCAGAGCCTTCGCCGTTTGGAACTGGAGATCCCCTTGGCTGTATTGAAGTTGGCTGTTGATCTACTCAAAAGAGTTCCTGTGATCTTTTTCTCTCTCGTCTGGTAGCATTTATTGGGTGGCTGTGAGCAGATCCTGCGAGTTGGTGGCTTTTTTCAGAGCCGGCTGAGCCAAATTTTTGCATTGCAGTGAGCAAAGACCTATTGAGTGCACGGAGTTGCTGCGAAAGGTCCTCCCTGGGCAATCCAGGAGAAAAGAGCAAATTTTCAGAGGGAGAGTGCATGAGGAACTGACCAGGTCGTGGCGAATCCTGTATTCAAATTGGTCCCTTCTCAGGCTGCTGTTCAAAATGCTCAATCCGAAGTGCATACTAATATGCATCCGGAGCAAGGATTGCTTCGCAGCTATTGACCTGAAGGACACGTACTTTCATGTCTCGATCTTACCTCGACACAGACCCCTTCTTCGGTTTGCGTTCGAGTTTGCGTTTGCATTCTGAAATCGCTGCACACTGTTCACATTCCAGGGACACTCACGGCAGTCCACCCACCCTGGAGAATGGTGGCTCCACCCTCAGGAAGTCCAGCTGATTTGGAGTCACTTTGATGAGGTCAAGATAGACCTCTTCACCTCCACAGTTGGCCTCCGGCCTATCTTTACCAGGGAGAGCCGTGCCCCTTAGGACTGAGAGCTCACTCAACAAGGAGTGTTGCCTGATCTTATGCGTTGGCTCATAGCAGGCGCCTCTCTGGTGACACCCAACACTTTCACCATGTTCTATGACCTCCGCATAGAGGCCGTGTCCTCCCGTGTCTTCAGTGAAGAAAGCAAGTGGCTGCACCACTCCCACGGGATCTGTGCGCATCTCAGTGTTCCCTTTAACTAGGTGAAACTGAGTCCTCCTGCCCTGCAGTCGACCCTAGAGCAGAGTAGCTCCAACTGCATATCTACTTGTTCTCCTTCGCCCAGTAGGTTGTGGCTACAAATCTCAATATTCCACAGTCAGCCAGAAGGCTGTGTTTTCCTTCAAATATAGCCATAATCTTATCGATATATTGAATTTCTTTATTCCACATGCAGAAACTATGTGTTTAAATCATGTGCTCCGCTCCCCCAACCGTCTGCTTCAGTACAACTGGCAGCCCTGTGGGGCCCCCATTTCGGCCCCCAGGGTGTTGGGGAAGGTTACGTGCAGACTCTGCTGACGAAGTTGAAAAGTATCTCGCCTGCCGGCGAGGAGGTCTCCGCATATCAAGGCCTCAAGGGTCGTGGCCTGTTCCATGGGTGTTCCCATATGTAACGTCAAAGTGATTCAACTGAACGGGGAACATCTAGGTTACGAATGTAACTCACGTCCCCTGAAGGAGGGAACAGAGACGTTACACTTTCGTGCCACGACTCTGAGGTGGCGCTGACACAGGCTCAGCTCTTCAGCGAAAACCTGCAAGTGCACTGTACCCGTGCCCTCTTATACTCACGTAGCGATGAGGTGCACCTGAGTGCAATCAAGTGCATGCCAATATTCATTGGCCTTTCTTTTCAACGTTCTGCTTGGAAAAAAGATGCTATGATGCAGAACCAATTCACGAAAGATGAAAGCAACTGTTTACAACTGTGATGACAAGCACTTATCAGGATCAACTTAATGCTGGATTTTCAAGTATGTGAGATTTTTTAAATTTGTGGCATAGAATCTTTAAAATACAACCGAGAGGTTTACACACTGGTCTGTTGTTGTGGCAACATTTCCATGCCCCAAAACTGTGGTTGTTTGAAATGTCAGTCAAACAGCCTCATGGGCGAACCTTGGCCAATGAACACTGTCATGTATTCCAGATGTATTCAGCCTCCATTCTGAAGGGCTGGCTACACAAGATTAGGCTTACTTTGTTTTAGTTTGTTCTATTTCTTCATGTCAATCCAGACAAACTGGATGATGAGATCAGACCTCTGTGTAGAGCACTGGCTGTTGACGGAAAAAAATCTCACTGGATTATTACAATTAATGGAAGAATGAATGTTCCTACTGATACACTGCAAAAATAAAAACATAAGAGACTTTAAAGCTGGTGAAAGTATAGTGTTCTAATAATTTTGACCACCACCATATTTGGTGCACCAAGTATAGAAATATAGAAATGTTTTTGTTACAAAAACTCTATTTAATCTATCTGTTTCAGAGGACATGCAATAATAACCCCTGGAGGCATATAGGTTAATTTTACGATGCAGTACTTGTGGATAATTCCGATTTATTCCCTTGTGCACAATCAAACCTCTACAAATGATTCAGAATGCCTCCACTCAGTGCTACCAATCTACACTCCCTCCAGAACTCTGAGATCCGCCAGTGAGCGACGCGTCGTTGTACCATCACAGAAGGCACAAAATCTCTTTCCAGAATATTCTCTTACATCGTTCCTGGCTGGTGGAATGATCTTCCCATCGCTATCTGAAATGCCAACCCCCTTACAACTTTCAAACGACTGCTGAAAACCCATCTCTTTCAGCACTATTTAAAAAAAAAAAAAATCCTTTACCCTTATTTTTTCTTTTCCTTTCTAGCCTGTGTTTATTTGAACAATGCCTGTTATATGGTATTATGAGCAGTTCCTAAGTCATTTTGCCTCTTAAGGACTAATTGCTTGATGTTTTCCCTACCTGTAAGTCGCTTTGGATCAAAGTGTCTGCTAAATGAATAAATGTAATGGTAAATCATTTATGAAGCTTTAAAATCATGACCACCATCCACCAGCATTACCCAACTTGGAAGAGCCTGGATAAATTTTTTAAAACATTCAGACTGTGTTCATCTGAAAGAAGAAATACATATACACCTTGTGGGTGAGTATGGCTTTTCATAATTCTCATTTTTGGGTGAACTTTAAATATGTCTGTATTGCATTGTCATAATATATTGCACTGCGATATTATATTATTAATATTTGTCAAAATGCATTTAGGCTGAAACTAAAAGATGCAGATTATTACATAAATGTCTTTTAGTCAAAGGGCTATGATGAACTAAATCAAAATTTGTGACCCTCTTTTTTTAAAAAACATGAATCATTTTAGCTGTGTGTGATGCTTGGGCAAAGGTCAAAATATTTTTCATCAAAAATTCAAAATAGAACTTGCAGTGTCCTATACAGAGTGAAAAACCTAAAATTAACCTTCTGATGCATTGCTGCAGCTCAATTCGTCCTCTAGTTCCTGTGGAACCTTTGTGTGGCTACAAATTATAGTCTGAGGTGCAATATGTTTCAAGGAAAAAGGACAGATCAATTGGCTATCTGGGAGTTGGAAATCACACAGCTGACACAGAAGCCGTGTGGTGCTGAGTGCATTATGAACCTGAAAGCTGTAAGGCGCCAGCTTACAGAAGCCCCAAAGACATATCCCTAAGGTGTTGATAGCTGATTATCCAATTAATTCAACAGCACATATTTAAACAATACGAGGCACTTTGAATTATGCCTCATATCATTAAAGTGTTTAAAAGTCAAGTCATTTTTTTGACATATAGTCTTGGGTTATTTTCAACTTCACCAACCATATGACACAATTAATGTTTCTTACCTCAAGGTACACCACCCAGGGCATAACTAATGTGGCCACGAGAAGATCTGCCACGGCCAGGCTGACAATGAGGTAATTAGTGGTGGTCTGCAGCGCTTTCTCTCGGGAGACTGCCATACACACCAACACATTGCCAAAGACAATGACAAAGATGAGGAGAGTCAGGAGCATGGCATAGTAGTTATATTGATGCTTGGCCTCACAGCTTGTGCTGTTAAGTGCCCTGGTCCCGTTGTCATAATAAGTGTCATTGTAGGGATACTCCGTGAGGAAATCCATGAGATGTGGCCAGGGAAGAAGCCTGAAACTGAGAGACATAATTCACTGTCAGTGAAGCTGCAAACATGGAATGAAACCAAGCAGTAGTACGCCAACACAAAGAAAAATATTATTGATTAGAGGTTGCTCTATCATTTATCAGCAGAGTTTTCAGCTACGTTTCATTTATAGCAGACATGTGTAATTTATAGCCCATGTTCATCACCAGATGGAAATAAAATTAGGATTGTTTTCAAACAGTTTTTCCAAACATTCCTGAAGTCATAAACTGTAGTGTTGATATTAAAGTCACTTTTTTTCCTGCAATTCTGAGTTTATATAACTTTTTTTCCTCAGAATTCTGAACCTGCATAGTTTATATCTCAGACTTTTGATAGCATCCATACTTGTATTATATCAAGTTTTTTAAAAACATCTGTCAAAAATCCCCAAAAAAGGAGACATGCGGTTTCTTGAGTCTTTTTCTCAGGACAAAAATGGAAAACTAAAGTCTTCATTTTGCATTTAATCTCTGCTGTCTAGGAGAAATAATAGAGATATTAAAGAGACCTCATTTATTTTGTTTTTTTCACTTGAATCTCTGTTAACCGTCGAATGGGAGCAGAATTAAACTTAACAAAATGAACGCATTAAACAGTTTAATGAGAGGTCATTTATATTCACACAAAATGTTTTGTGTGAGTTAAAAAGTAAGAAAGATAAGAATTAAAGACTAACATAAAAAATATATGAATATTACAAAAAAATAAAAAAATAAATAATAAATAGCATATAAAAATAAGGATAAATAAGACTAAAGTGAAGAAAAGTGACCTAAAGTGCAAAATGACAGTATGGGTAGGTCAGCTGTTCAGGAGTCTGATGGCAGTGGGGAAGAAGGAGTTTTTGAGTCGTGATGTACTAGATCTCACACTTCTGAACCTACCGTCTGAGGGCAGGAGTGTGAAAAGTCCGTGTTGGGGGTGTGTGGGGTCTTTAAGGATGGAGGCAGCATTGTAAATAAACAATCAGCACAATCACTGCATTTACCTGACACACCATCACACTCATCTTCATTTTCCTATGTATAATATTTGAGACACACACATTACAAAAAATATCTTCTATCCTTTCTCATTTCATTTCTCCTCTAGACTCCATAACATTGGACAGCTGCTGAGACATGATTGATTTTTTCCGTGTGAATAGTGGCATAATAGCGGTCTTGTATTGATTTGGAATTTACACAGCAAGATCTATTCCTGCTCCAAATCAACATCTCAAACCAACAGCAAATAGAAGCGAGGCTGAGGGTACATGCTGTTCACTAATCCAGTACAATTTCTCTATACGTTTACATTTTTACATATTGCCTTTCACATTTTTCTTTTGCTGAATAGCCTATAACATACTATTAATATGCGCAGCTATACACTTAGTGGAACAGCCCTAATGTGAATATGTCAATGGGTAATGCTTTATTTTAGGCTCTCTTAACTAGTTGCTTATTAGCATGCATATTATTAGTCATAATTAAGCACATATTAATGCCTTATGCTGCATGACATTATTCTACATTCCTAATCCTACCTAATATCTAAACCAAACAACTACCTTACAAGCTCATTATTAATTATAAGGAAATTGCAGCAATTTAGGAATTTAATGAGAGAAAAATCATTAGTAGTGAATAAGTGTTCCCTTTTCCAAAGTGTTACCTGTCAATCCCTTTTTAATAAACCATTTATTTCTTAAATTTCAAAAACTGGCACATACTGACAATTATTGTACTTTGGATTGTAAATGTGTGAAACTATTGTATACTGCTGGTTAAGGTGTAAACCAACACATTACTCTCCTGAATCTCCTGAATTAGACATGTATTTTGATGTGGAAATTCAGTCTGATTTGTGTTCACCCTCAATCAAGTGCATTGGGCTTGAATGACAGTTTATCTAATCCAGCATGTCACCGCCTCCCCGTGCTCATCCACTCTGTTACACAGGTTTTCGAACATTTTCCCTCTAAAGCCTATAGCTGTCAAGCTTTAGAATATTTAGCTTTCGATGCTTCTGAAAGCACTGAATCCTCAAGAGAGTGATCATTTTATCTCTCCACAGAGCACAGATGATCCATATGTTGTACTATAAGACATTCACAGACAATGATAGCAAAATCTAATGAACCAAGAAAAACACAAATGTTAAATGCAAATCAATATATAAATAAATGAAAAATGAAAATAAGTAAAAAATCTATATATATTCCTTTATCATTTTCATTCCCATAGAAAGTATAAGACGACAAAACTACAAACACTGAGAATTGGAACAAATGGCCTTTTACAGAAATCCTGGTCCTTTTATAGCAGCAATCTATATTCACTGCCCTCCACCTATACCCAGCATCACCTCTGTGAATGTGTGTGTGACGCTGGCGCCACAGACTTAGTGGAGCAAGACAGAGCCACTGATTGATGCAAACTGTCTGACAAAATGATGTCTGTGTCCAAAGTAGCAGGGAGGATCCTCCATCCAGCTATGACCCAACAAGAATCAATGAATCACTTCAAACGACCGAGTCCGAGTCTTCCATTTGCATAGTATTGTTTATCTGAATTACTTGTCTCAGTTATTCAAATCCTAAATGACTAGGATATAATTTGTATATTCATAAAGGGTATTTTAAGCTCAGTCTGCATGTAGAGATGGATGGAAGTGTGGGACACACTTGCCGAAATAATGAAAGATGATGACCAAAGTGTTGGCTTTGTCATGTGTAGGCTACCTTTTGAATGTTGAGTGTTATTAATTGTTAACTGTTGAATAAAAGCTGACGCGGGACAAAATTCACGATTTCCCAACATGTTGAACTGAGCAATGCCATTGTATCATTTTAATAGGTTTTAAATGCATATAGCTCCGTAATGTCAGTTTATGTATTTTCTGAGAGGGGGTGGGATTTTTGTTGGGAAAGTCAGGGGACACTTCAATTAGACTGGATAAACACATGCAGCATCTTAATTAAGAAAATGAAACAAAATAAATGAATAAATCAAGCCTTTTTTACATAACACTAGGCTATATCAGCATTCAGAAAAAAAACAGTTTGAGCTCCTAAGGGCTTTCACACTTTTCCAAAAGTGGGCCTTCTCTCAGTTGACCTGCTGATGAATTCTTCAAGCAGGGTCGAAACATAAATATCGTATTCGTGTACTTCCTGTCTGTGAGCGATTTCAAAAAATGTGCTTCAAAAATCCTTACGTCAACATTGGGTTGTCATTGGCTCTTGCGTGTCTCATGATCGATTGCGTCTTGCTGTTGTGAAATACTATAGGTTCTCGTGTATCACGTGATCGATTGCGTCATACTACCAGACGCAAGTATGTTTTCTGAATGAGAAGACAGCGTGAACAGAGCGGGATAATTTTTAGTAATTAAAACCTTGTGTTTTACTCTCTTCTTCACATAAAGACTTAGTATGGCTTCAGAAGACTTGGAATGTGACACAACTTGTTTGTAATGTGTTCATACTGCTTGTTTATAATTAGTTTGTGCAATAAATACATGTACAGTAACTGCATTTGCCTGTGTGTGTGTGTTTATATTGTTGAGAGGTGGGTAGTTTTAGGGTAGTGGTGGGGTTTGGTGCTCCAATAAAACTAAATATAAAATACATATGTATATATATATATATATATATATATATACAATACATAGAAAAAATATATATAATACATTTATATATGCATGCAAACCATTACATTAAGCCAAACAAGGAAAAGTGCATAAAAGGGGGTACCTTGAGCATCGAAAAACGAAGCAAAACTGTTTTGACCAAGCGTCAAAATGTGACAAGTTGGAGTGAGACTGTGTTGTGTTATTAGGGTACGACTGCTGTAGGTCTGCATATTGCCTCTTGGGAAATATAGGCAAAGGCAGAGATGGATTAAGCTTGAATCAGAATGAATGTTGGGGAAGAACAAGGTGATTTCTGCTTCTGCTAGGTAACAATTAGCATCAAACATCTTTCACCAATCAATAGCATGTGCCACTTTGATTTGACTGAATGAAGGCTGGTTTCCTACAGCAGAGGATCTCTAAAATTGTGTTGCTCCCTGATTAGCTGTCCAATACATCTAGGTCTAGTTGGATACAGTATTTGACATGTTTTTCATGAGCCCTGTTTCTGACAGTGCATGATTGTGATTGTATAAATGAGAACTGACCCCCCCAGACAAACCAGTGGCTGGTAAAATATCTCAAAACATGGTGGGACTAGATGTGGCAATAGGACAGTGCGGAAACTACAGAGAAAGAAAAAGCAATTTCAGTGTCATTTTCTTCAAATACACCCACAGTAAAAGTGGTCTTTTTTAGTGATACGCACTTGAACATATGATGGGGAGAAAAGATTTTATTGCAATTTCTGCAGACAAAGCATCATTCAACTCTATCTCACAGAAACCAATATGTGCAGTCTGTGGCATTGGGAGGAGGAAGGATATCGTAATGCAGGAGTGATGTAGCGAATGGAGATATATTGGGTTGGGAAATTAATCGAGAAGGTTTCTTTTCAAAGCCCCACAGTGAAGGTCTTTTTGAGTGGTGATATAGCACAGTCACTTAACAGTGCAAATATACTTAATACTTATTGTTATTATATGTATGGACGTTCTTTGTTGTGTTTTCCCCATGTGCTCTTTGTTTTTCCCCATGATCCAGTTCTGTTTTATTAGTTAGTCTGTTCAGGTGTGTCTAGTTAATTATCATTGATTTTCCCTTCCTTTATAAGTTGCTTCCTGTCTACGTATTCATATTTGTTACTATTAAAGATGTTTCACTTTGATTACGAACCTCTCAGTGCCTTGTCAGTGCACCACCACGACAATTGTAATGTTGTAACATATTATATTGTAATTAGCAGACATTTAAGATGAGGGATTGTTCTCACGTGTTGCTTAGATGAACGGTTTTCAAACTGTTTGATGCCAAGGGCTCCAAGATATGATGATCCCATTTTTATGTAATACAGTAGATTGGAAGAATCAGGTTCAGGAAGTAAATGCCATTCATTTTCTCTATAGGCGAATATATTTAACCACAACACATAAATCTTGTAAAACATGCCTACTGTGAGCTGCAAGGCTGTTAATAGATGGTACACGCTGTTGTTGAAGCCATTAGCAGATATTATTGCATTTTTATTTATTTTATAAAAAATACTTAACAAAATCCCTGTTGAAAAACTACTTTACCCATGATTTTGCAATAAATTTAAAATACAGTTTACATTTGTCACTATTCCAGAATATTAATAATATTGTAACGTTCGATGTAGGCGAAGGAGATCGCAGGAGACAAGGAGTTTCCACAATAAACATATATTTTAATAAACAATCAAGGTTTAACAACATCCAAACATAATGGTTCACGGACAAGACTGAACTCAAAAGACATGGGTTTTGAACACAGAAGACTAATCACTATACACGACACAGCTGGGGAGGCACAGGTGAAAGGGATAAACTCATAATGACATTAAACGCAGGAAAGACCATATAAGGGCAAACAGGAACTAGGACAAGGAAGACTAGACACAATGAAAACGAAACTAAACTAAACAAAGAATTCAAAAACACAGACTCTAAACTGAACTAAAACAGACAAGAATGTTACATTACCTCCCCCTCCCGGAAAGGCGCACACTGCGCCGTAAGTAACATCAAAACAAAAAAAAAGAAAAAGAGCAATAACCGGGGAGGTGGGGTGGGCACCCTGGATGCCGCACGGGGCAGAGTCATTCGACGCCTCCAGGGTGGATCAGGGGCCTCATGTACAAAGACTTGCGTAGAATTATTACTAAAACCTTGCGTACGGACTAACCTGGACATGTGCGTACGCACAAAAACATTCAGATGTTTGAAACACTGCGTACGCGGAATCCCACGCACATTCTCTTTGTACATCCGAATTAACGTGAAATTGAGCGCACATGCA
>JAUMHQ010000093.1:3788022-3800773 GCA_032361165.1 Enteromius paludinosus | reverse complement strand
CCTACATCTTGGATGCCCTGGGGGTAAGCAAATAAACATCTAATTTTCATTTTTGGGTGAACTATCCCTTTAAATAAATAAAAAATCCTCATTTACAACTACTTGGGAATTATGACCAACTAATAAAGAATAACCAATTTGTTACTGATCACAACAGTAAAGTCTTAAAAGTGAACAATTGGGAAACTCATTTGTGAATTTTATATCCCCAAATAACTCAGCTACAGGTCTTACCAAAGGATGGATGTTCTCTGTTCATTTCAAGCTTAAACATAAAATATTAATAACAATAGTAATTCACCTTAAAATGGTAGTTTTTAGTAATTAGGAAGTGATTCTGACAAGCTCGTGATTGTGAACTCTGTTTTATGTCACTTCAATATGTTTCCCAAATGGAGAAATATCACTAATGCATCACAAAACTGTATGACTGTACAGTATGTGACAGACATAAAATGACAATTTACGTGTGAGTAATTACTGAGGGGTTAACGTGTCTTTCACTTTAAAATAACGGTCCTGATCACTAGTAGTTCCTCAGTAGCATGTCATAGCTTGAAAGTGGAAAAAATAAAAAACCCATCAATAATAACTCAAGCGTTATTCTGTCAGCCTGCAGGAACTACTAGTGATCCGGACCATTATTTCAGAGTGAAAAACACCTTAACTACTCATTTAAAAATGTTAATTAGGAAATGAGCTCTAGTTTATGTCAGTTCTCCAAAAGACCTAGCTTTAGTGACAGTAGACTGGGAAGGACTTTTCTTGAATATAAATAATGATGTTCTCTTGACAATAACATTTCACATCCTTAATGAAATCAACGAACAGCATTCATGTGTTAAACACAAAACTGCATATTCCAGATTACAGTGTCAGGTACAGTCATACATCTGTGTAAAGCAGTAGTGATCTACTAAAATGTGCAGTATAACTGTACACTATGCGTCAGGTGGTGCTTTTCACTTTAAAAATAATGGTCCAGATCAGTTCTTCCTGCAGCCTGACAAGGTAACGCTTGAGCAATCAGAAAGCGGTTGATCTACTCCTACTTTTTAAAGCTAATGTGCTAAGGAACTGCTAGTGATCGAGACCATTATTTTAAAGTGAAAAACACACTGACCCCTCTAAAAAGTTGACATTTTATATCTGTCACGTACTGTACACCGCATACTTTTTTGTGAGGCACTAGTGATATTTCACTAGTAGGTCATTTAGGATACATATTGAAGACATTAAACAGTTGTGAACTAATTCAGGCAGGATCTCTTCCTAATTATTAAAATTTTTAAGTAAAGATCACTGTTATTATTATTTCACGTTTACGTTTGAAATAAACAGAGAACATCCATCCTTTGGTAAGACCTGTAGCTGACTTATTTGGGGGATATAAAATTCATAAATAAGTTTCCACTAAGATTGTTCACTTTTAAGACGTTACTGTTGTGATCAGTAACTAATTGGTTATTCTTTATTAATTGGTCATAGTTCACAAGTAGTTGAACTGAATGAGGATTTTTATTTTTATTAATTAACATGTTTTTATTAAATAATATCAAATATCTAATAAGGAACTAGCTTTTTTCTTAAATTTGCTATTACTTACTGCCTAGTTTATCTCGCTTCTCTATTAGTTAATAGTACTGAGTTAAATGTTAATGCACTCCCAGCATAGTTCCTTGTTAACAGCGGCCCGTTATTCTAAAGCGTGACCATTAATTTTGTCAATGTAAGCCAGCAAAAACATGAGCGTGACTTTAAGGAACACTTTTTATTCATGTTTTTTTTTTATGAATATTTCTGCTTCTTAAAGAAAATGAAAGCAATGGGGTTTGTCATTGTGGCACTGTAGAGTGAAGTACAGTAAATGAGCACATCTGTGAGAATATATAAAAACAAAACTAACCAGACTCTATGGATTTGAACTGATCTCTGGAAGGTAAAGGCGGTTTCTCTAGATCAAAATCTTTATGTTGAACTTGGCTGATCCTGTAATAAAGAAAACATTTTTGTAAACACGTTTTGGTGATGTGAGAATCTTGTAAGCTTGACAGACTTACTGCTTTTCAGCACGAGGGCCCTCGTAATGATTTGGTCTTGTTTCGGTACTGTACCAAGCAGCTAGAAAAACAGGATGCAAAGATTGAATCAGTGAAATTAAAAATGGTAAATAAAATAAATGAAAGAAAAGTAAACAACAATTACAATATCTAACATTGGAACCGCTATAATAATGGACTAGTCAAGTGTGGCAAAGGTCGCAAAGACCTTGAAATGATGTTTTTTTGAGTTTCAAACATTTAGCTCAAAGCCCTTTTAATTATAATCCTTTTTTTGTTTTAATTTAAGGTTAAATGGATAATAGGGAAAGTATTATTTATATTTACTGCAGTAAAAAGTGGGATGAGAAACACATCTTTACCTTTTTTATAGATGCAAACGTTAATGATTATGAAAATCACTACTATCACCAGAGATACCACGACGATGGTCAGCAGTAACGCTGTCCAGAAATGCTCGTGTGTAAGCAACATCTGTGAAATGGATCATATAGAAATGATATATCTCTATTAGATTAGAATATTTCGTTCCTCATTTTGATAAAAAAACACATAACACACTGACTCCTGCTACTTCTTCTTTTCAGCTCCGTTCAGGCACATGCTTGAAGTTACTTATTTTCCAGTCAGCTGTGTTTCCTGGGTGGAGAATGTTAACCTAGTTTTAATATACTGCTTTCAAAAACGATTTGGCTATTTTAATGTGCATAATGATAGAAAACTACTTCACATGTGGAAATAAATAATATTTCATAAGTAATATTTCAGATTTATCTCTGTGGCGTACAGCTCTATCAGACACACAACACATCCTGTGAGAGAGAGCAAGCTTTACACATGATTAACTGACTTCCTGGCTTCTTTTTTTAGCCCTGGCTTATGCGATGCGACCTAATATGTCTTTATCAACTGACCTTCTCCGTTTTTAAATTCATTTCTTACAGTAGATTAGTATTTCAGTGATTCTAATAGCGTGCAATATTTTCACAAACTGAATTAGAAAGTAGACCATTATTCATTGAGTTGATAAAGCGCAGATTCACATGATCCAAAATGCTGAAACAATTAATAACGTTGTGAAGCAATATTGCATTCGGCAACAGAAATACTGTATATCATTCACTGAATGGACTGTCTTTAACAATATAAAAGACAAACTATAAACTGACAAACTTCAGTAGCCAGTAAATTATTGTAGTGATGTGTTTTTGTATCTAAATCATGCTGAAATTGATATTAATCTACCCCTGTTTTTAGTTTAGAAACTCTTTTCATTTTAAAAACCCAACTTTTTTTTATAAAGGCTGTTCATGTGTTTGCAAATGAAAATAAGAAAATAAACGTAATTACCTTTGTCTTCTGTGTAGATCACATCAGTCTTGTACATGTTATGCAAAAGTGGCAATTACAGAAGAGTTTATCTGGGAAATTTAAGTAAATGATCAAATTCTAAAGAACTTCCAGCCCCTCTCCACCCCCCAGTCTTTACACGTAAACTGTTGGTCTGTGACTCAGTGTGTTGTCAGTCAATTGTGCATCGACTGTGTGTGTTTTAGTGTACCGTGGGTAGTTGAACTCGAGAAAAAAAAGAGACAAAGAGAGAGAGAGAGAAAGAGGGATGGTATAAGTAATCATACTTCTGCTATATGTAGCAGAGATCTGAATGTACCAAGCATGTAACTCACTGTGAACTTCTGCATATTTAAGGTAGATTTTAGTTTAATTTAGGGATGTTTTTTTAGTTTAGTCTATGTATTTTGTGGTATAGTGGTTGTGGCCACTACAAGATTTGGTGAATTATTCATGGGTTTATTAATTCAAATATTGTGTTCGTCATACGTGTCTCAAAAATGTAAGCCATCCGTTTTAGTTTGCTGTGCGTCATAAACTTACATAAACTTGTTACATCAGCTATAGTTAAAGATAAGTGGTGTCAAAGGCATGGACTCTCTAGCTGTTTTAGTGAATTGTTCACGAGATGATTTATTTATTCATTCCTTCGTTTATTGTGTGTGTAGATTACATACATATTGTAGTCCATTGCTGATTAATAGATATCTTCCATTCTTTGGTATCAACATCAAGAAGTGCATGAAACGTTACATAACGCCAAGGTTTCCCAAAACTGGCATTATGGAAAGAACTGCAATGGGTTTGTAAGGTGATGAATAGCTAATAAAAATAGCAAACAAATATGTTTGTGAAACAGTAATACAACAGAAAAGGATGAATTAATACATTATGAATAATTTACTGCCATTGTGTAAATAATATGCAATTGTGTCATCTGCTACAACTGTAACCTGATTATGGGCACTTTAAAATGTAACATCATCTTATTTTAAGTGTAAAAGAGACACATAGAGTACAAATAAAATTGCATAGTGTTTACAACCATTATATTTTAGTGAATTGTTCTTTAGATTTATTTACTTATTTATTTTTTAGTTGACAAATAAAAATCGGACTCTGTCCTATGGTGTATCATAGCGAAAGTGTATATAAAAAAAACTTAACATACAAATAACATGAGATAAATCTTCATTGTATTAGTGTTATTAATTTTATTATTTTTTTTTTTTTTTACGTTTCAGCATAATTTATTGTTTGCTTGTTTGTTGGGTTGTTTGGTGTATGGTATAGTGGGGGATGTCCATTCAGTAAATTATTATATACAGTATAATATGTTTAATTATTTTGGTTGTTTTTTTGTTGTATGGTGTGGTGTAAGGTTTGCTGATCTTTTAATTAATTGATCATTTATTTATGTGTTTATTATTATTAGTGTTGTTTGTTGTTGTTGTTTTGTGGTGTATTCAGTGAATTAATTAATTAATTTATTAAAATACCACATTCTATCTAATGATTAATAAACAAGACACATAAAATTGCATTTATAAAGTAATATATATAGACTTTTTCTTTGTTGTTTATTAAACATGAATTTATCTTTTACTGAAGATAGTGAAGATAATGAAGATACTCCGCCCATTCGGTGCGCGCATGCGCAGTGTGTGTTATTTCTACAATGACGTTGCTCAGTGTCTAGTAGCCTGTTCTGCTGGGCGCTCCTCGCTTTCTTTCAGAGAGCCGCTTTTGTAAACTCAGCCCCGGGAAACCATGGCCGAGCAGGCCTCGGGACCCACCCGGCCGCCTCAACAAGACGGTAAGCATCTTTCACCTCAAGGAGCGGTTTGTCGTCTGATTTAGCGGTGCTCGTTGAAGGCCTGCGGCCTGTTCGTCCACGGATTAGCAAGCAAGAGTCAGCCGGTTGACAGATACTGCTGTATTTGACTGTTTAACTGTTAAAAACACTCACATGCAATGCTTGATATGCGTCAGTGCTTTTGCCTGAACGCTTCTTGCAGCAAAGCCACTAATGCGTGTTTATGAAATGGTCAACATGATGATGTTGCACACAGTGTGATCAGCAGATGACAGCTGGACTCACAGTGTTTTACGAGTATCAGGACAGACAGGGGTTTGATCTTTGATACATTTCAAGTGCCTGATGATCACGCCTACTGTTCTTGTTCGTAATGCTGTTCAGATGATGATTTGCATGCATCTTTGTTTTCTGTGTACAGTAAATACGCCCCTGGCAATGTATTAAAAGAATATGTCACCTAAAATAATTCAACTTCTGGCCAGAAGATTTTGCCTTACCATTGAATCATCTGCAGTGAATGGGGGCCGTCAGAATAAGAGTTGCAGATTACAGAGATGTTTTTAATCAGCAAGTAATCCCAAAAACTCCTTTCCATCAATTCACATCTTGTGAGGTGAAATGCTACATACCTGTGTTAGTAAGAAAATCCTCTAATAAGACTATAGTTTTTTATTAAGAACAGTTTATTCCCCTTACTAGACTTTCAGTTGTTGTTCTGGAGTCATGTAGAGTACCTGTGGATTATCATGATGTTTTTATCAGCTGTTTGGACTCTCGTTCTGACGGCACCCTTTCACTGCAGAGGATCCATTGGTGAAGAAGTCTAGCAGTGCTGAATTACTTTAAATCTGTCGTACAATCATCCAATTCATCTACATTTTGGATGGCCTGATAGTGAGCAGATTGTCTTTGTGTGTGTGTGTGTGTGTGTATAAATGATTCCTTTTATTATTATATAAGGTGTTGCTCAAATCACATTTTATAGAAATAATAATTTTTAATTCTATGAGAGAGATGCTTTAGTCCTGTTGAGCTACATTTTTGTTGTTCATAACATAGCCATCTGTCATCCCTGAAGGCCCGTGGTGGCTTTGGGTGTAGTCGTCCTTTACAATCGTCCTTTGCTGCACTTTGTAATGCATATGCATCTGTAAAAACTTGTATTTAGTCCTAATTAAAGTAAAAACCAGCAATAGAGATGAACTATCATGATGTATTAGGGGTTGACTGTGACTGCACTGGCTTGGACGTGGCAAGTCTGTACTTGTTTACTTTGATGAAATCGCCTACTGCTTGTCTAGAATGATGTAAGGACTTTGCATCTTTTTTTTTTTTCATAGACTGATGTTCTTTAAATAAATCTGCCAGCTGGCTTAATGGCTATTAATGAAGCTGAAGCTTTATTCACATCATCTGTGGCTCTGATTCAATCCAGCCTCAGTGCTACAGCGGTATAAAGAGAAAAACCTATAGTAATTTAAATCATTAGATATATTTCCTATGTATTCATTTTATTTTAATATGGTGATTATTATTATAATTTTTTATTAAATAATTGATTGGAAGGTGTAAAATGTCATGTGGGGGTCAAAATAGTTGTTGTGTTTGATATATTGTAACACTTTAAAAGCCTCTGAACCTCTGAAGGCCCAAATAGCAAGCATATACATTGTTACAAATGTAAAATCTTTCTTAACAGGATTTTAAAATGCTGTTATTTTCTTTAGGAAGAAAATAATTTTTATTTATATTATTTTTAATATTAATATAATATAATTTATTTTTCTACAAATCAAACAATAATTTACATTTGAGAAACCAAATCATCATATCAGAAGGATTTCTGAAGAATCATATGCCACTGGAGTACAGGCTGCTGAATATTCAGCTCTGCCCCCACACGAATAAATTACATTTTAAAACGTATTTCAATAGAAAACTGCTATTCTAAATTGTAATAATATATTAATTTTCCAACCACAAGAACAGTAGTGTATCTTCAAAAAACAAACAAATAGCCTGATTTGCAAAAATGTAAACATAATTCAAAATATAAGTCCACTAGCACAGCAGCGCTTCTGTTAATTAGCCAAGCAAGCATCGTTCTCTCAGTCTCTCAACAGTTTTTTGTTATCTCAGTCTTAACATTGGAAATGTCCCATCCAGGGTCATGCATTATTTAAATGTATTTTACTTGTGATTGCAAAGAGCCTTAAAGTGCCTTTCAGAAGTCGATTTTTGTGACCGTGTAGCACTGATGGATGTGTGATTGCTCCAGCAGGGGTTCTGCAGCAGCGTGCGGCCGAGCAGGAGCAGGACCGAACTGACTTCCTGAAGATCAAACAACAGCTGGAGATGGAGTTCAACCAGAAGCGGGCCAAGTTTAAGGAACTCTATCTATCTAAAGAAGGTAATACATAGTTTACAATTAGGGCTGGGCGATATATATCGAACGATATATTATACACATCCCGTCAGTAAAGCCGGTTCTTTGATTAGCGGTGAATCTCCATCAGCTCAAAAGGATCATATATATAAAAACTGAAAACTATTTGAACTTTATTAAAACTAATGTGCACTGATTCATTGTGTTGGAAATATGTGTAGTGGCTCAGGAGATGAGGTTTTGATTCTGTATGAATGTCAACAAGCTGAAGTAATGCAATTTTGGTTAAAACAGATTTCATACAATTGGTATCAAAAAAAGGTATCGTTCAGGAACCGGCATCGAACTCAATTTTTTGAATGATACCCAGTCCTATTTACAATATCTGCTTATGGACCAGTAATTTTTGGTATGTTCGCACTGCAGGAACTAGGATACTCCATTTGGAGGAACTACATTAGTTGCTACCTCAGAGTAGGGTCTTAAAAAAAGTCCTAGGAACTATCAGCGATGTAAGTGTTCGCTGGTTGGCCAAACACACGTGAATAACCAACTACTCTGCATTTGTAAAAAGCCATTGTAAACATATTTACTCCACGAACATGGAAAACAGCGATAACAGCATTTACTTGTCGTCTGAAGTGTTATGTTCTCTCAGCTTCAATATAAGTTGTCTATCTGTTATCATGAAACCCACAGCATACAACAAAAATGTTTGTTAATGTCGTGGAAAAAGACCTGTTGGCTACTTCAGAGTTGTAAATGCAAACAGGAAAACGGCCTGAGGGAGAAATTAGTTTTCTAGGAACTATTGTGCTGGCTACCCAGAACTACGCGGTGAGAGCCCCTAGTGAGATACAATAAATAAAAAAGTTACATATTTGTTTTATTCAGTTGTTCATTTAGTTGTTGACAGGTTTCATTGCATAGGTGTAGTTCATCAAATGCAGGGTTCTCAACCTTTTAATAGACATGTAACACATCCATTACATATTGTGCCTGTAGAACAAGTCGTCGTCATAGATCTGTCCCGGGGCAGGATGAAACCACTAAGCCAGATACATTTCCCAGCGTTTCTGACAATGCAGGGATCTGAACACTGGGCTCCGTTTACAGTTAATACATGAATATGGGTGCGAACGGAGTTCAATTATTTGTCAAAGTTAAAGAAGTGTCATAGTGAGGACACCCTGTAATTGTGAAACAAATACTGGTGACCTTACAGAACTGAAGCTGTTGGTTCCTCTACAAAAAGCTTTGTTCTTGTCTTGTAAATGCTTCAGAGGAGCTGAAGAGGCAGGCTGCTGTACTGGAGAAGGCCCAGGCAGAGCTGAGCAGTCTGCAGAAGCAGCTGGAGGAGGCTAAAGCGGAGATGGAGACCATCAAAGCGGTGGCCACTGTCTCTGAGAGCACGAAGCAGGAAGCCATCGACCAGGTCAAGCAGCAGTGGCAGGAGGAGGTGGCGTCACTGCAGGCTATTATGAAAGGTAATAAGATACTGATTCTTTTCATGCTAAAGTGTCTGGTAACCGCTTTTTATTTATTGTTCTGTTTCTGCTTTTTGAAATGGTCACTATGTGATTCGTGACTGAACTGCTGTATGATAAGACCAATATAGCTTTAAGTAATAGTAAAAAGTAACATTCTTTTGCAAGCGACAAATAAAAGATTTTCAATGCTGCACACCAGTGCGTTTAAGAAGCCATGGGTACAATAAGCTAAAAGTGTAAAGACTTTCTAGATGGCACCATTTATTGCAGTTTTTTTATATTATCCACACTAATTCATTTAAAGAGATACCTTTATTTAACAATACGTTTATTTTATTCTTTACTAAAGGGTTATATATCAAATAAATGAAGTGTTTAGTATTATTTTTTTTATAATTATTTTGAATTAGTGTTTTTTTTTTTAGTTCTTAGTAAATTTTCGTAATATTGTAATTTTTATTTGTCTTTTTTTCCCTCCAGTTAGAAAATTCCAATTTTATATGTGTGTGTGTGTGTGTGTGTGTATACAGTGGGGAACAGTATTTAGTCAGCCACCAATTGTGTAAGATCTCCCACTTAAAAAGATTAATTTTCATCATAGGTATACCTCAACTATGTGAGACAAAATGAGAAAAACAATCCAGAAAATCGCTTTGTAGGATTTTTAATGAATTAATTGGCAATTTCCTTGGTAAAATAAATATTTGGTCACCTACAAACAAGCACGATTTCTGTCTCTCTCAGACCTGTAACTTCTTTAAGAGGCTCCTCTGTCTTCCACTCGTTACCTGTATCAATGGCATCTGTTTGAACTTGTTATCAGTCTAAAAGACACCTGTCCACAACCTCAGTCACACTCCACTACGTCCAAGACCAAAGAGCTGTCAAAGGACCCCAGAAACTAAATTGTAGACCTGGCTGGGAAGACTGAATCTTCAATAGGTAAGCAGCTTGCTGTGAAGAAATCATCTGTGGGAGCAATTATTAAAAGGTGGAAGACATACAAGACCACTGATAATAAAATGTGATCACAAGAACTGTGAGCAAAACTCCCAGAACCACACGAGGGGGCCTAGTGAATGACCTGTAGAGAACTGGGACCAAAGTAACAGGCTACCATCAGTAACACACCGCGCCGCTAGGGACTCCAATCCTTCAGTGCCAGACGTGTCCCCCCGCTTTAAGCCAGTACATGTCCAGGCTGTCTGAAGTTTGCTAGAGAGCATTTGGCTGATCCAGAAGAGGATTGGGAGGATGACACATGGTCAGATGAAACCTAAATAGAACTTTTTGGTGAAAACTTGTCGTGTTTGGAGGAGAAAGAGTGCAGAGTTGCATCCAAAGAACACCACACCTACTGTGAAGCACGGGGGTGGACAGGTCATGCTTTGGACTGTTTTTCTGCAAAGGGACCAGGACGACTGATCCGTGTAAATTAAAGAATGAATGGGGCCGTGTATCGTGAGATTTTGAGTGAAAACCTCCTTCCATCAGCCAGGGCACTGAAGATGAAACGTGGATGGGTCTTCCAGCATGACAATGATCCCAAAACACACCGCTCGGGCAACAAAGGAGTGGGTTCGTAAGAAGCGTTTCAAGGTCCTGGAGTGACCTAGCCAGTCTCCAGATCTCAACCCCATAGAAAATCTTTGAAGGGAGTTGAAAGTCTGTGTCGCCCAGCGACAGCCCTAAAACATTACTGCTCTAGAGGAGATCTGCATGGAGGGATGGGCCAAAATACCAGCAACAGTGTGTGAAGACTTACAGAAAACGTTTGACCTCTGTCATTGCCAAAAAAGTTTATCTAACAAAGTATTAAGATTAAACGTGTGTTACTGACCAAATACTTATTTTCCACAATAATTTGCTAATAAATTCTTTAAAAATCCTACAATGTGACTCTCATAGTTGAGATATACCTATGATGGAAATTTCAGGCTTCTCTCATCTTTTTTTGTGGAAGAACTTGCACAATTGGTGGCTGACAACATTCGGCGGATACATGATGTGACAGATATCTGCAATTTGTCTTCTGGTTCAGATTCAGCGTAAGCCTTGTTAAATCGTAAGCGTCATAAATAAACCCTATTTGGACAAGGAAGGATTAGCAAGATTTCTCTGCCATGAATGTAAAATGTTTATCTGAGGCTTCTCGTTTGATGTATAAATCCTTATCTTGACGTGTGTTCAGATGCAGAGGGGGAAGTGAAGTTGCAGTTCCAGCAGAAGCTGGAGCAGGAGCGCGCTCAGTGGGCACAGTACCGTGATGGGATGGAGCGAGAGGTGGCAGAGCTCCGCCGCCGTCTCTCTGAGGGACAGGAAGAGGAGAACTTAGAGAATGAGATGAAGAAGGTCAGATTCGTTTTTCGATTTGACTACTTTTTAGCACTTTCCTGAACTGTGAAAAAGATATGAAAGAGCTATTTTCTTTGAATTGTGACTCAAAGTGTTTGCATCGTGTTAGCACTGGTGTGTTTAGGAAGCTTGGGTTTGTATTAATCTAGGCTCAGGAGGATGCAGAGAAGCTACGCTCTGTGGTGATGCCCATGGAGAGTGAGATTTCAGCGCTAAAGGCCAAACTGTCAAGCTCAGAAGATCGAGTTAAGGAACTCGAGGCAGCGAAGGTTAGACCTGCATCAAAAAAGTGGAACTGAGAGCCACACTGTTTTGTTTAGATATATTATTAGATGTGGCTCATTTCTTTCTCATTTCGTTCCTTTCTTTTGGTTATGACCTCTTAAGCTAACACATGGCCAATTGATTGAAAGGTGTTTACCATTACAGCCGTTAGTTATTATTATGACTGTGAGAATGTTTTGGCCTTAGGAATGACTCATAAATCAGTTAAGTCTTGTAAAACTGGGTCAAAGTCAATGATCCAGCAGCCATTTCAGCAGTAAAGATGAAAGGTTGTACACGAGTCTGCTAGTTTATTTTCAAACATAAAATGTTCATTTTTAAGTGACTCTAAAGTGTCAAGGTTGTGTGAAGGCCGCTGTTTATGGGTTTGAACATGGGCTTGGTTAAATTCCAGGTGAAGGAGCTCAATCACGTCCTGGAGGCTGAGAAGTCGTGCCGTACAGATTTGGAGATGTATGTTGCCGTCCTCAACACACAGAAATCTGTCCTTCAAGAAGATGCAGAGAAACTTCGGAAAGAACTACATGAAGGTATGTGACCAAAAGTGCTTTTACAATGCAAACATTTCTAAAAAAAAGTTTTAATAGAATATATTTCTGCACTTTGTATGTTATTTTCCACTTGTTTTGGTAAAGGTTTATTTTTTGTTAACTGCACATTAGAATAAATGTCCAAATATAAGATGCAATTTATATGTAATATAGGATTAATGTTTTTATTATTGTTATTATTATTATTATTACTTTTTTATGTTTTCTATCATTTAGGGTTAGTTTGGGTTTTTTCATGTTTAATAATATAAATAAGTTACTACTTCTTTTTAGCAAGGATGTGTTAAGATGGTAAGAAGTGACATTTAAAGACATTTAAAAAGTTACAGAATATCCATTTAAAATAAGTGCTGAAAGAATTCTTTAAACTTTTGTTAAATCTTAAAGGTGCCATAGAATGGAAAACTGAATTGACCTTGGCATGGTTGAATAATAACAGTTCAGTACATGGACAT
>JAUMHQ010000093.1:3759759-3770449 GCA_032361165.1 Enteromius paludinosus | reverse complement strand
TTTATTTAGGTAGCACACATATTTTGAATGCCTTTGGCAGAATTCAAATGCGCCATTTTAATCTAGATTAATCTAGATTCATTTCAAAATTAATCTAGATTAAATAAATTAATCTATGCCCACCCCTAATAAATGTACACCAAACTGGATAAAGCCAGGTTCAAAGGCTTGTTGACATATTAAAGCTTTAAATCTTTTTAGACACTATCAGCAGTCTTTTTTTACACCATCATATTTTATATAAATCAGGGGATGATATTTGAACTGAATAATAATAATAAACATATAATAAAAAAGGTTTAAAGATATGTATTTTAGTTCAAATTTACTGACACAAATAGAAAAAGTGTCATAAACTAAACACTTGAATATATATTTTGGATACTTTTTTTCGACTTAAAATAAAATAGCACAATATCTAAACAATGTTTTGCTCTTACTGTTACTCTTTACTGTTTTTGCCTTTCAAGGCGGGACAGTTTTGTTGTCCAGTTCAGAGCTTTGGCGGAGCAGATGAAGCAAACTGGTCATTTGGACTCATTCATGGAGCATGGCATATTGATATGTTTTATTATCTGTGAAAAAAAAAAAAGTGGCATGACGATTTCTCAGATTTTAAGCTTCACTGAAAAATAACAGCATATGGGTTTGGAATGACTTAACATTTTTTTTTTTTTTTGGGTGAACTTTTCCTGCCAAAAAGAAAACATAATAATATATTACGTTCGTGGTAGATAAATCAATAAAATCTAATTATAGGCATATTATTTTTATCATATCAGTGGCATTTGTTTAGATACAACTACAGTCGGACGAGACATAAAGAGGGTTGATCTTGGCAGAGTGGGCAGTAGTAATGGGAGTTTGGCCAGGTCACCTGGGCTACCAAAGTCTGTTCCTCTCAAAAGATCAGCATGAGATCTTCAGTAACTGCAGAGAGTCAAGACCTGCCTTAATTGTCTCCTATGTCTAAACGAACAGAGGAAAAGCTCAGTGTATGCAAATGCATTTCAGAAAATAATGATTGTTATTGCTTTCACCTTAATATATGACAGAATTATTGATTGTTTCATGATGTTTTTTTTTTTATTGCATGCTCAGAAAAATGGGATTCGTTCATCAGGGAGACTGAGGATATCAACACCCTTCGAGAATGTGTTCAGATCCTCTTCAACAGTAGATATGGTGAGCTTAAGAGTGCAATGCAGAATTTACAGTCACACCACTGTACAATAAAATACTGCATATCGATAAAACCGATGATAAGATATCTGCTGAGCTGCATGTAATTGTGTCAGTGACATATAAAATGATAGTGAAAACAAGCAATTGAAAGAATATATAATGTATTAAATTTAAATTGTTGATAATTTAGAGACCTTAGAAATGTGTGTATCATTTAAAGAGTAGGCTTTATAGATTTAAAGTATTTTCTCTTTCTCAGATTAATATGCAGAGAGCTGTAAGCAAATCATTAGTAGGCTGATTCATTAAAACAATCGCTGACATTGGTTCAACCAATGGTGTGCGTTTGGGGGCGGGACTACCTTTTTAGTTTTGCTAATGACAGTTGGGGGAAACAAATATTTTTTTAGCTCTATTTGGTATAGTGCAGAATATCACACACCTCAGCTTTAATTCATCACTTAATTGATGTTTATTTTAGCTGAAGCATTAGGTCTGGATCACATGGTTCCAGTGCCGTACCGGAAAATCGCCTGTGATCCGGAGGCAGTTGAGATCATCGGAATTCCAGACAAGATTCCCTTCAAGAGACCATGCACTTACGGTGTGCCTAAACTCAAACGCATCCTGGAAGAAAGGCATGCTGTCCGCTTCGTTGTCAAAAGGTTTGAAACTCCATTTAAACCTACTTATACTGAAGAACTAATGTTGGCCTGATGAGAGAGATTTCCTTTTGTGTCAGTTAAGATGAATCGAGCCATGGTCAGAGTTAAACCAGAATTATTAAGCTGAAATAGCTGTGGTGTGATTTGTAGCTCTTTACAATTTTAACATGTAACAACAATGTCAGAGATTTAATTACTGATAACCTTTCATTTTTTCGTCATGTAATTAACTGTGTATAATGAATCCAGATATCGGTACTGGATATACAGAGTTTTTAATTTGCTTCATAAGAAAAAAAACGTCTAGCCATCTTTGCCATCTGGCAGAGCGGCGCTAGGCATCCAAAGTGGAGCGTCATGCTGGTTGTGGTAACCGCTGCCATACATGAGCCAGCATGGAGATGCTGATTTGGCGTAATGAGGAAATCTCCTGCTGCTCGGCACCAGACATGCGTAGACAGCGTTTCAATATGTTTACGGCTCACAGCAACTCATCATTTTCTTTTTCTTTTCTTAGAATGTTTGATGAGCGCATTTTTACCGGTAAGCATTTCCTTAACCAGTATCTGTGTGGCTCATCTTTACTTGTTGCACTTATTACAATGTAATAGCATTGTTATTACATAAAATTTTAGTTTTTTGGTTTTTTCTGCACTGTAAAATGTGTCCTGTTGTTACTTTGGGGAGCTATTTCTATAACAAATTACATTTGTTGGTTTAACCTTATAAAGTTATAAACTTATAAATGTTTGTTACAATATATTCTGATTGTAATTAGTTTGATGTTACAACATGAAGCAAGTTTTTACATTTAACATTCTATGTTTTTTGCAAGCTGCTGGTAAAATAGCTAAGGAGGAGGGCAAACAGGATGGTGCCGCCCCTGAGGATGGATACCCGGATGGGCTCAGGGTGCCGAGCTCTTCTCTAGAGCTGGTCAGCAACACTCACAGTAGCAGGTACCATTTCCCTGTAACCAAAGAAGCATAATTCCTGTATTTTCTTAAATAACTAGTATTTCTATTTAGTGATGCATGATCATGATTTTTCATGGCAGATTCCGATACTGCTTTTTGTGAAACAAGCGAACTGATTCTGATTTTTATTCTTCATTTTTTTTCTTTTAGCAACAAACAAGAAAGAATGAAGGTTTATTTTTTTGGTATTTGAAGGGTTAGTTCACCCCCAAATTTTGTCATTTAATAACTCACACTCATGTCATTCCTGACCCATAAGACCTTTGTTCATCTTCGGAACACAAATTAAGATATTTTTTATTTATATCGGACCAAGTGATCCCAGATCCAAAAACGTAGCAAAAAAAAACCTATTCTCGTATCATTGAAGTTGATCCACTGATGTCACATGGACTTTTTTACCTGTGTTTTTACCACGATTCTGGACCTGGGATCATATCAGTTGTATTGCTGTCTATGGAGGGACAGATGCTTCTCTGATATCATCAAAACTATCTTTCATTTGTGTTCAGAAAATGAACAAAGGTCTTATGGGTTTGGAACGACACAAGAGGGAGCAATTAATAACAGAATTTTCTTTTTTGTGTGAACTAACCGTTTAACCGGACAAATTGGCTTTTGAAAACAATAACTGTAACCCGTATAGTGTATTATGCCCAGTTTTCCTTTGTCACTTTTTTAAAAGTTAAAAAAACAAAACAGAAAGTGAGTCAGAAGTTCCATGTTCGGCTTTGAAATTTTTTGGGGGTGCATCACTTTTGTTCTTGTAATTAAGAAGAAAGCACATAGGTAACTAGTAAAGATCATCATTTTTTTTTGTTTCAGATCAACAAGCTCCTGTGTCAGTCCTTTGGCTGAATGTGAAGCAGGTAGATTGCCCGCTCATGGTTTTAGTACAGCTTTGGCGTTTGCCCTGCAGTTTAATGATCATAAAACATATTTTAAGTATGAAATTCAAAATAATCCAATATGCTATATTTTTCAGGGCCATCTGGGGACTGTCTGCCTTTGAAAAAGATCAAAACCGAACCCCCAGATGGCGAAATTATCCAGGTGACAGTGCCAGGTATGGTCTCCCAGCCCCACAGTAAAGCTCACGCTGAGAGTTTTCATATTTCAGCCTGGTACCTCCAGTTTTGTTCTCTTTTTGGTGTTATTGTTAGTTAACGACAATCATATGTGCAGAAATGTGTGAGCTGAAAGCAGCATGAAATCCCTGTAGCTCTTCTGGATGGGAATGCATTAGCATATTTCACTTACTCACATAGAGGAAGTGTCTTTGATGGTTGACTTCTGATTTAAAAATATTTGCTCTCATTTTCCACCCTGCTGTGCAGTGATCTGAGCCTTTGAGGACAGGCGGGACATTTTGCATTATATGGCACGTTCATTGGCTAAACTCTGTGAACTGGAGGAAGATCTTATATATAACTGCAAATATGACCTCAAGTGCTGCATGCGCAATGTTAAAATTACATTGATCAAATGAGACTTTTTCCTCCTCTTTACCTTCTGACCTTTCTTACAGTTCACCCCCTAAATGAAAATTCTTTCATTAATTACTCAACTCATGTCGTTCCAAACCTGTAAGACCTTTGTTCATCTTCAGAACAAATTGGAGAGCTATCTGACCTTCCATAGACAGCAACACAACTTGTATAAATGATGTTGTTTTTGTTTTCGTTGCACAAAAAAAAGTATTCTTATACACCGTGTCTACATCGGACAGGAGCGTCGCTGTGCAGTACGGTGCGGAAAATAAGTTTAGACACGCGTAGACACAGTGCACTGAAGTTGGAGGGTCAGATAGCTCTCTGATATCATCAAAAATATCTTAATTTGTGTTAGAGGTACATGGTTCGGATTGAAATGAGGGTGAATAATGGGGTTGAACTAACCATTTAAATATCTTCTTCCTCATTGCACATTATCATCAAAATCTACTTTGTCTGTTTCTGAAAGCAGTGTCACACAGAGACCACTTTTCACAATCCACACGGGAAAATATCAGTTTCCGTGCATTTTATGTCTTTTAACATTCTGTTTCAGGAATATTTTTTACGTTATGGAAGGACTGTGAATGCTGCACGATTTATTGTATCCAAAATAAAAGTTTTTGTTATACATATATATATATAAAATATTTAGATGTATGCACACGTATATATTTATACATTTGTATGTTTATATTCATATAATTTATATTATATAAACAAATTTAATATATAAAGATACATTTATTTAAGAAATATATACATGCATGTGTGTGTGTATGTGTATTTATGTACGCATAATAAATATACACAGCACACAAATATATTGTGTACACAAAAGCTTTTCTTTTGGATGCAATTAATCATGATTAATCATTGCCCAGCACTTCTTAAAATAAATTGTGTTCTTTTAAACTTGCTATTCACTCTTGCTGAAATAAATAATGGTTAAAATTACTTTTTTTCGCTGGCCTCACAGTGGACGATTCATCAATGTGTCATATTTATTCTAAAAAATAATGAAAATTATATCATGAATTATTTAGCTTTTCACAATTGAAAAGCAAATCCCAATCAATGAATCACATTATCAAAATCAAATTCATTTTGAATGAAGTTTCATTTTGTTTAACTGTACTTCCAATTGCTCATTCTGTCTATTCCTGTCTTCCTCTCATCTTCTACTTCTCAGAGTCCAGTGCTTCTACAGAAGAGCCGAGTGAGCCTCAGGTGGAGCGGTTGACCCCTGACCTTTGTCTTTCCAAGGAGCCTGTAGCAGGTAATTTCTTACCTTGGATTCGAATGTAGTTCCACATCCATCTTTTCTCTTCCCTCCAGTAGCACATAGATAATCCCAAACATATGACATATCAAAGCCTCTAAAATAACTTTTTCCAACTTCTCATCCAGTTCAAATCCCTCTACCTGGCCTGTACCTGCCCTCCTTTCAAGCGTTAATGCCTGACTCAGAATCTTTGTATGTACATGTGCGTGTCCATCCAACTAACTGTCAAAGCCATTCTTCTAAGGCATTCATTTTAGTGAGTTAATGCTCAACGTGCTAGTTTGGCCACTGCGTAGTGTGGAGAAGCCTTATCCTAATCTCTCAAAGGAATTGTATGTGAGTCCAAACCACTGTGAGGATCGAAACGGGACAGCAGCAGTATACGATTTAACCAGTGATAGTAACATAGGTAAAAATATGGTAAGACAAGAGTTTCACATTTCTTATTTCAGTTCCAATCCTAATACCCCAGACTTACCCCAAACAGTAGTCTCACCCGAGACCTGTTCCCAGTGCTGTGCTAGTTCACCCGCGACAGTAAACTCCCTAAATAGACTCCCAGTGTTAGCGCCCCTAATATATAGAAATATACTGTTGAGTTGATATGAACGCTCAAACACAGCGCATGTGATGTGTTTATTTAATAGTTAGGAAGTCTTGGTTGTGGAAAACTTAAAAATGTGTATTTGTGTTGTCATACAGTAAAGTAAACCTTGCCAGATTCTTTTGAACTGGTTCATTTCCATGAATTTTTTTCCATCATTGTGATCACAATTTGGTCAGAATGATCGATTAGTAAATCAGTCGTAATTAAAAAAATCCCTTTACAGTAATTCTGAAAGACTGAAAAGGCTGTGGGAAATAGTTTTCTAAAAGTATACAAAATAAATGTGTTTTATATGGTTAACGCTTTTGGGGTCAGTAGATTTTTCTTATACTTACAAAAAACATTCCTAATAAGCTACAGTAAAGACATGTATCATGCAGATGTTTATAGTTGGTAAAGACATTTATAATAAAGCAACACAACTATTTTAAGACTTTCATAAGACTTCTTGAACACCAAATCAGGTCATGTGACCCTGAAGACTTTCAGCTTTGCCATCACAGGAATTTTAAAATATAATGAAATAGACACCAGCTATTTTGAATCATAATAATATTTGACCATATTACCGTTTTTGCTGTATGTTTGAGCAAATAAATGCAGTTTATTAGTTTATTTTAATGGCTCTATTTTGTAGTTTACAAGTTATGTATAAGTATTTGTTTCTTTTTATGACATAAAAAAAAAAAAAGCAGAAACATGGCGATGTTAAAGCGTTCATATAAACTCACAGATTAAGCAGTCTGACTTTAATTAATAACGCTGGATTTGTTATGTTGAAGTTTGCATTACACAAATGGTCACTGGAGTAAACCTCAGGTGAGTTGAATCATCATAGCACTTCCTGCAAGCGTGTAGAATTGACATCAAGAAGATTTCCCATGTGCTACACTGAGGTTAATGTCATTCTGTTTGTATCTCTGCAGAAGATTTAACGCCGAAGTCTACAACGCAAGGGCTCAAGAGAGCTGTTGAAGGTAAAACTCCATTTCGAAAGATCACTCAGGTTTGTCTTCAGATGTTTTAGGCCGTTGGTGTGATTGTCCTCCCTTTTCCCCAGAAGACATCGGAGAGATGATCCTTCAGCTGCGAAAACAAGTGGAGAGTCTGTTTAGCTCCAAGTACAGTGAGTCACGAACTTGATTTACAATCCACTTTGACGACAACCTGCAAATCTGCCAGTTACATTTTTTTCATCCAGTCAAATTCTCCTTGGTTTAAAATTCACAAATAATAGATTGCACAATTCCAGAGTTAAATCATCTCTCTTTCTCGTTCCAGGTGAGGCTCTTGGTCTGCCTGAACCGGCTAAAGTGCCATATTCCAAGTTCCAGATGTATCCAGATGAGCTGTATGTCACAGGGCTACCAGAAGGGATGACTTTTCGAAGACCAAACTGTTTTGGAGCGGCAAAACTCCGGAAGATTCTTGCCTCCAGTAGTCAGATTACGTTTGTTATAAAGAGGTATAGTCATACACAATCCATTAAAACCATCCATCCAATTTGTTTGCATAAAACCACTACAGTGTCTTACAACAGTGTGCCTTTTTTTGTTTTTGTCAGGCCGGAATTGTTGACAGAACAGGTTAAACATGAAGGCGTCTCTAAGACATCCTCTGATTCAGGTGAAATAATCATTTATTTTATTTTATTTATACTGTACCCTGGATGTATGGCTAGTCCATTGAAGTTTTTTTGTTTGTTTAGCTTTGCTTTATTTTATTTCTACTTTACTTTGGATGCACTGTCTGGCTTGTCCATGTCTTGTCCATTGTAGAGTTAATTTAAATGTATTCTTTATTTGATTAGATTTTTACTTTGGATGCATTTCCTGGCTGGTTCAATGTAGTGTCAATTTGCTTTTAATTGAATTTAATGTATTCTTTATTTTATTTTTACTTTACTCTGGATGCATTGTAGAGTTATTTTAAATTCTTTGTGCTTTGCTTTGTTTTGTTTTAACTATCCATGTTATATGCGTATTCCTTATGGTTTAGTTAAAGTATCACTTACTAATATAATATAATGCTCCTTTGCTTTATCGTTCAGCAGAGCCTGACTCCAAAGATCAATCAGATGACCCTGGACCTGCCTCCAAAAGACCAGGATTCTCAGGTAACCCAGTGATTAAGTTATCAGGTGTTGTACACAGTGATTTTCTGGCTTTATTACATCCTGACTAAATGAAATAATTCAGTTGATCTGTGTACCACGTGTCTGTCTTTTGGATGCCAGTTCAAACCTTCATTCCTTCTTAACGTTTCCCGATACGCTATCACTAAAGCGTTGGCTTTTGTAACATTGTTCTGCCCGCAGACAGTTTAGAGGCCAAGCTCTCCCGTATCGATTTGGCGAACACTCTGCGAGAGCAGGTCCAAGATCTGTTCAACAGGAAATACGGCGAGGCACTGGGCATTAAGTATCCTGTGCAAGTGCCTTACAAGAGGATCAAGAGTAACCCTGGCTCAGTGATTATCGAGGGCTTGCCCCCTGGCATCCCCTTCAGAAAACCCTGTACCTTCGGCTCACAGAATCTAGAGAGGATATTAGCGGTGGCAGACAAGATCTCTTTCAGCATTACAAGGTGAAGTTTTTTAAGAGCTCTCAAACTTTGAAAATCTTTCTACATTAAAAAAAAAAGACTGTGAACAACTACTTAGTGTAATAAACTGGTGTTTATTTATAAATAAAATTCAAGAGAATTACAAAAAGTCTTTTTTTTTTTCTTTTCAGGCCTTTCCAAGGGCTTATTCCCAAGCCAGGTAAGCTGTCAGAATTTCATAGCACTGCTTTTTTAATTGTGAATATATTTTGCTGAATTGCTCATGGAAGTAAATTAATCAAATCTAACATTTGATACATTTTTACTTTGCCAGCACCACGAAGAATAACCATACTGAAGAAAGGCTACACCCCAATAAGTGGTAAGAATAAGGCATAATTTATGATTTTGTGGATTTGATGGATTTACAGAACAAAGTTCCTATTATATTAATAATGCAGGTCAAAAGTAACGAGGAAAGAGTTGATTTGCAAAAACAGAAAACTGTTTTTAACAATTTTCTATACATTTCACTGTCCAACAGAAGAAGACGAGGTCAACCGGATGGGAGAAAAAGTGATATTAAGGGAACAAGTGAAAGAGCTGTTTAATAAGAAATACGGTGTGTTAATTACTAATTACTAACTGATCTATTCCTTTGTGCAAACATATCTTAGTGATACTCAAGTGTGAAATGTTTTGTGTTCAGGTGAAGCTTTGGGTCTGGACCGCTCAGTCATTGTTCCATACAAGTTAATCCGTGCCAATCCAGGCTCACTGGAAGTAAGTGGGCTTCCTGATGATATTCCCTTCAGGAATCCTAATACTTACGACATAGTTCGGTTGGAAAAAATCCTGCAGGCCCAAGATGAAATTACTTTCAATATCAAAACCCCTCTACAGTAAGTGCTACAGTATATCAGATACGATTATAGAGATTCTGTTGTACTTTAAGTGTGGTTTGATCTTGATTTCTGTCTTTGTTTAGGCCTTTTACAGAGTTATGTACTCAATCTTGTAATAAAGGTAAAAGCCTTATACTTTTTTCTTTCACTTTGGAAAAAAAAGTAAATGTTTCCTAAATATACACATCTTCTTTTGCAGAAGGTAAAGAAGTGTCTACGAATCGACGTAAACGTAAACGAGTACTTGACAGCAGTCAAGCATCCATGCCCACCGGAGCAGACTCAACACTGTCAACCAATCAGATACCTGTCATGGTAAGCAGACGATTGGTTTTCTTCTGTACTGTTTTGTACTTTATGATAGGCTTTTTCAGCCCAGTTTACCTGCATAATGTGACATTTAAAAAAAGATTATCAGTAAGGGAAAAAAGTGGGACTTTATTTTATCAAACAGAAACTGATTTGCTTTTAAAAAGTGGGCCATATGTGCAGAATAAAGCCAGACTTGAATGTGAATAGGACACCACCTAATAGCCAGTTAGTTACCATTTAACGTTACACTAGTTTAAATGTTTAGGGTTAGTCAGAATTGTTGTGGTTAGTAGGATAAAAGAAATTGATCGAACAAAATTGAAATGTTAGAAAAAAGTCTATATTTTGTTCATCAATAATCCTGAAGGAAGTATCAGAGATTCTCAAAACGTATTCAGCACAACTGTTTCTAATTTTTATACTAATAAGAAATGTTTCTTGAGCACAAAAGCAGCATATTAGAATGATTTCTGAAGGATCGTGTGACACCGAATGGCTGCTGAATATGCTTTGTCACCACAGGAATAAATTACATTTCAAAATCGGTTCAGCAGTTATTGTAAATTGTAATAATATTTAACAAAATGAATGTTTTAATGTATATTTATCAAATAAATATAGCCTTGATGAGCATAAAAGGCTTAAAGGTGCCATAGAATGGAAAACTGAATTGACCTTGGCATGGTTGAATAATAAGAGTTCAGTACATGGACATAAC
>JAUMHQ010000093.1:3694697-3708040 GCA_032361165.1 Enteromius paludinosus | reverse complement strand
ATTTGACACACTGCCTTTGTTTTGTCTTCAGTTAATTTAAAGTGCTCCCACACAACTGAGGTCTTCTGCATTTTTGTGTTCTCTCTGAGATAAAGTAAATCACGATGTTGGCGTTGCCGCAAGGGCTAGTCATTTAAGCCCGAATGAGAACCGTTTCGCAGGGATCGATGTCACGTGTTAATTTTTATTTTTTTATTTTTTTCGAATATTCGAATCTCAAAATGAAAAATCGAATGCCATCCCTCCAAACGAATATTTGAATATTCTGGTCCAGCCCTAATATTTTCATGGCAAACTGGAAGATAACGTCTGTTTTGCCTTTCTGTTGTTTTTCTTTTAGCATAGACATAACAACACAGTGGCATTGCCATAAACACCAAAGTGGTTTCTGAACACACTGTAATTATGTTTTCTACAAAAACACATGATGTTTTTACATTTTACGTGGCACGAAAATGTAAAAAAGGTCAACTAAATTTGGTCAGACTGAAATGGATTTCCAGGAATGCAATTTGAATAGGATTCTAAACCACATATGAGTGTAGCTCGAAAAGGATTTACAAAAATCAGGTTTCTTTCCATCCAGACTATTTAAATATGATCACATATAAATCGTATTTGCACAAAAATCGGCTTTGGGCTGACAGTCTGAACAAGGCTTTAATGCTTCAAAGCCTTGTTCGGTTAACCGTCGGTTAAATCAATGGAATGAATGAAGAGTTTTAAATGTATTCTTTCTTTCTTTTCTTTAAACAACAACAAAAAAACCTTAAACACTCCAGGGCTTGAGAGCAGGCTAAATATCTGGACAGACAGCTGTAATGTTTTGGCACAATGCCACGTCTTTAAGCACCTGCTTTAAATCACTCTATACTGAGCTGTGCTTAATTTCTTTTCCCTGCTCTTTAAAGGTGTGGAAACGTTCTGGAGCCTGGTTCTACAAAGCCTTGCCGAAGCATATTCGTTCTATTAAGGATTCAATTCTAGATAACAAGAGGCCAGTAATAGAAGGAGGAGAGCAGCTGCCAGTGGCCAGGAGTGCACCAATCACCTACACATGGGCTCAAAGCAAAGGTTAGATGCTAATTATTCTATTCTGTTCTATTCTATTCAGTTCTATTCTATTCTATTCTATCTGGAATACAGAGTTAAAAAAAACAGAGTTGCTAAAATTCTCATGCTTGCCTTGGACCATACAGTAAAAGACTGCTCTCAAACAAATTCACTAATTATGAAAGGTTTATTTTTGGGGGTTTATAAATAGGAGGGAAAAAAATCCGACATTGCTAGCAAGTATCTGCGCTTTATTGGGTTTTTAAGCTAACATTTTATACCTCCCACACTGTGTCTGTAATTAGGCCATTGTAGCAGTTATCTAAATATACTGGTTGGGCTATAGATCTAAAGGTCAGTTAGCTTATTATAACACCCCTTAGTCATTTTTGTACTTTAGATGGGACATCCCATTCTCTGCCAGTGACGCTATTAATGAGCTCAGCCGTCTTAAGTTGAACCCATTTAACCCTATTCCAAATAAACATTCACCCTTACATTCATTTCAGGCTGAGACGCTCTTAGCTTCCAGGCACAGTTCTGCTTAACCTTGCAGAAATGCATTTAAGGATGGATGAAAAGTGAAATATATGTAAAAATAAACTCGCCATGGCATGAATTAAATGGACCCATCTGCAGTGTGTGATAAGCTTACTTATCAGAAGAATTAGGCAGTAGAAGAGTCCTACAGCATGTGAACCAGTGTCCCTCAAGCACTGTTGCGTCTTGTAGGAAGGACACTCAGAGGACCAATATATCCTCATTTTATTACGCTTAATAAAACTTGTGGCCCATAAGAGTTTACAGTCACACAGTTTCTCATGCATTTGATTATCTTCGACATGCAAATAAGATGTTCAGGAACGGTCATCAATTCCACATATGGTGGTGTTTTATAGCTTTACGAAGATGTATCATTGGAGTGGTTCACTTTGGCAGGCGCACATCTGTTTGCATGTTCCTGGACTGGAATTCATATGTGGCTGACATGAGTTTTCTTTTCCTTTTTTGTTAAACCAGCCTTCAAGGACCAAATGTGGCTTAGTGCCATCCAAGCATGCTTTAGAGTGAGAAGTGTATGAGATGCATTAGTGTCGTAAGGGTGGACACCTTTTCTGACTGTATCCATTTAAAGGATGACTGAATAAATGAGGTCTGAAAGGCTTTTGGTGGGACTAACGTGGAGTAATACCTCCATACCAGCTGCTGCTATTATGCATGAGCGTATCAGAGGTTGTTACTGAACGAAGCATGATAAAAGCACACATGTTGATTTAGGAACTACACTATCCTGACCCTTTGATAAAATACACTTTTCAGAGATTTTTGTCGCATCTTAGGTTCAACAAATGAATTGAATTCTGATAAAGAACCATATTTGACTCTATGCATGTGTATTTTTCATGTATGGCTTTATAAAGCTCTTTAAAGCCCTTTAAGTTGCTGATATGCTTCTTTGCAGATTAAAAATGTATTTCCTTACATCATACACTTCTTTAAGTCAGTACTTTAGCCCCAGCTAAAGACTCAAAATGGGTAATTGGTTCATCTGAAAACAAAGTTTTGTTTGTGTTTTTTGCCTTTTGCAATTCCAGTTCCCTGTCGACACTTCACTCGTACTGCGTCATCTTAGACGCTATGGGAAAAACAAATTTTTTCCTTCTAACTGAAGCCTATTCAATTACGCAGTGAAACTGCAACGGCCATTGGCTGGACGCCGTGCTAGGCAGACCAATGGCCGTGGCAAAGCCCGCCTAAAGGGGAAGGGCCACGAGTATATAAGAGTGGCCAGCGCGCCGGCGGCTTCAGATTATTCTCCTTCAGCAACGAAGCCTTTGCTGATCCTGACTGGAAGTTTGACTCAAATTATTGCTAAAAGAGCACCGATCTCTCCGAATGGGCTGTTTGGTCCCTCCCGTTGAGGGCTTCACGGAGCGCTTCACCGAAGCTCAGAAGGCGTCCCAGGCGATGCGACACTTCTTGCCTAAAAGAGCTGCACCCTCTACTTGTGCCAGCCGCCCCAGGCCGCCACCACAGCAGTCATCTGCGCCTCCGTAGCCGCAGCAGACGAAAAGGGAACCACAGCGCAGTCGTTCCAGATCTGCAACTTGGCGCTTTCCTTTCCCGAGGAGGCAGGGTCCCCAGCCCAAGGATAGTGCTGGACCCAGCACCTTCCTAGTCCAGACGCAAGGAAGAGAATGGGCAACAATCTCACAGATGCCGGACCGCCCTGAAAGCTGCTCCTTTTTCAACGCCCTCCACCTCGCAGAGCTCCAGACATGGTAAACAGTGTAATTGCTGCACAAACAAGGTCCGTAAAAGTGCCCTTGCAGCACTCCGTTTTCACGATTACCCCACTAAATCACACAAAGAGCAGTTTCTCACAAGCAAACAATGTCATAAGTTATCCGTCCCTAAACAGCGACATAATGTCAGACATAATAAAACCATTATCCCTTTGGCAGAATGCCTGGCACGTCATTCCCGTAGTATCAGATTGGGTTATGGGGATAATAAGACAAGGTTACACCCGTCAGTTTACGAAACCACCGCCGTCATTCAGCGACATCGTTCACACTTCAATAGCGAGCCGTACCGCTAATGTTCTGTGTGCCGAAGTGAGAGCGCTGCTCTTAAAGGGGGCAATACAAATTGTTCCCCCCACAGAAAGAGAAAAAGGGCACTACAGCCATTATTTTCTAGTCCCCAAGTGAGACGGCGGTCTAAGACCTATACTCTATTTGAGGCGTCTGAATCGCGCTCCTATCAAACGCCGTTTCAGAATGTTAACTCTAAAGAACATCCTCTCGCAAATACAGCCAGGAGACTGGGCAAATAGCCCCTCATCACAGGCCATTCTTGAGATTCGCCTTCAAGGGGATCGCATATCAATATTCGGTCCTGCCCTTTGGTCTCTCCCTTGCCCCACGCACATTTACGAAATGCATGGACGCGGCTCTGTCCCCTCTGAGACAGATGGGAATCCGCGTTTGGCTGATTGGCTGATAATGGCAAAATCGCGAGCGGAGGCAGAGAAACACAGGGATGTTCTCCTCAGAGTGTACTTTGCAAAGAGCAGGCTATTTCCCGGCCTATAAATAGAGTTCCTGGGCACAGTAATAGACTCAACGCAAATGAGAGCATCGACCTCACAGGTGCGCACCACAAATATAGCGAGATGCGCATCCTTTTTCGAGATCGTGAGCCCCCGTCTGGAGAACGTTTGGCAGAGCGGAAATAGACCTTTTTGCCAATGGCCGATAGACATCACGATGCTGAGCCAGCAGCAGCAACCAACTCACGAAAAACACACTTAAGTTATGGCGGCAAATCTATGCCATTAATAAGCGAGTGCACCACTGTTGCTGGCGAGCGCGGAAAATAATTTCCACGAGAGCAAAACAGATGTACATGCGAAGAAACAGGGCCGCGTGCTCATATCAAACCCTCACACGCACTTGATGTGTCATCCGCGCGCAAGTAAAGCACTCGTGCACGATCACTCCTGCGCTCAATCTTCTCTCACCTGCTCGCGCGAACACTGTTTTGACAGTCATGGGACGGGGCTTGGTGTTTTAGTTACAACTAAACCCCTACCACCTCTGCAGACACTGGCCCTCCAGGACTGAACTTGGTGACCCCTGTCCTAGGTTAACAAAACATTCGTCTGTAAAATGTGTTATGACGCTGCGTTGCTTAGCCTGATTTTTTTTATCCTACGTTTGCAAATTTAGCTTCTGCTCAAAATTGGAGTATTGCATTAAACATTTGTGAATAAGCACAGTTTCTATCCATTGAGTCAGACAGAACAAATTTGTCACTTCCTGAAAATGTAGAAAAGTAGGAGAAGCCACTGAATATAATAAATTCTCAAATATAATAAGTAACCTGCGCTTTGAATGAGCAGATGAAACAATAAATATTTAATACTTAATACTTAATGAACAAAAAAAAAACTACTATAATAACCTGGAACGTCTACGACAAATATGATTTGATAATGGCAGTGTAAATGCTTTACAGTCAAATGCAGACACACTCACAGTTTGACTTTAGAAGAGAAGGGTAAAATCTCTGGTACATAAATGTTAACTGTTTGAAGCTATTTCAAGACGTGTTATGTCATCTGTCTTGTAATAGTATTGACTCAGCCTACACAAATGTATCATTTTTCTCTCTTATTTGTTTTCATGAAGAAGTGCAATAACAAAGATTAAATCTGGTATTGATCTTGTTGAAATGATTAAACAGAGCATGCTCGGTATTTTGAAGCCAGCAGTTCAATTTGTTTTCAGATAGTATGACAAAATAAATGCAGAGTCAAAGAAGAATTTATTTAAAGAAATGCTTTAGGTTAATGCGCAGCTGTATCTCTTATTGTCGGTTAGATTAGACAACAAAATTATTCAATTTGTAAATGCACAAGAAAAAATATATTGGAATTAAAGCGCTTTAACGAACTGCAAGCTTCACGTTTCTGCAGTTAAATCCTCTGGAGATCTGCAACAGATACCGTCGTTAGAGCTTAACTTGTATTGAATCTGGAACAGCAAAATCATTACTAGCAGTCTAAACAAACGTAACCAAACGAAATAGATACGCTTTAGAAAGAATATGTTTCTTTTCAGCTGATAGTTAGATTAGGTAAAGTTTCAGTCAGTCTGATGTGATTGGACATGCAGGTGAAGCAGTTCCCGTCCCAGATGCTCGGGGGGACAGAAAGGAGAATGAAGATTATCTGAATGTTCACTCGTCTGCTTTCAGATTTAGTGATTTCATAAATTAAACTTTTTTTATTTTAAGTTTTGCTTGGTGAAGTCATTTTACAATACTCAAACTCATCCATTTTAATAAAAAATAATCTACCAATAGTTACTCTGGATATGGAAGCACCTTACAGCTTATCTGTCATAAGCTTTTAAGATCAAACATGCTCAGTGCTACAGAAAATACTGCCAAAAATGTAGATAACACCTCTACATCTTCAGCCGTTTTTCTTCATCAACATTGATCTATCTTTCTCTCTGCCTGCCAGAATCATTTCTATATACTTAGGAATTAATTCTGGAGGGTTAATCAGGCTAAATGTATGTAAATTTGTAAAATACAGCTCATTGGAATTTCATGAAAATCCAGCATCTGGCAGCCATAACAGATTTGGGATGATAATATGCCAATCGGATGGGCAATGAGCTCTTATTACTGATCACAGGGGAGTCTGAGACTGCGGTGATTCCTATTTTGTGTAAGAAGGCCATCTTTGCAGCCTGTCTTGTATTGTGAGCCTTTTCAGTTCCCCATAATTTTTGTTTCTAATGACGTTTATGTTGGTGCACACAAAATGTTAAAAAGAGTAATTTTATTTGGCTCAAGTTATCATTTAATTAGATTTCTTGTTAGGGACACATTATCAAAATCAGCTGATCAGATGTTTGAATAATGCTAATTGTGTAACACGGTTTCTTAACTACACATGACACAAGATTCCAGTGACAAACTATTTGACTGTCCACATCAGATGCGACAGAATCAATCAAAAGCTCACCTATTTAGAAGCATTTGTGGATGGGCTCTTTCTGGAAACGCACTGCAGCTGCAATCTAATTTATTACTATAAAACATATTCAGCATCTCTGAATGCACATATTGAGTAATGGATAACATCTCTGCTATGGAATACACTTGTTGGTTTGCAGTGAGTTTACAGTTTTAACGTATATGTTTGTTTGGTTTAATTTATTTTTAAGAGCTGAGGTAAACTGTCTGTTGTTGCTTTCAGTATGGCTATAAGGTCACGCAAAATGGTATTTAAACTGTCGTTAGACACTTTTTACTTTTGAATAAAGCGCATAATTACCTGAGATTATTTACTGTCATATAGTTTGTATGTTGTTGTTCCAGCCTCGTTGTGGATGGTTAGGACAAATCCTCTGATGAACATGGAAAGGATACCTTTTACAGCATGTTGTACCATCTTGTGTATTAAGACATGGTGTTAAGAGGGTTTTAACACTTCCTAAAGCATAATGCATAATGTTAGCACAGTAATGAAATCACTATTGCTCAAATTGTCAGTATAACAACACAAAATCCTGATAAACGAGGGTTAGTCAACCCTCGTAACCCATCCCTACGTTTTGGTTTCTTTATTAAGGAGAAAATTAAATGTACACATTCTTTGATTTATTTTAACCTTTTTAATATTTACACAAAGACAACCTATTTTTCAAGAATCTGGTTGGTTCTTAAGATAAAATAAAAAAAATGTCCAGAATGCTGTTGCTTGCTGGTTATTGTTTACTTGGTTATTATTACTTGTAAACAGATATTTAGTGAAGTGTTAATACGTTTTGAAGGCTATACATACAGTTACAAATTATAGAAGCACATCGGCCTGCACTTAAAAACATATTGATTCTGGAATTTAATTTAACCTGAACAAAAATGGAGATTGAAATTATTTCTCTAAATCAAGTGCAGAAGACACTTCTTGTTTCCTGCTTGGTCATGTATCAGCACTGTGACATTTATGTGTGTTGTCTGAGTTATGGCTTTTCATTTGCTGTAGATGTACGTATTAAAACTATTGTCTATATACCCTTAATAAATGGTAAAACAGCTTTAGCTTAATATTTTTACTTATTGATATAGCTGACAAGAAATATTAGGCTACTGTATGTGGTAAGTCACTAAGATTTTTTTTCTTGCAAATCAAATTCTCCCAAGGTTTGTGTGGTTGCATGGTTGGCTTAAAAAAAACAGCTATTTTGTTTATGGCACTATGCAATCATTTCTGTTGTCTCCACCAAAGGTCACTTGCTTTTGTAAATCCCTGCAGTCTTTTCAGTGTTGTCAGGGCCCTTATGAGTTACAGTTTGTATGATCAAATGTAGGATGTAACTAATATGCAAGAAGTCATCTTGCTGACATGTGACAAGAAACCCATAAAACGGAAATTTATGTTACAGGAAGGACCCCCTGTAGACCTTCACAACTGTGTGTTAAGGTCAATAGATAGGGGTCATTTCATCATGTCAACTCTACCACTGGCTTAAATTTTTGAATTTGTCTTTTTTTATTTATTTTTTTTTTGAAGAAAGATTAACATGTATAGTAAGGAAAGCTACAATATTAAATGTCTTTGTGTATTGTAGTAGTATGTAAACTAATGTTAACAAATGGTCCTTATTGTATTATTGTAAGTGTTAACAAGATATACTCGGCTTAACGTCAGTGTCATATCATTATTTCGTATCTTATGAAATAAGTTAAAACATCTCTCACCTCAGTAAAACAAACCGTTCTGTAAGATATATTGCACTCGGAGCGCATGCTCTTCAAAAGCACAGTGCAGCAGCACACTGTATATCACTTAATTACAGCGCAGAAACGAGCATGCAACGCCAGAGATAAAAGTACAGTAGCGATAAATAAATCACATTACTGTGTGTGTTAACTGGGAAGGATTTGCGTGAAGGTATAAAATTAGTTCTATTCAGGAGCAGTTTCCATGTTTCATTAACAGTTCACCTTAGTATTGTATATTCACCATGGTAACGGTTGTTTCCTTACCCCAAAAATATGCTCGTTTTGGGTATGTTTTGGTGGCTCATACCAACTTAATTATATTAGCATAAACTAGTTTGGGGCTGTTTTTTTTAATAGTCTTACCTGTTTATGCACTAGTCACGTAAATTTTTCACTTAATTTTTGTGAAATCAGTTTGATTTAAAAAAAATTTTTTTATTATTTTTAATCAAATGATATATATATATATATATATAAATAATACACCTACACACATTTATGAGTGGGTCAAAACATGGGTCCCGAGGCCAAACCATTTGAGAACCACTGCTGTACATACATTTATTTCGGGGTCTAATTTTCATTTGTTTGTCATCTGATTTAATTTGTTGTTTAAATATAAAAAAATTTCAAACTTGTTTGATAAATGATTCTATTTAAATGTTAAATAAAGACATCACTAACAGGTAAAATCAAATCAAATATAATTAAGTATATACCCTGTCTAATATTTAGGCAAAATGCTCTTCTCTAGACTTAATTTCTGTAGCAGATAATGAGCTGTGCACACTGATGACTTGCCTGAGGTAAATGAAATGTTGTGACATTTTGTTTACAAGATTTTTTTAATGACGTCTTTCTGTGGTTGAAACACTAATTGAGTGATTACATAAGGGGTTAAATGTCCTTTCATGTATAATTTGTGTTAAAACTTGTAGTAAAGAAGGGATGATCACGTCCACTTGTGCTCCGTACTGCCGTCAGAAAGAAGGCATTTATACAGCTGTCATGACATGTAAATTTCCTGAAAAACAATTTAAATATTAGTTCGGTGCACATGCATACTGACCCAGAAGACCCTCACTGAAAATGTTCTGTACCAATAAGTGCCCCGTTACACCCCTACAGCGATTAATCCCACATTAATTTCCACATCTCCACATGTCTGCTTCATGACTCAGGTTCTGCGGATTCCTGTCTCTGTTTGACAGAAAGTAAACAATCACTTCATATTTGCTGAGACCTTTAACTGTAAGTCTAGTGACATTTTAGTTGGCTGAAGTACTGTCAGGTGAAGTACTGTGGCCCCTAGCAGAGGTTAGTTTTTCTTCATTCTGTTGTGTGGTCTCTGCGGTCATTGCTAGTAATATGACTGAATGTTTCTAAATATCAGGAGGCAGGGGGAAATTACATTCACGTGTAGGTGTCTTTACAGCTGGTGTCTGAGTAGGGATATTAATACTGTGCTGCAGTGTTTAATTTTTGCTAGTTTACATGAAATATCGGAGAAGTCAAAACTTATTTTCAGTTTTTAGTTTTTAAAATATTTTTTTTGGCTATTATCTTAATAATTTCCAGTAAAACAAGGAGCTGTAATGTTGACTGCTACATTCCAGTGTGATATCATTTATTCACCAGTTTGTTTGTTTTTGTAGCTGGTTTGGCTGGAAATGAATCTAGTGGACCCTCTAATAATAGTCTTGAGTTGCCAGACCTTTGATTGTATCTCAAGGTTTATAAAAAAATTGGCATTTCATTTTTTTTTTAAGAAGAGATACAACTTTTGTATGTTTTAAGAAAGGTTTTAAATTCCATTTTGACATGGGAATCAGCTTAAGCTTTACATATCATGTCATGTATGATGCATCCATATGTTAAATTTGTCTTAAAAATACTAAATCAATTTAGCCTTCACAATCTCACACACTTTTAGAACTTAACTTTGCTTCTAAATTTGCTAAAAATAAAATGCACGCACAAAGAAAACAAGAAAAGTCTTTTTATGGTTCATAGATCAAGGCAAATCAAACCATGTGTCTTTGAGAGTGTAACAGTGATTCAGCATGACGACAGATTTGCTGCTCTATAGCCGTATTTATCAAGCCAGATTGGAGAGACGGGTGGTATATAGAGGATAAGAGCGAGAGAGTCTGTGACAGGAGACAGGTCTCCCTCTCTCGGACTTGCTCACACACACCACAGTAATGCACCTCCATCCTCCTTCGTCTGATTGAAACCATGGCAGATGGGGTGCAGCAAATTGGAAGGCAGAACGGTGCTGATCCGAAGCTTGCCTTTTCTCTCTCAGATAAAAATATTAATTTTCAGCATGGGCTCAATCCGCTGATCGGGGGCAAGCATGTGCTGCCGGGATGATGAAGGCTTTGGAAAGACAGCCAAAGGTCCATGTCTACTTGAAACCTCTAAGAAGTTCCTCACGTTACCTGTCTCTGTTCAGAAACTTAAAGAAGAAACAGAGAAATGGAGAAGAAAATGATATTATTGTAGAGGCACACATTTTTTTCATAGTCTCTTCTGCTCTACTTTTATTTTCCAATTTACCTTCTTGCTCTGCCCTGAGCCGTTTTACAGACAACTTCAGAATAAATGCATTCTTGAATTTGATGTCACTGTGCTTTAGTCTTTCAGATGGACGATGTTCTGCTGGTGTTGCAGGATTGTATTTTATTGAGCTTCAGTTTCTGATCATTTGTGAATTTCAGCTTGACAGGTTTTAATATTCTTACAGACCTCTTTGTAGGACTTTGAATATACAACAGTGTGCTGTTTATTCCGTATCACCCTCGGTTGTTTTTTTTCTGTACTTTTTCACATCATGTATCCCTTGTCTTAATCAATTTCTCAACTTGTCTTTTTGTCTTTCTCTCTGTCTCTAAAGTCAACTTAAGTGAGAGCGATGGCAGTGATGCTGAGCTCAGTGAATGCAGCAGTGACAGGAAGACCTTCATGTCTGAGAGCGATCAAAGAAGAGATTCTGGTAATACACAACTCCTGGAAATGCGCTGCCAAATATACACAAACACTCCCCATCCACCCACACAAACTTGTACAAACTAATACGGCTCCATCTGTCAGATCTACCATGTGATACAGAAAACACAAATCTCCCTAAAGCTTAGTTTTGTTTATTTTAAAGCTTGATGCACTAAATAAGCACTTTTTTTATTTTTTTGAGTAAAATCCCACTTTGAGCTAAAGATTGCCTTTTGTAACAGCTGTGTTTTACTAGTAGAAGTAATTGTAAAAAAAATAAGAAATAATAATTACCCTCTGCTTATGGGTTTCCAAAAAATCTTTAGCTTAAATTTAGAATTCAGTCCTTGTTCAGGCGGTCAGCTCAAATCTGATTTTGTGCATATCTGGATGGAATCTGATCTAAATAACTGACTGTCCACACATCATACCACATCTGTTCATATCTGATCTGTGTGTCCATAAGTGCATTGGGTTGTTATGCCTACGCTAAAAACAACAGTAACAAAGTCTTATGACATGACAACATATTGATGTCGAGACTGTGCTATTTTGTTAATATATTTTCGTCTTATGAGGCAGTGAGAGAAATGCAGAAAACTGGGCAAAAAAACACTGCTAATTTCTGCGTAGATGTTCAGCCTGTTTTCTGCAAACACATCTGACATGTTTTACATGGCATGAGGACGTGAAAATGCCAGGCTAAATCCGATCTGATTCGGTCAGACTGAAACGGATTTCCAGGAATGTGATTTGAATAGGTTTCCAAACCACATAATAGTCTAGCTCAGTTCGTTGCCATTCAGACTATCTAGATATCATCAGATTTCAATCGGGTTTGCACAAAAATTGGAATTGGGCTGACGGTACGAACGAGGCTTTAGAATTTGACTTTATTATAATTCAATTTTTGTTGTTTTGTTTGTTCTTTAAATGTGAATGTTTTTGTGCACTCAGAATCGAGTGGAGGCCAAGTGCAGTCCAGCACCACCAGTCTAACTCAAACCAGCTTTCACATGGAAAGCCCTTCCAGCTTGGCCAGCGAGCGAAACAGCAGCAGTTTCAATCCGGTTCTGGAGGAAGAGGTCATAGACCATAGTCAGCATTTACTAAGTGAGTGCCCTCATACACGTTCGCTTAGCTATCTAAATGGGGACGTTCCGTTTTTTACAATTGGAGAAGCCCCCAAAAGAAGCCTTTGACACATTTGGCACACTCCAGTGCACTGATTTGTCTTAAAAAAATATGGTTATGTGTACACACACACACACACACATCTTTTTCCCTCCGAGCCAAGTAACACTTGACAGCTGTACACTAAATAGGGTGGTGTGTCCTCTGTCCCTTTTTGAAATAGTTGTACTAAAGGATGGATTCGCCCTTGTCAGTGTTTGCTATTTTAAGTATCGCTATTACTATTGCTCATACTTTATTCCCAAACCTTATTATCTGCATTGAATAGGAAACTGAGACTTGGTGTTTGTAGTTTTGGCTTAGCAACCACATTGCAATGTACTGACAAGCAACAATCGTATGCGTTTTTTCTGATCTTAAATGTACCGTTTATAGGAAGGATTTACAGTAAACATGGAAGTACTGTACATTTGTATTGATAAATGAAAGCATTGTCAGATTAGACAATGGAAGAGACAGTGTAATAAATATCAGGTTGATCGAAGGTTACAAAAGTCGGTTTTCAGAGTGTTGCCAAGTATAGCCAGTAGGGATGGCACAATACATGTATTTGTACCGAACCATCATGTTACGGACATTGACTCATGATTGTGCATGAGGCCTTACAACGAATACAGACAATTCCACCCCCGATCCTGCAGGGGGCCCCCACAGCAATGCAATGCTGTTTGATAACCACCAGCAGAAGAACAGCGAATGCCATGAGTTGTGCACTTGAAAACAATAGGTTACTTGCGTAACCCCGGTTCTCTGATAGCATTAAGTGAGGTGTCTCACTATGGGATACGCCCCTT
>JAUMHQ010000093.1:3653558-3668493 GCA_032361165.1 Enteromius paludinosus | reverse complement strand
CTCCTCTGGCCGGACGCTCAGCACCTAATTTCCAGTTCAATTTAAACACATGTTAGATTGTGTAAGGACTTATAGTGTGTGTGTACGTGTATGTTTTATTATTTGATAAAATAACAATTTAACATAATTAGCTTATAAGCTTACATTAATTAAGTTGGCTTGAAAAAGCCAGTTAAAAGATTGGTGTTTGCATATCTCCCTGTTTAGTTTATCAAAGTGCCCCAAATATGCCATTTTAAAGCTTGCTAATATTGCTTTATGAATCTCTTAAAACAGTTTTACATGTATGCAAGGTCAAAAAACACTTTACTTCTCCAAACATAGATTTAATTTGACCCCATTTCTAAATGATTCTTAAACGACTCGTGTGAAGCAGTTTGGAGAATCAGTCTGTCTAAACCCCTCCTTTCCGTCATCCCTCACAGGCGCAGTCCTTTATGATTGGTCTATCGCTACACTTTCTGACATTACTTGGGATGTTTTCAGAGAGAATATACAATCATCAATTTTTAATCATACTTACAGGTAGAAGTTCAGAGGAGCAAGGCGGTCCAAATAAACTGGGCATGATCCATCTTTTAAGACCAAGCGTTTGGAGAATTCCGCGTTGTAATCCCCAAGATTGGAAAAGCAGTCATCAGTAAAATGACACAAACACAAGATTGGAATTGTACTGCTGAGGTGTTGTTGAAAAATTGTTAACCACTCATTCTTTGTAGATTCATCTTTTGGAAGGAAATCTAAAACAAATTTACTCTCACAGTGACTTCTTGACATTATGTAATTGTCAGTACAATGAAAATTGTACTGTTTGTGGGCGGGAAAGTTGTTTGGCGATGTAGAACGTGGGCGGACATTGTGCAAATATGTTACCTAGTGACGTGGATCCGTAACAGAAAAAGATTTGAATTGCTGACAACTCGTTTAGGCGAATAGTTTTTTTTAATAGACAAAAACTTCTTGCATGCATGCTTTTGTGGAAATTAATTTCCGGTAGACATCCAAATAGAATAAATAAAAACAGCTAAGTCCTTCTAGTGTAGATAGTTTTTTTGATAACAAGCAAAATATGTTCGCTGCGTAAATTAGATGGATTTATTAATCCAAACTCATTCTTTGATACTAACCAGACCGCTAAACAAACAGACTGGAAGTTAATTTAGGTCCAGGCGTGTGCCCCGGTGAAACAGTCTATAAGCAGCGCGTGTATATTTTTGCTATTTATTTTGCATGAATTATTATATTAAATAAATCTTCATCATGCATAACATTATTAAAATATGTTGTGAAAAACAAACTGATATTTCTCAAGTCTCTGACCTCAGAAAAGCGAACTATCCTGTCCTGTCAGATTTTACAGTGTTCGTACCACGCTGTTTATCTCTTCACTAAAGCACAGCAACTATGAGCATGCAACGCTTGAAAGTAAAAGTACAGTACCAATAAATCACATAACTGGTACTGAGATTGTTAGCTGAGAAGCATTTGCATGAAGGGATGGAATTCATTATTTTCTGGATCAGTTTCCATGTTTCATTAACAGTTCATGTTAGTATTGTATCCTATTCACCATGGTAACTGTTGTTTCCATAAACCAAAAAAAACATATTATACATATTTAATTGTGTGTATGTTTAAATGACTGTGGTGACTCAAACCAGCTTATAGCAAAATTAAATAGCAGACCTAAACTAGTTAAATAGCCTTACCTAATAGGCTGTTTATTCAGTATTAATAATAGGCTTGACTTTACATAATTATGTTTTGTAATACAATTTTGTATATAGGAAGCTAGATAGATGGATAGATATAAATATATGGTAAGTGGGTCTCACCTTGATGACCATAGGAAAATGTGGGTCCCAATGCCAGACCTGTTGAGAACCACTGGTTTATTAGGTAATTAGGCAGATTTGAAAATTTTACTTTAGTATCGGATCGTTACTCTGTATCAGCCAATACTAAATTTCAGGTATCGGAAGCAAAAAAGGCAGATCAGAGCATCCCTTGGGAAAAGACATTGTGTAGTTGTGTGTACACACCATGAGTTCAACTTTCATTTCGTGAACAGTATGGGATTAATGTTTCATGTTCACCAGATCCAAACATATATAAGTTTTAAATGCACTGACTCAGTTAACATTTATTGTATAGTAATAATCGCAGTGTAGATTTACATTTGAAGTAATATCGAAAGTCCTGTAAACATATATAAGGTAATACTTGGATTCCTCTGCACTGGCATTTAGCAAAACCAGAAGTATCTATGCACACACTCGCTAGACCGGAATCCAAGATGGCAAAAATATGCAACTAGCCCATTCACTCCACCAGCGCCTTGCACTGGTCAGGTTAATACTGCGGATGCTAAACATTCTTGCAAAATCTCTCACAATATGTATCTCAGGCTCAAACATATAATATTGGATGCGTAATCTCTATCGTTTATGCTGGACAGTAGAGATCTGTTTGCTGTGTGAGCTACTGAAATGAACCACGCTGTGAAACAGCCATTCAGAGCAGAGCACAACATTATTATTCGTAACCGCAGGAACCATTTCGTACCACTATTTGTAGAACTATCCACGTGTTCGCACCGCTGAAAGGGTCTATCAGTGATGTACGAAAAAAACGTCACCCCTCACGATTTAAAATGCTGTGTAAACACTATATCAACTTATTTAAACCCCATGTACCTCCAGCGTTTTCTGCTTCTATCAGCCTCACTGACATGTAGCACTACCAGTTAACGTTGGAGATTCTTAGTCCTCCTTTCTGGTCTTTCAGTCGCTTGACATATATGCTCTCCATCCTCCTGTTGGTAACGTTGGTGTTGTTTGTACATTGTTCTTCTGGGTTTCCCTTGTTGAACGGCATGCACAAATGATGTCACTGTCGACCAGCTTATGTCACTTCTTAGTAGGGGTGTGCCATATTGACACAAAATAATATCTCAATAATTTCTTGGATTTTATCGATAAAGTTAATTAGACAATTGTGTTATTATTGTGCTGATATCTTGAGGTCTACCATAGACAGCAGACTAAAGTTTTTGATATTCTTCATATTCCGTGTTGAGGTCAGTTCACATTAAGAAGGAAGTTTAAATTTACTTTTACTTTTATTTTTATGGGCGTTTTAGAAATTTTTCCTTAAAATGTGCATTATCATTATTATCACACAGCTGCATCTAAAGTGGCATGATGTATTTTGTAGGTCAGAACTTTTATCCCGCAGTTACTAATGCATTTAAATCAAGGCGCTTATGTTTTCAGAGGTGTACAAAGACCTTACACAATAAACCATTACAGTATGTTTTTATTAACTTAGAATGAGCTATTTATATCTGTATACACTGCAGGTTCCCTTACATGGAAGTCACCATCATGTTTGTACAGTAGCAATTAAAGGACAAACAGTGTTCTGTCACTGTTGTTCATGCGAATAAAACATGGACACAGTGGTATAATGCAATGTGTTTATGCGGTTTAAGGTGCAAAAACCTACATTATTTTCCACACACTGTACATTTTTGTTTCTCCTCTTAGCCCTGCCTCCTGAAATGGTTCAATTTGTACAAAACTCATCGTTCTAAAACAGGGAGGTGTGCTCTGATTGACCAGCTATCCAGTGTGTTTTAACCGGCCGAATACCTCGAGCATTTAGTGGAAATCTCTAACCATATTGTGATGCCGCGTCACTATTACAATGACAATAAAACACATTAGAAAAGAGGCATTTGTTGCATCCATTGGAGACATATACTATAAGTGATTATCATGACTTTAATATTGCATAGCTTAGTGCATGAATATATAGCGGAATATATTGCCCAGCCCTAATTTGAAATTGCATCATTGCATCATAAAACACAAACCCTCCCTTACAAGACCTGTTTACATTCAGTTGTAAAGTATGATGAAAAAATATTCAAACATAACATTGACAAATAATGCATTAATCTATAGGATTTACATCAGGTAACAGAGAAAAGGATTCCAGATTCCAGACTGCTCAGATTTGCCCTTCAGACGATACCTAATTTGTTCCATATGTCAAGTAGAAATTATCTCTCCTAGCCATATCTTACATGTAGGAGCCTCCTTTTTCTTCCAGAACAGCAATAATAACTTGTTGGCTGAAGTCAGACTGTAAGCAAGCTGTTGTTGTGCTCCTGATAATGTTTGCATACATTCAGAAAGTCCCAGAATTAAAAGTGCTGGATCTGGCTCAAATTGGACCTTAAAAATCTCTGAAAGCACATCAAAAATTCCATTCCAATAACTTTTTAACTTGGAACAAAAAATAAAACTATGGGACAAATCAGCATCCACTGAATTACATCTGTCACTCAAAGGAGAAACATTTAAAAAAATTCTATGTAGTTTCTTTGTTAAATAATGTAATCAGTGAATGACTTTTAACTGGATCAGGCAATACCTAAAGTAGGGATGCTCATTTTAACCGTTTAACCATTAACCGACCGATTTGAAGTTTAACCGATTAATACAATCAGTTAAACGGTTTAAAAGGTCATTTTATTTATTTATTTCAGTATTTTACCTACTCATGGCCTATATAAAAATTGTGTTGACAAAAAAATCGCATTTTATTGGCCACATTCACACAGCAGCAGAATACAGTTGCTGAGTACAGGGAGTGACACTGGGAAATGTTCAGTTCGCGGAACACACGCGCTGTGTGAACAGAACAGGAACGTGCGCTCTGCTTCACAAACGCCCTTCTAGCGGGTGTTACGTCTTTTAATGTGTGTTTTGGGTAATTCCACCGGTTCCAGTCTCTGTACATCGCAAAGGACATGACTCCCTTGGCTACAGTGGAGCGAAGCGGGTTTAAACACCTCGCTAAAACTCTCAACAAAAGATACTCTGTGCCGTCGCGATCACATTTTTCCTGCGCTGCAAGACATAACCTGGAAAGTTTAACATGCTCGTTTTTCTTAGTCAGAACTTGGATGTTCATATAGTGACACTAAGAACACCTTTCGATGAGGTACACTGAGTTCCATGTTTTGTCTTAATATTATGAATTACCTTTTTCTAATTTCGTAACTGTCTGTGCAAGAAGTTTGTGTGGCTTATCCCCAAATTCTAAATATTTCTGTTTAATGAAAAGAAAGGATTTACTCAATTTGTCTGAAACCATTTTATAATATTCATATCTTAACTGTAGAATTTTTTTGTATGTTTCTAATGAGGGATTTTGCGCATTGTTCTTATCTAATTGATGAATTTGTTTCCCTAACTCTACAAGTTTTGTTTTATACAGTTTATTTCTGGACCCCTGATAAGAGGTAACACATCCTCTTAAATGTTTTCCAGAGTCATCCTGGTGAAACTTTAGGGGTACCATTATTCTCAAAAAAATATCTTCAATTGTATAAGCATATAATAATAAAATGTATGATCATTGACAAGTCTAGGATCCATTCTCCACATAGGGCGCGATAGATTTAAATTAAGGACCAGTTCAAATGTGATAGGAGAATGATCCAAGATTAGTATATTATGAATCTTATTATCTATGACACTGGAAATGAATTTATTTTCTACCAAAAAGTAATCAATGTGCGTCTATACATTAGGAACCTGTGAGTGGAAGGTATAATCTCTCTCTGTAGGACGAAAACGTCGCCATATATCCACTAAATTAGAGTTATTTATAAATGCATTTTAAAAATTCCTTGAATTAGATTGAGGGGCCCTCTTAGAAGATGATCTATCCAAGTACGCATCAAGAACACAATTAAAGTCCCCCACTACAATTAGATTAGTTTGAGACATGTTAGGAATAAGATCAAACACTTTCTTGAAAAAATCTGGGTTGTCATAGTTTGGGGCATAAACATTCACTAATGTAATAGGAACGGAATGTATCATGCCTGATAATATAATGTACCGACCTTCTTTGTCTGACTTTAATGTTTTAAGTTTGAATTGCACACCTTTTTGTATTAGAATAGCAACCCCTCGAGCTTTAACAGAAAAATTGGACTGATATGTTATCTATCCACCTGCATTTCAGCTTATCCTTTGGATCAAATTTTAAGTTTGTTTCTTGCAGGAAAATTCATCTGCAGAGAGGGATTTTAAATGTGATTTAAATGTGTATTTTACTTCTTTTCACAGGGTGGTTTATTCATTTCACATTCCACGAGGCAAAAACAAGTCCTTGTCTATTACCTGATGTTAGAGCATTACTCTGCATCAATAAGAACCTAAAATATTAGTATCACCACACATTTTAACGCTTTGAAGTATCACAAACACCTCATCCACCCATAAACTTACATAACAGCCCTGTCATCTGACCGACAAACTAGAACCAGCGCTGCGAGACAAAGTAGACTAAACTGAAAGAAATTATAAAAAGCAGCAAAACAATAATAGTGATTAATATTACACAGATGTCTTAGAACACACTTAACTTGTCTTATTCGTTGACCTTCAAACCGTAAATCAACGCAGCTCCGCAGATGATTTTAGAAGAACATCTTAGGCTATATTTATGTAAAGAAAAGGAACAGATCCCGAATGGTTATGGAAGGAGAAAAAAATATCCAACAAATGATTGCACTTATTTTAGTTACGTTAACAGTCACCCTGATCCAAGGTAATTTTTCGCAAACTCAACGGCCTTATCCGGATCCATGAAGTAATGTTCCTTGCCATTGTACATGACCCGTAACTTTGCTGGATACTGTAGACCATACTTGATTCAATCACGCAGCTTCTCAGTGATCTACGGCTCTGTGTATAAGCCAAGGCTCTGTGTATAAGCTGACGGAGTTTTCCCGCTAATCAAAGAACCGTCTTTACTGATGAGATGCGCATAATATATTGTACGATATATACCGCCCAGCCCTAGTCCTTTGGTTTCATTCCGGACTCGGCCCCTTCCTTGATGTGTAGTACACAAATTTTTTGCCTTCTTCTACGGTCCATGCATTTGTCCGAAAGCTGCTCTACCACCTGCTTCAAACGGTCCACTTCATGCTCTAGCTGGACTACCGTATCCGAAGAAGCCGAGGTGCTAGTTTCTAAGTTTGCCAGTTTTGAAGCATGCTCATCCACCGTGATTTTAACTGCTGAAATCGCAGATCTGGCCTCCTGTTGGAACGCTGTAAGTTCTACTCGAATTGAAACAGCAAGTTGTTCAATCTTGGAGTAGATTATCTCCCCGATGTCAGATTTGATTGAACGTATGTCCGAGCGCAGGGAAGAGATTGCGCTTAGAATCGCTGCGTTGCCCGCGTCTTGAATATTTTCAGCCGGTACCTCTTCTGTGGCTGATTCCGAGGCGGCCGTGACCCAATCCGCTGCTTTACGTTTTGGCTGGCATGTTTAAGTATACGTAAACTAAAGCGTTGATTCTGATAAATCAATTGTAAATCAAAAGCCTGTTCCTTTTCTAAAAAATAAAGGATTGTTAAAAGACGTTCTGAGTATACATTTTTTGGATTTAATGTGGAGCTGACACAGAACGCATGTTATCTGCTCATGTTGAAACCGGAAGTCCCGTGCTAAGTTTTTACATCATGTTTTAAATCATTGCTAGGTGCCGTGAACAGATGCTGAATGTGTGTGAGACAATGTGTTACAATTTTAAAGACATGGCGCAAAGCAATGCAGCACTGAACTTCTCGTCTGGTGTGCAACCAGCTTTAGAAATGGCAAAGCAATGCCCTTAAACAAAAAATGACAGCATTGTGGCTGTGAGTTTTTGATCTATATATATCTGTTGTAACTGTAGACATAAACTCTTCTTTCAGGTAATCACTCTGAGCTCCTCCCAGTCTGGATCTCCTGTCACAAGTACAGTGCCCAGCACCCCCACCTCTTTACAGCCCCTCGTCAAACTGGAGTCTGGAAACACAGGTGCTGTGAGTGGCTCGCGCCCTCTTCAGAAATACATTGTGGTGTCTCTACCTTCATCGTCTACTTCACTGGAGAACAAGGGCTCAGGTGTCCTCCCATCCTCCACCTCACCTATCAGCATGGAGTCAGCTGTCAAGCTGGAACGTTCAGAATCACCGGCTGCAAACACACAATCACCACATTGAAACACACACTTGCTTGCACCACCAAGATTCAGAAGAACAACAAATGTTGCTTAAAACTCATAGTAGTGCTTCGCAGCCCTTTCAGACAGACTGACATGCATGTTTAGAATTAGCCAAGCGAGCAAATAGCCATGCACACTTTGACCATAAGACTCACTCACAGATATTGACACTGTACATAAATTATATTTTCAGTGTGTATCAAAACATTAATAATCATGTATACACAAAACTACTGTATATATATAAATATAAATAGCCATTGTGGCTGCAAGCACAGAGAAGCTGTAACAATGACAGCCATACACACAAACTAGAAGAATACAGGATGGAAATTGATTGTGGGGTGTGTGTGTGTGAGAGAGGGGGAGAGATAGCACAAGTCTTCAGGGTTCAGCTCTAGCTATGCTTCTTTAATGAACACAAGGATATGGTGGTATTTATAATTGGAAAAGGAACAAGATGTGGATTGTGTGGTTAGAAAAAAGGAGAGACAAGTGGGTCCATCACGGTCTAATTTACATTTGTATACTTAAGCACATGTTTGCTTCATGTATGAAAACTGGGCATTTATATGGTTTAATGAACAATTTAACTGATTTACTATTTCATGTTCATTTTGTATCTTCTTTAATAAAGAGTTGTTGTTTTTTTAAGTTGGTTGTCATTTCCCAATTAGCTGTAAAACCAGTTTTTCCTATACAATTTGGCTATAGCAAATTATTATTTATTTTCCCCCCCCGAAACCTGTTGTTTCATAGGCCTACAATACTAACCTGAACATGCACTGCACTTCTCCTCTGGTGTCCGACCAGCTTAAGGGGTTCTGGGTTCTTGCTTAAAATGAGCATGAAAAATACAAACTAAAAAAAAGGTAAAGTATGTATTAAAAGGCAAAGAGTGCATTGATAAAATATTTTAAATTGTTTTCTGATATCTACATAGAAGGTGGTAAGGGCACCAGTAAATCTGGTTTAAAATATGAACAATAATTTGTCTTCTATAATATTTTTCATATAAATTCTACTTTAACAATTTTATGAATGATATAATCAGTGTATATACTACAAACACGTTTTTTTTTTTTAAATCATTTAATAGGCAGAAAATATATGAATCTAAACTAATAAATTCTGTCAATTATCACTATCATTCCTATTTATTTCCCGGGGGAAGACTTTAAAAACACACATAAACTGTATCGTCTTCACGTTTCGTCAGTAAACGTTTATGCTTGAAATTCAATTTCTCAACGTGATCTTGACGGTATGTTTCGGGGACCTTTGCTTGTCAAATAAACGCAAACTGAACGATCCCTCCCCCGATGAGTGCTACTTACAGTTTCCGTATGTTACGTTACTTGACTATCTCTGAATTACAATAGCAATCCGTGTTTCTGGAGTTTTCCTAGATTTGGTAAGTTAGATTTAGTATTTTCCTCAACTTCGCTGAATGTTATTCCGTCAGCTGTTTTAGTCATTAAACAGTTCGGCCCGTGTCTCGGGTCAGTGAAAGTAAGTACTAATGTTACACAAGTGATTTTAAAATGGCTAAAGTGTGAACTTTTATTCATGCGCGAGATCAAGTTGTCGTTTCCGCGTTCACGAATGTTTTTTAAAAACTTTATTAGAACAGAAACGCGCTGTTTGCAGGTTAGGCTAACAAATGACTACCATAAACTAGCAGCCGGAACAAAAGGTTTTAAAGCTGTTTTGTTGCTCCTAAAAATAACTTGTGGTTTTTAACTTTGATCACGTGTGATTGTTATTGGTGTATTTGGTAATTTATAAATATATACACGAAACATTTTCACTTTTATACTTTTTGCTTTACTAGTTCATGGGCTTCTTCCGGTGCTTTCTGTTTTGTTTAGCAAAGTAGCAAACACCATGTTTTCTAACAGGATCGGGGTGCTGTAGCACTGTACGGGTGTGTCTGTAACGTTAAGTGATTCTGCCAGTGGATATTCTCTGAGGTCAAGAGGATTGTTTTTTGTTTGTTTGTTTTAAATGTGCCATTGTATAGTAGCCCATCTTTGTATGCTGCCATGCTACGTGAATATGACTAATAGCCTATCGGAAAGATCACAGTCTACAACTAAATTATTTTGGTGCTTATTTACTTTGCTAACACACATCACTGTACTTGTGATTAACAAGGAATATGTTCCATTTAATTAAAAAAATAATGAATAAATGGTAAAACTTCCTCCAAGCTGCATCTAGTGCCTGCCCCCTTTTTTTTTTTTTTTTATAAACCAATCCAACCAGCAATGAGGTGGATCACATCTAAACATTTATATTAAGCAGTAAACAGTAACGTTATTTGAAAATCGGACAGGAAGTCAAGGACTACAATTACAATGTAATTTTGGTTCTCAGGGCCTACTGTTTTCATAAAATCAAGCCCCGCTCTTTTTTATTATTAGTTTTCTTTATTTTGACAAAAAGATGTGTAATTTTTTTTATTATTATTATTAGTCAAAAACTGTATTCATGAACTGTATGTATGTATATATATATAGAGAGAGAGTGTTTGGGGTAACGCAAGTTACATAACAATATTACTTTTTCCAAGTAACTAGTAAAGTAACGCATCACTTTTTAATTGTAGGGTAAAATAAAAAAATTCAAAGAAGTAACGCTAGTTAATTTGTTTTCTTATTTACTGACTGACAAGCCTCCTGACTCCGGACATGTTGGGAGAAATCAGAAATACAGAGGCATTATGCGTAGTGTGAATACAGTGTAGTTCTAAACTAAATGTGAATGTGCATTAATGTGCATCTCACTCTCAAAAACAGATTTAGTATTCATCAAAATGAATTAAAATAAACGCAGGATATGAAGCAATAATTAAATTACACAAATGTATCTAATCAAATTTTATTAACCAATGTCTTTGCTGCTGACCTTTATCCAGTTCAACCATACTTACAAGAAAAAATGACTGTGCTTCATTGTTTTTTTATTGCTAAAGATTATTGAACTTTCATCTGTATTCTTCTTCTTTACAGATGTGAATTTACTTTTTCTTCAGCGTGAGGTTTATTCATGACACTTTTTGGTGTGATTTATATTTGCTATAAAAAGTACTTGTTATATTAAAAACAAAATCTCATGCTCTGCCCAACACAAAAGTAATGTAATGCATTACTTTCCATAAAAAATGAACGTAGTTAGTTACTTTTTTTAGGGAGTAATGCAATATTGTAAATATATATCTTTTTTTTCTTTGATGATTGGATTAGCAAATTTATTAAACTTATATGTAATATTGTTTACAAAATCTTTGTGTGTACATTATTACATAACGGATGGATCATTCTTTTGTTGTTGTTAAACCAAAATCACATGAATAATCAATATCTAAACAAATGTTAATACATGTTTAGTCACATATTTACCGTGTAAAAAAATTAATATAACCTCTCTTTAATTTATTATTTATAACCTCTCTTTAATTTATTATTTAAACAGTATATTTCACAAATACACCAAAACATTACAAACAAATACACAAAACTTAATGCATAGGCCTACGTCCGCAATAAGCTTTTATAAGTAGCTCTGTCGCTTATAATATAGCTAATGTGTTTATTAGTAAAATTCTGTTTAAGCTGTCTTTAACATATATTGCTTAAGTATTACTTCTGAAGACTCTTACAAAATGTGTAACTTGTTGGGGTGTGGCATCACATATAATTGCATACTCTTTTGGCTTAACTGGTAATCCAAGAATTAAGAATCCAGGAAGTTAATAAATTACTTTCCCTCTTTTTATCTTATTTAACAATGTTCCCCTCTAAAAATACAATACAATACTGATGTCATTCACAACATCTGGTTGATTTTAACAGAGAGACTAGAGTTTCTTTTTCCAATTGGCAGGGTCCCTTTGAACAGGATATCTTTCAAAGTTGAAGTTCATTTGACAAAAAAGCATTTGCAACATTGTCAAATCTAGAGGAGACTTAAATCATGCAATGTCTATCAAGATGATGTCTCAAAATATTCGGTTAATAAATTTAATAGAAATGACCAAATGTTTTTGTAAAATGCATCTGTACATAATACATTCATGTGCATTCATATAAATATAAAGGTATTATTAACTGAATTAATATAAATTGTCTGTGGTGTTTGTTATGAAAATAAACATACTTGTATTAGATGTGTATTTTATCTTTAAATGTAATCATGATCATTGCATTCCAGCTGTTCCAACATTTCCATTGCTATTATATAGGAAAGTAATTATCAGTGTTGGAATACAAATTTATAAATGATTATTTTGTCATTTACATTCTAAGAACAGGAAGCTCATACTGAGACAGTAGCCTTTTGTTAGTTCCAGAACATCTGTCAGGTTTTCCAAGATAAATGTGAATGCTAATCTCAAGGTTCAGCTGTGCCTTTTGTTTTAAGGTTTCTGTAGCACCTATGCATTTGAATAACACTTGTATGCTAACTAAGATCAAGGCTGGGAAAAGTCCTGCCCAGAGCAAAGTACCTGTTCCTGTACCTGTACTTGAAAATGTATATAGACCTCAAGGTATTATGCCTTAGTCAGACTACTTTGAAGACTGCAGCGCACGAAGAGAGTTTGCGGAATAAAGAGAAAATTCTGCTTCAAAGATATCCAAAGGTCTCCTGGTCTCTTGGGAAAAGTTCACAACATCAGCAAAATCATAATTGATGTTTATTTATTTATTCATTTTTAAGATTTCACGTAACTAAGAACCTCATCATTACTGAGCTTACTCTTTCTTTTCTTTTCTGTCAGGTCAGAGTGAAGTAAAAAGAATGGAAGACAGAAGTTTATTGCAGAATATTCGCAGACCACCCCAACTCAGCACACCTGTTTTAAGTACTCAACAGTTTCTCTGTTGTTCTGTATGAGTGTAATATGTTCATGTGACGATTTTTTATTTATTACAAAATTACAATAATAAACTGCTTTAATTGTCCCTTTCAAAGTAATCTCCAAGCTGATTGTGACTGCCCTGCCTATTGCACAGGTAGCAATCGGTATGTGTTTTTATTATATCAGGTCTTTATAAACCCAAGTTTCATTTTGCAATATTTTGAGGAAATAAGTCTATCATCCTCCTTCTTCTAGGTGCAATACATCTGAATGAGTGTCCAAGTCAGCCCTATATCCCCATCTATCTGCTAGCGTCAGGTGTCTTTGCGCTAGTGCTAGGCCTATTGTCATGCCTGCCATGCACTCAGGAGCCAGAAGATGGCACTCAGTCTCCTCTTAGCAGTCTCTGCACAGCCTGGAATTCACTGGTGTCTCTCTTTCTCTTCTGCTGGTTCATCGCCGGTAAGAGATGTTTTAGCAACTTGATTTAATTAATTTAATTAAAAGGTATTGCTTACATATAAACAAGGTGCAAGTTCGTGTTTTGTTTATGTATGGAAGGCTGTTTCTCTCACAGCTGATAAAAATATGATTATAAGTAAGCAATAAGGTATGAGAGGCCTTGCTGTGAAACACCACTGCCTCGAGTACCTTACGCTTTTATAAAACGATCACCACACTATACATAATATTAAAACTAAAAGTATATGAATTGAAATTGCAATTACAGTCCTTCGGCTAAACAAATTGTTCCTGATAGCAACAGTAAACGGCAAGAGAACTTTTAGAACATGCCTCTCATCTAATGGAGCGGGCTTTTACACAGATGCGCACACATCAACATATCTCTGCATGAAAAGCGTTTATTAGACAGGAAAGGGTGTGGTCTTAAAATTAAAGATGAAAGATACAACATAACCCCAGCAGAGGTCACTCATACTTCATTAAATAAATAACATTGAATTTTTTTAAAATGCATAATAAATGGAAGTTTTAATGCTATATTATTGATTATGTTGCTAATATTGATGTCAAAATTAGCACGTTTGTTTTAGATTAATGCATTAAAAATATTTAACGCAGCGGGGGGCTAGGGTTGGCCGCCAGACTCACAACTGCTGCTTCAGTTACTTTTTCTCTTGACAAAAAGTGCATTTATTCAGCCGCAAAACGTCTTTACGACCACAACAAACGGGAGATGTTTTACAAGTGCACTCCACTTAACTGGTGCAACCTCCCGCTCGCTCTCATGAAGCCAACACGGAAGTGACTAAAACAGCAATTCATCGACTGGTCGCTGGGGGCTGGCTACAAAAAGAAGTCAATCCCTTAGTCTCCCCATATTAAAATGGCCAACTTTACAGCAGAAAAAAACATTTTACAGCCTGGTTGAAAAAATTAGTTTGACCTATATAGCTAATTTTCCCCTTCATGACGACTGTGAGGGGGGTGAATTTTGTTTTATAACTCATTCTTTTAAATTATAATATACCTTAAAGTTCTGCATAATTAAAGGTTCGGCAACTTGAGTGACAGGTGGATTGCCGCTGCTGTCACCACTGTCGAGGTTTGTGGGTGTTAGTTTTATCAAACGAGTGTGCAAACGTTACTGTGCTATCTTTGTACCTGTAGTTGAAGAGTGTGCGCTGCGAGCACAGGACTGTTTGTGCACTCGCGTCTGGCCAAGTGAAGTGGAGCTCGCGTCTAAAACCTTTCCCATTTGATGTGGGCCTGTATCCTTTCATTTCAAAGCGCGAAATTAACTATGTGCATGCAATGTCGTGGTCACTTAAGTCATAAAAACTACCAAAAAAACGATCAAACCTGCCTTAAAATTGTTCAAGCATATAATATATTTTATATGAGTCAAATTTAAGAACTGTCCTGGAGCAGCCCAGCACTGTCTTACTCATACACTCAACAAAAATATAAACGCAACACCTTTGTTTCTGCTCCGATTTTTCATGAGATGGACTTAAAGATCTA
>JAUMHQ010000093.1:3631694-3642209 GCA_032361165.1 Enteromius paludinosus | reverse complement strand
TATTTGTGTCTCTGCGTTTTTATGTGTACAAGCTACTCCACATCTTAACTTATTTCATGATAATTAAAGTATCTAATCTACAACAGTCACCTTTGGTATGCCTTTGCCACTGTAGCTCTTGAAGAAGGTCTCGCTGCTGAGCCCGCAGCAGCACTCGGCGGTCGGTGGAAGGAAAAGCGAGTGGGGTTGTATGGTACGGGCCCGGGTACCTCCTCGGCATCGCAGCTCTCCCCATGCACTTCGTAATGACCCCTTAACATCAGGTCACAAGTGCTGAAGTGCCCATCACTTGCCGGAAATACGGCCACATTGGAATCATCGGTAATATAAAGACTGAGTGGACGAACCTTTAAAAAAGTACAAGGTAGCCTAATTAAACAAATTTCTGCACATGTTGCGTGGTTTAAAGTACAGAACACGTGCAATTTAAGACAAAAATATTTAGGGAAGCTACATAAGAGTCCATTACCTGGAAGATCCTGCTTATTTTTTCAGTGATCATGTCTTCTTCTTTTAGAGTCAGCCGTTTTGTTCCCCTGAACAGCACATAACTATCCATGTTTGATGAATAACGGTTGGAAATGGCTAGTGAGTCGTGATGGGCCGCCTGCTCGCTAGCTCACTGAAACAGTAGCTAGCAAAAAAGAACAATTTCCGGGTGACGCACAACCCAGCAATTAAATATTAAAAACAGATTCTGTTGTGTGGACCCTTTTCAATTTTGTATTTTTGATCCAAAACGAAATTTTAAAATATGAAATACAAGACCATTTTCATTTTTCGTTTCTGATTTAAAATCAAATAACAAAAAAAACTATCAGATTTTAATTTTTTGATTTTCATTTATCAATTGAAAATGCAAAGGACGAATGATACACGGATTTTTTAGGTCACGCAACAGCAGATTCGACATGGAGCAAATACAATGCAGATATCTTCAAATATAATTGTGACTAGTCGAAACGGACTTAGAGATATCTCTAATTACCTTTTTACAAATTTTCCTATCTTTAAATATATTTATGTATAGTCCGAATGAAGGTTTAAATGCTAAAACGGCTTGCCATAGGACTAGGAGGGTTCGACTTGAAGCAGCGCTGCGCAGAATGCTTGCCGCTTGTTTGAGAAGCGGCTCGATCGCCTCGCCTGTAATGTAGACGAGAGTATGCGGCTGCAGTGAGGGGAGGAGTAAAATAAGCTGCGCAGTCAAAACGGACAGTATTGCCCTTTAGATGTAGAACAGATAAATAGCCTACGAGGCAGATATCGCGCTATTTTCACCCATGTGCTGATAAACCGGATATAATTTCAGTTCTGTTGCTTTTATATAAATAAAAACACACTTAAATTGCTTGCTATTTAATTCCATTCGAAAAGCGTATTTATAATCCATTTCTACTTTAATACAAACATGTATTTTATTTTTAATAGAAATAATACAAGAATAACATATCTCACACATTTTTTGGAAGAAACTGACAGTGTGCAGATTGTGCAGTCGAGCGCAGTTGCTTAAAGATACTTAAGCAAAATATAGAATTACAACAAACCACGACTCTTACAACTAGTAACAAATAACTATCTAATAAATAGGTACTAGTTGTCTTAGCAAAACACATAGGTACCTAAAGAATAAACACTAGTAGCTGAAGTACTAGCACTTATTAGAAACAGCCTACTAGTAAATGACGAAATAGCTTGCCATAGACAAGCAGTAGTGATCAGAGCATGGGTTGTTGGAGAGGCTGCGCAAAATATGTGATATATGATCCTCTTAAACACACTCACTCTCTTGTTGGACTGACGCGTGGGTACAGTCGGCTCTTTAGTGCAATATTGAGACCAAAGCCAGTGGAAGAGATCGGGAAACGCTGATTGCATATGCAAAATGAGGTTTTCTATTTATGCAGCAAAACCTGAAGACTGTCGAGATATAGCACGCATGATCATGGTAAGATAATGCCATTCAGAACTTGTTAAGAGTGTGTTGAGTGCAGAATGATTTTAGATTATCTTTGTTTTATTGTAGGAATTGGCCGTTTATGAAAAGATGCCCGACCAAGTGAAGATTTCCCATAAAGGTTTTTTTAAATAAGCAATTTCAAGTTAGTCAAGTCACATATTTTTTACTAATTCTGACTCTACTGGTTTTCTCTTAAGAGTTGGAGAGGGATGGATTTGGCCCCAATCCATTTTACCAGTGTCTTGTAGCTGAGGTACCTGAGGAGAACAGGTCTAAAGATGGTAAGATCCTAAAAGACCAAAAGCATAATTTCCAGTGAAAACAGGGCAGTAAACAATAACTTATAATCTTTGGTTTATCAAAAATAAACTATTACTTTTACTTATCACAAGATATTGTAAGCTTTTTTGTGCCATAGTCTGAATTATTATTTGCACCTAATATTATTTACATTTGAATTGAATTGAAAGTGCTGTTGTACATTTTCATCCAAAATGAGCATTTTTATCAGGCTCCATGTTTAGGTTCAGTAAATTTACTGAAAAAGCAATGTACAGGTCATTTTCTATGCAATAAAAGTGAAATAACTGAACATATATATAGGAGCCTGATAAACAGTGCGAATTTCAGAAGAAAATTTCATAAGGCACTTATATGCTTTATCATCTGAACTCTTCATTTACATTAATTCAGTAAGTTCTTTTATCCTAAGTGACTTACAGAAATACAACATATTAATCATAAAGAGGCAATAAACAATAAGCAAGTGTTAGTAATACCAAGCTGCAGACATTGTTAAAAATAGTACAATTAAAAATAGTAGTAGTCAATTTCAGCTAGGGTTGGGAATATCATTCCACCAGCAAGAAACTGAACGAAAGCGTTCACTGCTCATTGGCCCCCAGCAATAATTAATCTCAATTGTCATGACAAAGCTCAAAAGTCACACCTTCAGGGGATGAATGCATGAGCAGCTCCTCCCATCCTGGTTTGAGACTGCACAGTTGTCTAGTTATAGTTAGTGATTAAAAGCCACAGTAAATGAGTATTATGAGTTTGTAAGACTCATCACAAGTATTCTAAGAGCAACTTTCACCCCACAGGACATACCAAGGTGGGCTATGCTCTCTTCTTCTATACGTATAGCACTTGGAAAGGGAGGACTGTGTATATGGAAGATCTTTATGTGATGCCAGAGTACAGAGGTGTGTACACTCAATCAATACTTAATCAAAGAGTTTTAGCCAAAATGCGGAATTCAGTCATCTCTGCTTACACTACAGGTAAAGGCATTGGAAAGGCTTTAATGGCAACTGTCGCCAAAGTAAGTTTTTGTTTTTATTTTTTTAAATAAATAGTGTTTTTTATCTGTATAAATCTGTGCATTATGCTAATTTAATTTACTTTAAGTGTATTTTGTGGTAAAACAAGGCTAGTTATCTCAATGAATGATCAGTATGATTTTAATGTAAAAAGGTAAATGTAGGTTCTGTTACTTTATAGGTGGCCAAGGAGCAGCATTGTGTACGTTTACAGCTCTCTGTTTTAGACTGGAATAAGCCTTCTCTAGACTTTTATTTGGCTAAAGGTGCAGAGGACCTCACAGCTAAAGAGGGCTGGCATTTTCTCCGCTTTCATGGAACAGCTCTGGATAATCTAGCAAAGGAAGCACCTTAAAGAACATTAAGACATGTGGCTAAGTTTAGTTAATGTCAGTAGTGTGTAGCTTTGCTTTTTACGTTTTAATACCATTTTGTAATAAAATCTTGCAAATACTATTTTTGTTGTAGTTAGTAGTTGGAATATTTCAAGCTTCTATCCTCAAGTTCAAATTGCACTTGTCCCTAGACATATTGTAATTGAACGGAACCTTCAGATTCACTGTACACAGAGCAACATTTATAAAACAATGTGTAAGAAAGTTGTAGTGTCTATCCTTCTTCTCCAGTTCCAGCAAGGAAGGAAGCAGCTGTTATATTTGGCAAATGTCAAGATCAGAAAGAAAAAAAATAGAGGCAAAATGCATTAGAGGCAAAGTTGAAGGGGCAGTCCCACACTGATGCAGTGTCAGGCCTTTGGATGCTCAATAGTCTGAATGTAGGCATGATACTCTAATGAAATACTTCACATAGGCCTATTCATGGTGGCCGAGAGAGCTCAAAGTGCTGCAAATTAAGAAAGCATATGCAAACAGAAAAAAGCACATGCAAACTGTAGATTCTCACAACGCAACCAAACACAGAGAGGCGCGGCAAACACAAAAACGCTGCAAATAGCATGGACCACAACGGAAATGTTTCAGGGGGGCTTCAAAAAGTGATGAACCCATCTCAGAGTAACTCTACCTAATGTAGCATTAAAATAATGTGTCAAAGTTATGTGTGTAATTCGTCAGATTAGTCTAATATAATATAAATAATCCCAGAATTCAAATCAATAATAAAAATGGAAATTTAAACAAGGCAACCTATTGGGCATAATATTTAACCATTCAACCATTAGCTTAATGTAGTGTATTATAACTAATAAATGACTTGAAGGAAAGAAGGAAAGCAAAAAAATATATATGTAATAATTAAGTAGATAGATAGGCGAGCTGAACAACTAGCAAGATCTGAGGAGAGAATTCTATAACCCACAGTAGATGGCGGTATTGCTCTTTTAAAGAATGCGAGCCTCCAGTAAAAAAGAGAAAGAAGAAGAATGCTTATTTGAGTAACACTTGCATCGCGTTTCCGTTTTGCATTTACATACAGACTTAAACGTAACGAAGGCTCAAATGGCAACAGAAAGTGAAGAGAACGGCACGGAAATGCAAACGGAGGTATGAGTAGGTTATGACATAAGAGTCCAGTTAAATATTAGCTAATGCTAATAAGCACTATGATGAATTTATGTGAGTGCTTCATTGGGATATTTTTTTCATTCCATTATTTCTGCGATCAAACCGTTATGATATACAATTACGATTGAAAGGAATACATGTATACTGATCTCTGTGGTCAATGTAAAACATATGCTGTGTCTCAGGTGGACACGTCTGCTTATTCGCTAGCTCGGTGTAAACTGGAGAACCTCCTCAATAAGAGCATGAGGATCCGGATGACTGACGGGAGAACGCTGGTGGGGCTCTTCCTGTGCACAGACAGAGACTGCAACGTCATCCTGGGATCTGCACAAGAGTTTCTCAAATCCACAGGTACCCAGCACACCTTAGACAATCACTCACCTGATTTGTCAATATTTAGGTAACGTTACTCATTATTACTCTTTAGTGTCACGTTATTGTCTGTTATTAGTCGTGCTTGTTTATGCATGTCTACTATTGGTATACTGTATATTACCAGTAATTCCAAGGTCAAATGTCAGGGTTTTGGGTAGTTTACCCATAAATTAAAATTTACTTTTCAATTACTTAAACTCAGGCAATCCAATATTTAAATGACTGACTGTTCAGCACTGTTCAGTCTTTTTGCACAGACCAGTCATTTCACTTTTTAAGACTTCAATATATCATCATCATATAGGGGGAGCATACATCACCTTTTTCTCAGATATGTGGTGGTCTGGACTTCAACATTGGCAAAAATGTCGGGGTTTTGGCTTTGTTTTTAGGCTTGCTGCTAAATATAATGATTGAAAAGTATTTTGAAAACCATGGTTGAAGGCATTGTACACAATCCCCCAATCATGGTGTGAAATAGGATATGCAGGGAACGGTTAAAGCAATGCAGATACATTTACATAGAATGTTTGAGGACATTAGAGACGTGCTCTCTACAGGACGAGCTCTCAATAAGAAAACAAAGCCTAAACATGGATATATTAGAAAATGTAGAAATCCTGGCCATAAAATGTCAGAAAAAAAAGAGGGTGTACCACACTGAATAAACAGACACTTCATTGCCTATATCTGACTTTTTTGATTTTCAAAAGGCTTGCAGGTGAATACATTTACAGCAAAGATTTATTTTTACTATTATTATTTTATATAACAACAGTAACATCAAATAATGCTAATAAGCTTGGAGTCTACAGCTCTTGATTTGTCTTATCAAAATTTGCACAGATTCTTTCTCACAAGGTGAGCCCAGAGTGTTGGGACTGGCGATGATTCCTGGCCATCATGTTGTTTCTATAGAAGTTGAATCTGAAAGCCTTCAGACCACTACCCATGGACTCTGACAACTTCAGTGACCTCTGGATAACCATATGGACCGAAGAGAAAACCGTTTACACACACACATTTTTTCTTGCAAATATAGAGATGGCAATGAAGATCCATTAGAGCTGGAGTAATTTTCCTAACTTGTAGGGACTTCCAGTTCCATATACAGTGGATTATTTCTCTACGTTGATTGTTGAAACAAGAATAATAACAACATGACAGTACATTTTTGTTTGTTTGCTTGCTTGTTTGTGAGCACGTTGTTTGTAAATATTGACACTGTTATTTTCCAATAAGAGACAGATCTTTTTAATGTTTCATTGCACCTCTAATTTTCCCTCTTAACCTCGGTGCTGAAATTAAGTAAATTAAGGTGCTAAATACATTATTATGTATCAGTATCGCACATTATTTAAATAGGCAAATGCTCCTTATAAAAAAAAGAAAACAAATTCAAATATACATTTTTTTTTTTTTTTTCATTTTCTATTCATCTTTATTTATCTCATGAAGATGTTAACTAATCTAAAGGAGGAGTAATCAGAATCAGTAATCTAAATAATATCCTGGTCCAGCATAGTGGTCAAGTTCATGTAAAATGAAAAGATATAAAATACATTTTAGTAGGTGGTGGGAATCTTAATCAGATCTTAATCAATCAGATCTGATTCCATTTCTGGGAATCATGATCTGATTCCAAAACGGTTTCTTGTCTACTTATTTACTGACCATGAATTTCACATTTATATGTGCATTTTATTTACATTTGTTATATTAGTCATATAAACATTTTTGTTGTTTGGTTACTGATGACATCACAGACAGAGGCAGGTCTAATAGGCTGTATTCACACATTACAGTATAACGCAGAGCTCTATTTTAACATATCGGATGATTTATCCTATCAAGTAGGGATGTTCATTTTAACCGTTAACTGACCTATATGAATTTTGAACGACTAATACAATCAGTTAAACGGTTTAAAAAGTCACTTTAATCTTGTAGTTTTGACTTTATTGTCGTAGTATTTCGACTTTAATCTCGTAGTTTTAGATGTTATTTTTTTTAGGGGGGGGCACTAAAACTCCGTCGTAGATATTAATTGGGTTACTGTTAAGGAATACGGGCTTGATTCCCATTGCACGTTCATACAGAACTAACTTTGTTTCTTTCATTTTCTTGATTTATTATTTAGGTTACTAACAGGCATGAAAATCCATCATCTTTCGGCGAAATTCGCCATTTTGAAGCTCAAACAGGTGACCCACGTGAATCGTGTAGATCCCATGAGAAATTTTTTTTTTTTGGGGGGGGGGGGTCTTGGAAAAGTCAGTCTTGAATGGTATTTATTGATTAATTAACGAATTGCACTGTACCCCTAGTTTTCTAAATTCCTGTACGTGTGAGCTTCCATTCTTAATCACCTGTCGTCCATGATCTTCATGTACTATTTCGGCGGGGACTAACGGCTCTGTGTTTTTTATAGAGGTGAGAGTCTCAGAGATCACGCACTCTGTATGCGTGCATTGCTAGTCATTCAGATTGATCACAATTAGTACAATCACAAATACCATGGTGAATAGGGGTGGGAGAAAAAAATAGATTTTTTTTTGCAGAGCAAAACATCCAGAAAATACAGCTGACTTTTATACATTTTATACATTAATGTGGTGTCTTGCTGTGTTTTTTTTTTTTTAACAATTAAAATTTCGGCTAAGAGTGTGTTAAAAAAACGAAAACAAAACCTCTTTCATTATAATTTTAATCCATAAACATGACTTAAGGTGCATCAGAGGAGATGTTGAGTCAGGGAATGTATCTTTGTGACACGGACTCAGAAAGCACTAAATAATTTTAAATATCTTCCTACTATTTTCCTCGGACATACTCCTGGTAATGATACTATTGCTGATGCTGTGACAAGCTATAGTATATTGCGTGTATTTGAATGAAGAACTCTTCAGCTGCGCTGACGTCACGCTCTCTGTAGTTATTTTGGTGAAAGAAACTCAAAAGTAATACAAGAGTCATGTAACGCATTACAATTTTGAATCAGTAATATTGTAATGTAAGGCATTGCTTTTAAATAACAGTAACAAGTAATATAATAATATTATATTATATAATATAATATATTACAGTTTGGAAGTAACTTGCACAACACTGGTTGTAATGCAAGCATTATTGAAAATGGACAGAGTAAAATATTACTGAAACTTGAATAGTAATGCCTTACACTACTGCGTTATAGCAAAAAGTAATTTATTACTGTAATATATTACTTTTGTAACGTTTTACTCCCAACACTGTTTATACAAAATTGATGAACACAACGTCAGTTATATTTTCAGAGCAGAGCAAAACATCTGATATATTGAAAGAGATCCGTGCATTAGTCTGAATACAGCCTGTTAAAGCTGCCACTGTCTATGATCTCATCAGTAATAATCAATGATTAAAAATCCAACTTTTAAAAGTCAAAACTATTTCTGTAAACTTTTGTATACTCTTAAAGAGCACTTTTTAAAATAAGTAATAGTTTTAAAAGAGTAGCCTGTTTATATAATGATAAAACAAAGTGTTAATTTTGCACAAAATAAATGTGATTTAAAATGTAGCCATGTGCAGTAATCCTGAAGGAGAATGTGATATTCTCCTGGTTTCACAGACAAGGCTTGAGCTAGTCACAGACTAAAATACATATTTGAACTGAAAATAACCAAGATTCACAACCCTACTTTTAAGATGGCAGTACTGACACACAGATAATAGCTTGCACAAAGAACTGTGCACAAAGATTTTTGCACAAAGAATGTGTTTTGTCTGTACAGTAACTTCACTTTCTTGATCCCAGGTATTCAATACATTTCTTACACATATGTATTGAGCCCATAATGGCTGGAAGGGATATTGGATGTTGCAGAGGCAGTCTGAACAGTATGGCTGGATTGAGGATGGTAGCAGTAGGATCTAAAGTTGAACAAAATGAAAAAAAAAAAAAAAAACTTGTAAAAACAAACAAGTGTTGTCACCTGCTTTCAAACTGTCCCAACAATATCTTATGCAGGTTACTAATATAGAGTTACTGAAATGGTTAGTGAGTGAAGTGTCATTTTAACAGGGCATGTGTTGCATGCTAAACCCACTTTTTTTTCTCTGGGCTCTGTGTGTATCCACAGGAACACAGTAAGAAGCTGCCTCCACATAAAGCCATTGTGGCTGAACTCCAACCAATGTACAGCCCTTCTCCAATTTCATACCTAAAGACATCAAACACACACATCTTACATTACATCACAGTGGCATTGCTGGTATTTTATGATTGGCCAATTTAGTTTGAAACGGTGTTCCAACTCTTTGGTTTTAATATTCATAGTTCTACATACTGAGAAAAATATGTCTTATTCCACTTACTTTATTCCCGGATAAAGTGGGTCAAAGAATTCCTGAGTGATATTGAAAGCATACCAAGACACTGCAATCATTGTGCACAGACCTGAAACATGAACATTAATTTAGTTTTTTTAGACAAACTACAAAAGGTTTAATCACATATGCTTCTCCTTTTTGACAATCTATCATAGGCCTTTTTAAAGATATTTATATTATGAATACAAGTTCAGTTCATTAACATTATTCAACGCAATGTATCATAACTTTACGCAGTATTTCCTAATCTTGGCTATCTACAAATACTAAAATGTTTGTATACATTAATGTATTATGAACAAATTAATTGAAGCTGCAATCCATAAGTTTTGCCTCTTTGTCACCATCTCTGTTGAATCTAATGTTTTCGTGGCTATAAATGAGCCACTACCTGGGCTACCTAAAACACTGAAAATATAGCATTTGTTTGCACTGTATGTCCCCAGTGCCTAACACTACATGAAATATAGGGGCAGTTTCCCGGACAGAGATTAAGCCTGGTCCTAGAACAAAATGTCCATTTAAACCAGATAAAAAGTCATGTTTTTAAATAGTCTCAGACTTAGTGTAGTCCAGATATTAATAGACTGATTTCCTCAAGGAAGACTAGAGCAACTTCAGAACTAAAATGGGGTTTAAATTAAACCTACCATGAGGCAGGTTTAACTTCAGATTACCGTTGTGTTTCCCATCTTTTTGCATCAAAAGTAATGGTACCCTTTGTAAATATGAACAAAGAAGCCTGTGAAAATAAATCTGCACTGTTAATCATTTTGATCTTATATATATATATACAGCGAAAGAATTCAGACCACCTTACATTTTTCACTCTTTGTTATATTGCAGCCATTTGCTAAAATAATTTTAGTTTTTTTCTGATTAATGTACACACAGCACCCCATATTGACAGAAAAACACAGAATTGTTGACATTTTTGCAGATTTATAAAAAAAAA
>JAUMHQ010000093.1:3616040-3629804 GCA_032361165.1 Enteromius paludinosus | reverse complement strand
AACTAAGCGACCAGTAATGAGAACGCCCACTAGCGACCTCATCGCCAGCCTCTGGCGACATGCAGCGACAGGAGTCGTTGCTAGTGTGAACGGGGCTTAATCAGTTATTCTACCGTTTGACCACATGACTAGTAATTGCACGTGTTTATTTTATTGTTAATATTTTTATATGTGCACAGGTTTAATGTTAAAACATTTTTATATGCATGGATTAAATTAGTATGTAGGCTACATTGATTTTATTTTAGGCAAGTCGTGATGATTTGAAAAAGCATCTGCTTTTCTGCCGCTGGTCATAGCTTTTTAAAAACAAAACGAATGTTACGATGTGGTGCTGGTGGACGAAGGAGAGCGCAGGAGATAGAAAGTTTCCAATAACATAGTCTAACAACATAATAACAAGTCTTTTTAATAAATCAAAACGAGGAGTATTCATTCACAAAATATTCAACACATTCCGAGTAAGATAAATATTGACTGACAAATTGCAACTCAAAGGACATGGTATTTATACAAACAAACTAATGACAAAAGTGAGGACAGCTGGGGAGACACAGGTGGAGCATAATCAACTAATAATCACATCAAGACAGGAAACGCCAAATATGGGCATGACAAAACGAAACAAAACCAGGCAGACAAGAAAACTGAACTAAGAACAGACATGAAACGTAACAGTTATAGGTTGTTTAACAAACAAAAATATTCCAAACGTTTTTCTAAATTGACAGTAGTTAGACTGTTCCGAGCGGCAATATTTCCATTAATGTGTTTACATGTCTGAATATTTTTATTAAAATCGGCCTCCTATGTTATGCTTGCTGCGATTATGAGCATAACTGCAGTATTATAAACGAAGTATTGCGTTTACATGAGGTAAAGTTTAATTGCAATACTGCCAAGATCTTATAATAATAGCATTAAGAGTGTCCATGTAAACGCACTCACTGCTATAGACTAATGATTGTATACATTTGCAAATGCTTTTATATGTTCTAAGTCACATAAATGGTATAACAATATTGTGTCAATTAACCCATTTGATCAATTCTAAATTAATGGCAATGTTCTAAAGTGTTGGTGCAATACTTTGTAGTGTGCAATTTAAAACAATTGCGTCTAGGAGTCGCCAACGGACATACAAGAATAAACACAAGAAACAGACGTACACCAGATATGGACTTGACGTGAACCAACGCACATTCTCACGTTCATTTCATTGTTAGTAAATCCCAATGTGAGCATGAAATCTGGCGGACGCACAGTTTTTGTGCATACGCAGTGTTCATACATGAGGCCCCAGAACGTTTATGGGCTGCTCACTACCCTTTATTGATTGATAGGGGTTTAATGTCTGTATCTTCCTGCTGATAATAGTTATTACAAATATAAGGTTAATTTTGAACATGCAAATTAATTTTCTACCAACAGGAGGGAAATGGAAAGTTGTGAAAATTGTCCACTGCCCTCTCTGTGCGGGGTAGTGGTTAGAGCGAAAATATTAAGAAGGCTCGGAAACATGACCAACTTTTGACCTTTTGGTGATTTTTTTAAAAGAAAGTCGTTTTGGAGTCGCTACAGTTTATCGCTGAATGTGTCATGATGAATATCGAACACAAAACTTAACTCCGCTGATTAAGCGACAGAGTGAAACATGGACAAATGTGATACATTCATGAGACAGAAATCCCAGAGTGGAGCTATGCTGAGCAAATATAAAACTGTCATTTTGCTCCACTCATAAATACAGTTATAAACTTGCTTTCAGTGCACAGCACAATTTTCATACATTTTCATTTGTGAAGAATTTAAAAAACTAACTGGCCAGTTTTTGTCTTAAAGGGAAGTTACTCAGCCTAATTAATACTGTTTATAATCTATATATAGGCCTAGAACACTCCCAGATGTGTTTTTAATAGAATTCTAACTTTTTGTTTATAAACTTTTTTTGTTTTCAGCATAAAGAAACCTGAATCACATTTTAGCTGCTGCCTAACTCTTCAATTTAGTTTAGTAAATTTAGTTACATTTAAATTAAAATTATTGTTTGTAGGCTAACATTAGCAATAGTGGTAGTATAATGATAGCACTATTATCGTTATTACAGTTATTTATACAGTTATCATGGCATTTTACCTGGTAAAGCGAGCATGGACTGAAAATTCCAACAATTGAAAGTACCGGTGGAGTCATCTGCACAAGACATCCAGAGGTTCTCAAAGATGTCGGAGGTGATGATCACACTATCATCGTCTGAAGACACTTTCCATGAGTGATTATGTAATGATAATACAGCAGACCCACACGCCAAAAACCCCAAGAGAAGTGCAATAATTTGTAATATATCTTTCATATCTCCAGCTCTTTTTCTTTTCCAAGGTGTTCCGTGGGGCAGCAGATCTATTGTCTGTTGCGCTTAACGTTCCAAGATAAAGGCTGCTTGTCCGTGTTGCCCGTTAAACGTAATCTGACATAAGATCAGAATTTTGCTTAAGGCAGACAAGTACAATAATTAACAGAAATCAATGCTTGTTACCTTTTTTGCACATCATGGAATTTCATAATACCAATGTGAGCTATGCGTAGTGTTCAAATAACCTAAGGTTGGCTAGTCAATGATATGTTGCGTCAATAACTGGAATTTAACCTTGTAATGAACATTTGTGGCCGTTTATGATTTTATTGTACTATAGTCTATGACTAAGCTGTTTGATCCAACACCTGGTAGCTGCCAGAAGTTATAAATAGGCTACGGTACATCACTGAAAACCTATACATTTACCAGATGCTTTTTTTTTTTTTATCTGAAGCGAATTACAAATCAGGACAACGGAAAATATACTGTACATCAACTTACTCCAAAGAACCACACAGTAAATTCAGTAATTCTGCAATATACAGTAGAAAATTGGTTTATAGTAACATTCAAGAGTTAAAGACAAAAGTTTACAGATTGAATACATATTCAAAATAAAAATTATATAAAAATTAATTTATTTCAAAATAGTTTTTAAGATCACTTTCCATTTAAAGATAAAGATACTTTTATTGTCAAGATAAATAAAGAATTCATTAACTAATGCAAGCCTAAATCTCCTGGATTTATTCAGAATTGTAGGCAAGTTCATTAAGTTCATTAAAGTTCAATTGGTTCAAGTTAATCATTATTTGACGCATCATAAATTAGGTCCTTTTCCCATTTTTTATGACATGGACTTAGGATAAGGACTGTCCTCAATATATATAAAATTAATAATAGTTGACTGTGTGATGTTATTGTATGAATAGTTTCACTTTGTATGGACATCCAGCTGAATTTATCATTATAGTAAGAAAAAAAGAACCTTTGATGTCTTATCTGACTGATAATTAGACACCCCTCCTCTATCTTATTGTGTTTAACTAGGCTAGGCTAGTATTCAGGCATACGCTTAATAAGTAAATAACTGGATCACGTTCCAAATGTACTTTGTTGCACCACAATAAATGCTCTCCTGACAATGTGAACTTTAACTTCACGAAGGAGAAGTGGATAGCTGTTTGGAAGGAAGGTCTCTAAATACATAAATTGAACCACTGGCACTGAGAAATCTTTTATGTGAATATGAGGGACTTTTTAAACTGCATGGTGTTTGATGCACCCTAGTTGCAGCTGTCAGCTGCCTGACAATGACAAAGTTCTCATTGAGTTTTGTCCAGCATTGATGATGCCACACATTCAAGCCCACACCTGGCAAAGCCAAAATAAAACAGCACTTTACCTCCATCTCAAATTTCATTCCTTAAAAAAAAAAAAAAAGGTTTGTTTCCTGTCTATTCTCACCTATTAAATTGTTCACTACAACAGTTTTCTTCCTTTTTTTATTTAAAGAATAGCAACTTTTTACAACTTGCTTTTTTGCAAAAAGCTAATTAGAATACTTTGGTTATAATCTGAACAAACCTTTAACCAGTAATATTAAACTTAAGTGTGTAACTCACCAGGCACCTTTTACTGAAAAAAAATATTATTTCCTTCCCCACTACAAATAAAAATGAAAGCACAATGAAGTTTTATTTGCAGCATGTTTGAAGCTGTCACATTTGAAATACAAACAAATACAATTACATCACAACACTAGTTCAAATTCAAATGCTTTCAACAAAACATTTTATATCAGTCTGCACTAAGTGAGTTACAGGATATTTGTACATAGAATAAAGACAAAACAATTACAAATAATAAGTTACAACAATTAAATCCTGTATATATTTTAAGATCTCTATCATTAATTCCCATTTATAAAAAAAAAAAAAAAAAAAAATTGTCCTCATAATAGCAATGTGAATGTGTGTCATTCTGTTTTGCTATAAGTGTGAGATTTTGGACTTTTAAAAAGCACTGTCTTTACCTGGAGGAAAAGCAAGTAAGGCATCTGCAAGTTAATATGACACACAGCAGTGTCATGAAGACTCCAAACCCAAAAGAGAGCTTAATACTTTTCTTATTCACAAGGTTTTATGATTTTTCTCAGCTCTTATGCAGATTTCTTAGTCACAGCTAAACCAATCAGGCCAGCCAAACCCAAGCCAATACCACCAATAATTGCCATTCCAACCAGCCCATCTAGAAAACAAAATAATGAGAAGGGTGTTAAGTTCCCTGCTTAATAATCATACAAATTACATTATTCATACAAAGGATTTATATGGCCTATACCATGGGGTTTTAAAACATTTCCAGGAGGTCCCCCTGCACTGCACATTTTCTGTCTGTTCTGTCCGTTTAACTTATGATTCAACTTAATGATATTGATAAACAAGTTTAGGGAGGAGCATGCGCGAATAATGAGCCTTACATCTCATCCAATCAGGTCCAACGTATCCGCTTTAAAGAAGCCCGTTTCCTTCCCTTTTTCCCTTCTCATCCCATCCCTCCTCCTCCACTTCTCCGCCTTCGTTCCACACCTTACCCCGCAGGGGGTATGTGTAACGCTGTAGGCATGTCTTGTCATTGTCTTTTGTTTATGTCTTGTGCCATGTGTTCCAGTTTGTTTATTTACCTGATTCCTCATGTCTTTGCTTCATTTGTAACCCCGCCTTCCTCATCAATTTTCATTCATTCCCAGCCGTGTCTGTCCAGGTGTCATGCATTAGTCCCTGTATAAATTCACTCCCCATGTCTGGTATCCCTGACGATTGTTAACGTTACATGTCGTGTTGGAGTTTCTTGGCTTTGCTTTTCGCTTTTTCCGTTCTATGTTCTGGTTTGTTTTAAATAAATGTCACTTTTGAAGTTCAGTCCTGCTTCCCGAGTCCTGCCTGCCTGGTTCAAGAAAGCGATAGTGCGAGTCACTTCAGCCGTCATTGTCACAGTATGTGGGGTTCGAACCGGACACCGAAATCTGCCTTTTACTTTGCAAATATCTTGCCCTACTGGTATTATGCTTTTCATTTCTAGTCTTTGGAGATTTAACTGAAGTCAAATTAGTGTATTAATCAAGCCTATAATACAATGTTAAACCTATGAAACTAGAAAAAACTAAACTAAAAAAAACGAGTGCGTCACATGAACTGTTTAGTCTGCTCAGAGGAGCTTCATCGCTGCCTGTTCCGCCCTGGAGGGCATCTCCGCCATCACAGATTATAGCCTACGCCTTGGATAATGTTATTTGAACAAGTAATATGTCAGTCACTTTTGTTCTGACCAACTGATGAAAAAAGCATTAAAATAATTCACACTACCACACCGTTACATGTAGAATACAATTTAAGTACAGTCTAATGGCTAATTGTCATACCATTTAAATTTCATATAAAGAGACTCTTTTAGTCTAAAATGAAAAGTATTTTTCCTTAAAACTGTTGATAAGATTCTTTAGGGTCTTAAATTTCTCAGTGGTAGTGTAAAACATCACCCTTTTTATTTCAGAAATACATAATACTTGCTGGATTACAATCTGCCCTCATAAATGTATTCATTCCAGTGGCTGTGAGAAAAGGTTATTACTGATCCACCACCTGCAGCATCACGCACGATATAGCCTACTAGCTGGGACTCTATGTTTACAGACGTGACATTTTGACGCAGCAGCATGCTTAAATTTCCAGTGAAAACCTACCAGTAACACTTAAACTAGAAAACATTATTATTATTACCAGTGTGACTGATTGGTTATGTATGTACTTAAAAAATTAATTCTGGATATTTAAAAAAAAAGAAGTTAATTCCAGCTTTAATTCATTTGATGTAAAGCACCTTGAAGTACCATTGTGTTTGAAATGTGCAATATAAATAAATTGATTTAACTGCACATATATTTACAGTGTAAGGACAGTTTACCTACCTAAAAAGTAAGTGAATGTTTTGATAATAACATAGTTTCAGGAGAAGCGCGGCACAAATTAATCACAGCTGGCTCCGCATTTCCTAATCAATCACCTCGTTAGCAACCGCCAATCACTAACCTCCTTCCTACTATAAATAAACCAGTTTCCTTTTCATTCGCATCTCGCTTTCATGCACCCTCCACCTCCCCTTCTCCCCCGGGGGGGCATGCAGAGATCGAGCCGGACTCGAACCACTAAACCCCGCCTAGGGTTCAAGCTGCTAGAGTTCGGAGTCCGCCGATTCTCCCGGCTCGCTCCCTGGACAGCACGCCAAATTTGCTTAATTAATAATGAGTAAGCGCGAACTCGTGAATGTTAATATAAGTTAACTACATGGGGTAGAGTTAAGTTTAGGAGTTGGTTCAGAGTTAGTACCCTATAGTTTTTGTAATTACTATAAGTACATAGTAATGAAAAATAAAGTGCTACCATTATTATGCTCTTGAATGAAGAAACGGACTTCCATTATATAAAACAATGACACATAAGCAATATCAGTCCTCACCTTTCTTCATGGCTTTATCAATGAGTTTCTCCAGTTCCTCAGCTTGGAAATTTCCTGGTTCATTTCTCAGTAAAGTCCTGTTGTATTTAAGAGCTTTCTCATATTCCTGGAATTAATGTAAAGAGGAGAATGAGTAGCAGCAAAATCATTGCAATATTTTCCAGCATAAACATATGAAAACTCTGATAATAACCTTGAGCTTATAGTTGGCAACAGCCAGATAAAACAAATAATCCCGCTGGTCATACTTGGTATTCTTATAGATAAGTTCTGGTGAAAGATAAAGCACTTGGAATTATTAACAAGACAAAATTATGTATGTAAGAATATCTGATATTTTAAGGGACGTTTTGGCCTTGATATACAGTCAAGAGGGTCTGCAGTTAAAGTTTTTAATGTTTTACTGCAGTAACATTGTTCACTTTACTTCTAATATACTTTAGTTCAACTAAAGAAAGTCTGCCGTTTATGACCTTTTATTGTCCCTCATATCAGATAAGAAAGTACAGTTGTCAACTAGAATCCAGATAACAATAGCTGAGGCATTAAACTACTGTGATGTTGCAAAATAAACCCATGCTTTGAGTAATGTTTATTGTACTAATGTGATTAGATATCTCATTGGATAGCTGCAGAGTGAAAGAGCAGGAAATTGAACAAGTATGGTATGGACAGGAAGCCACTTACACCACTCAATATGACATCAGTTTAACAGCTTAAGCTCAGCTGAGTTGAAAGTTACAAATTGGGCCTTAAAATTTTAACCCTTTGCCTGCACCAATAACCCCATGCGGTACCATTTGAAAGTTTAGAATCTCTATTTTATGCAGATATGAATCACTTTGATATTTATTTTACTGTAACAAAGTTATTTACACGTAAATTACACTACCCCAACTGACACTGACACCAATCTTTTGTATATACACCTCTGCATGTGGGTATGGGAAGCCAAATGCAGGCGGAATTCCCCAAAATAGAGTGTAAAAGGTTTAACAAAAAATTATTGCTGAATGGCTACACCACTTCACGTGGTATTATTATATTTAGATTTACCATGTGCAAAATGTTTCACAGTGTTTACCCATTCACACCTTGTGATTTTCACGTGGACAATTCAATACTCTGAACTCAAAGTAAAGTTCAATAAAAAGCTGTATAAATCACATTGTCTTTGCTTTTAAAATCATTACTGAAGGTCAATATTTTTATGAGATTAACAACAGCAGATAGGGCTGTAACGATTCGCGTTTCGCACATTGTACGATTCATTTTCCAAATCATCCAAGTGATCATCCTTATCCTCTTGTTAGTGGAGCATTGGGTGAGCAGAGCACATGCGTATCATTATTTAGTCGTTTGGAAAGCAAAGAGAGAGATGTAAATTCCCTGGGATAATCCTGTGTCTACGAACGAAGTGTAATATGCGTTAGCGAATTCGTTAGGACTGACGCATTGCATAAAATGACATTTCATTACAAAAAAAAAAAGTTTTATGCATATCAGTTTTTATTAAAATATTAGCACATTTAAAAAAAAAATAAAGCGTATGTTTATTTGCAACAGTTAATGCTAACAACAAAAATATATTTATGACAATAAAACAGCAACATCGTGCTGCGTTGTCACAGGATAATGAGGAAATGACATCGCTCCCTTTGACACGTGCCTTCCAAACGACAAAATAATGGGATAACAAGAGGATAGGGATTATCTCTATGATTGGGGAAATGACCATGAATCGTACGATACGCGAGTCGTTACACTTCTAACAGAAGTTACAAATCATTTTTTTCTTTCCCGAATAAATTAACTTTTGTTGGGCTTCTGATTGCTATCGGCAATATTGCAAAGTGTTTGACAGGGGTAAAACTAAGTATTCAGTTACCACTAAACAATACTCCCACTTTTCTATGTACTCTGGGTGTTTGCTCATCAGACACCACGCATAACTGTTACTCGAACTTTGTGTCTTTACAAACAGAACCCTTTGATACCTCTGCCTTGTATTTCTTCTCGAATTTCTGAAAATCAGAAGATTTTCAACCTCACCAACAACTGCTTCCATGATAACGAAAATAATAGGTGCGTTCGAGATGCACTACACTAGCCTGCCAACGGCTGGCGAGAGCAGCCCCTTGCAGTCGGAGGAGGAGTAAAGAGACTTTTTCTTTTTTCTTTTTTCTTTACTTTATTGAACATAAGTAAACATTACAACCGTACATGGCCTGGTACAAAAAGTATAATTCCTTGACCAGACCGCAGACAAGCATAACATAGAAAAGAATGAAGAAGAAAAAATAAATAAATGAAACAAAATTAATAAATAAAAATAACTAGGGTTTTCAGCAAGTTCAAGGACTTAAGGCATTCTTTTTCTTCATTTGTTTAAGTGACAGAAAGTAAAGACATAGCTCCTTGTGAAATACACAGAAATTTGGAAGCATTTTCAGAAATCTGTTCTTATGCAAAAAGAACTTCCCAAAAATAATAACTGTGTTAACTGCTAAATCATGTGTTTCATCTTTCAAAAATATAATATAATATAATAATACATTTTCCTTTTTTAAAGCATGTCAATCTTCAATTTTAGAAAATAACCAATAGTGCAAATCTTCCAAAAAGGCACAAGAAAATTTACAATCATAAAAAAGATGCTCTGTAGTTTCAATTTGATCAACACAAAAGGAAATATTGTTAGCATCAAACCCAAAGCAAGATCTCAAAAATTCTCTGGAAGGATACTCTCCATTGAGAATTTTAAAATGGACTTCCTTTACTTTTGGTGCCACTGGAAATTTCAAATATTTTGTTCTTAACAATTTAACTTTGTCCTTAGAGAAATATTGTAATATTACATTTTTATTTGAAGAAAAGGGATATAATTCTTTAACAAAAACATTCCAGATAACAATATTGGATACATTTATACTATAGTAATCGAAACTCCATTCACCAAAAGCTGAGGAAGACAAGGTATTATAATATTTTGCAATAAATAATCCCACCAGTTTTTATAAAATAAGGATTTGTTCCTAAATACGACATATTTACAGTTTCATAAAGGAACATTGTGGGGACTAAAATTATGCGTGAAGATCATTTTCCAATAAAGTAAAACCTGTTGATGAAACACTGATAACTTAACAGGGAGTATTTTAAGGTCATAATCACAACAAAGGAAAAATGGATACCTCCTAATTTCATAAATATTTGGGTGGGGATATGAAACCAAAAACTATTTTCATTTTTTTATAAAGGATTTAAGCCAATTTATTTTTATTGTACCATGCATGCAATGCATTCAATGTCAAGGGCTTTTAGACCTCCTTCTTCATATTCTTTGTCCATCATTCCTGTTCTAATGTAATGCATTTTTCTTTTCCAAATAAAACTAAAGTTAGCGGTTTATAGCTTTTATTGCATTTTTAGGAAAAGAGATTGAGTAGGCTGGGTAAATGAGTATAGAAATGCATTCCATTTTTGTACGAAAATGGAATAATAGAAATGTCTCTTTAAATAAGTTTAAATAAGACTTACATTTATCTAAGGTATTCCAAATATTGAAATTATTAAGTGAAGTATTATCCTTTGTCATATGTATACCTAGGTATTTAACAGTGCGTTTAACAGGAATATTGTAAACGGTTGACAGAGGAAAGTTATGAATCGGTAATAATTGACATTTTGTAAGATTTAACTTTAAACCAGAAGCCCTTGAAAAAAAAAACTCAACGGTTTGGAGAATTTTCGGAACTTGGTCAATATTTTTTATGAATATGGTTGTGTCATCTGCCAATTGGCTGATGGCTAACTGTTTTCCAAATACTGTCAGTTTTTCAAACTCAGAATGTTTTATAAGAATGGAAAGCATCTCTGCTGCAACAATAAAGAGAGGGAGAGATGGGGCAACACTGTTTGATTCTTTTGTTAATTGAAAATCTTGGAGACATACCATTTGGTAACATAACTGTGCTATTTGTGTCTTTATAAATTAATCTAACTAGATTTATAAAATTCTCTCCAAAACCAAATGTTTCTAAAGTGCGAAACATAAATTTGTGTTCAATCATGTCAAAAGCTTTAAAAAAATCTAGAAATAAAATGAAACCATCTTCAATTAAATAATTATAATCCAGTAAATCAAGCACAAGTCGGATATTATTGTGGATTGAGCTTCCTTTTAAAAAAACTGACAGCGTCTCTGAAATAATCTGTCAAATTCCGGTTTTCAATCTGTAAGCATAAATGTGAGTTAAAATTGTATAATCATTATTAAGTAGGGTTATGGGCTTCATAGTTGTTGGAAGAATATTGGATTCTGATATTTCTTTCAACATATTAAAAACTAGGTCTTTAATATACTTCCAGAAATGCTTAAAAAATTACTTGTTAATCCATCTGAACCAGGCGATTTGTTTAATGATCGACAATTCACTGCTCTTTCCACTTCTTTCATACTGATATCTGCATCACAAGTGTTTCTGAAACTCTCATCTACTGTTGGAATCCAATCCTTAACATGACATCAGCATCAGCATCTGTTTGTGAATTAAAGGAGGAATATAAATTATTGTGGAAACAATACATTTCCTTAGAAATTTTTCCAGGATCTGTACATTCTTGATTATTAATCAGTCCTTACTCCCTCCTCTATCCACTTTGCTCTCGATCTTATGTATGCACCTTTGGCTTTGTCAACATAAATGTTGTCAAACGAGGAATGGAGGAGAAGTATCTTTTGTTTATCATTTTCACTTAAGAGAGATTTAATACAGATGCTGTTTATTTCTTTAATAATTTCTAATTTTTTTTTTTTTTTTTTACTATTCCTGCTTAATAATTTACCATAAAATATGGAGATCTGACATATTTTTTACTTTAAATATTCCCACTTCTCTCAATAAGTTTTAAAATTTGAGTCTCCGTTTACAGTATATTATTGATAATAGCTATAATGCAAATGCGTTAAATGCAAAAAGTTTGAATTGAATTTCCAGTAACCTTTTATCCTTTGATAAGCATTCGTAGGTCTAAGAATAAGCTTAACCATATGATCAGTTAAGGGTGCAGCAGAAACTATAGAATCTGACTCCAAGCCAGATCTAAATTCAGAGATTAACCAGAAATCTAATCTGGATTTGACTGAACCATCAGGTTTAAAGTTGTGAAAACTTGAATACCAGGATTTTTAGTGCGCCATACATCCATCAATTTAAACACACTACAAAAATCAAGCAATATGGGATTGTAATGGTGTCTCAGATATTTTGAAGGAGATCTATCACCAGACCAAAAAGTAAACAGAATGAGTTTCTTGGAAAAGAAAACATTGTGCTTTATCATTTTTACAAAAAAGACAAAAATAGACTTTCTTTTTAATAGAATCTCTAAGACCCATAGTGTTGAGTGAAACATAATTGAACATCTAGTTGTAAGCGAGAGAGAGAAAAGTAAATAAATAAAAGGATTGGAGGAGTAAAGAGAGGGCCAGACACTTATTGGTTTCCGTAGTGACTTTTATGTAAGGTAATATGACGTTTATTATTTGTATCTGTATTTGTTTTGTAGTTACCTATAGGACATTTTTCAAAAATAAGCAGTTTATTCAGTGTAGCCTAAGATATTTACCATATCGCCTAATCTTCATTTTCATCATTAATGTATTGTTTGAATATCAGATATTCTATATAAAGATTTATTACATACAGGAACTTTTTTAAGAAGAAACACGCAGCACGCGTAAATCACATAATCTGACCAATGAGAATAAAGTGTGTCGTCATCAAGGCTTTCGCAGCCGATTTTGAGCAACTGCAGCGCCTGACCTGTGCGACTGCTCTCGTTTTCCTCTCACGGTACTTTGATGTGATCGAAAGGTGGCTGCAGCGACGATCAAAGTCGGCCAAATGATCTTACCAGAATGCATTGTTTTGTAAGGCGGCAGCCGATTTCTTGCGGCGCCGCATGATGAAGTCGAAAGCACCTAGTGTGTTTAATTACACCGGACGTTTCACCGGATGACGATTCTTCTTCTTATAGGATTCGCGGCAGACTTCACGCAACACCGACATGCGTCTCATTTGGAAGGCTGCGTCGTGCGGAGGTTGCATTTGAAGGCTGCATACGTCATCGGGAAGTCTCATTTAACATACCCATTAAATTGCAAAAAATATTATAGTATTTTACTATAAGAATAACGGTGAATTTTATTGTGGTTAATATTCTTAAATAAGACATCCTTAATGACGTGTGCAGCCTTCAGATGCGACCTCCGGAGGACGCAGCCTCCGAAATAAGACGCAGGTCAGGTGGCGCCCTTCTCAGGACTAATGATAATGATTCTTCTTTTGGGTTTTAATGGCCGTTTGCATTTGGTATCGCATTGCTGCCATCTTCTGGAACTAGTTACTTCATTTTTTAGTCAAAAACCAAATCAAATATTTAATTGCTTGCCAACTCCTACCGCAGTCCATATATTTTATCATAATCATATTGTGTGCAATACACAAGAACATGTTTTACATTCTTAGATATTTGGCACTCATCACAAGTATGAAGCATACTATTTAACTTACTGTGTGTGTCCTGTTCTTAATCTATTTAGAATAGTCTTTTGTCTCCCTTTACTTTCCACCCTGTTCCACTTTTTTTAGTGCATGTAGATATCTTCCTTTGAGTACATGATCCTATCTTTGCTGCCATTCTTTACAGTTCCATGATTGCAAAAGATTTGTGTCAGAGATTTTCTTACTAGGGAGATATCTGTATTACTTACTATTGGAGAACAATGGCCCGGTTTCACAAACGGGACTTAGTTTAAGCCAGGACTAGGCATTAGTTAAATTAAGATATTTAAGCAACTTTTACAAAAATGCCTTATAAGAAAA
>JAUMHQ010000093.1:3602152-3615940 GCA_032361165.1 Enteromius paludinosus | reverse complement strand
ATGTTTTAAGATATGTCAGAGCAAGATATTTTCATCTGAAACAGCTCAAACATGCAGTTTAGTCTGGGACTAGCTTATAAGCCTTGTCTGTGAAACTGGGGGTAAATGTAATATTACAGGTGCCCACTTAACAGATCATAGTGTTATCTTGTAATTTTAAAACAAAATCAAATATTTCAAAATCTTATTTCAAACAGATAACAAGATTATTTTGCTTACCCCGTTGGCAGATTATTTAGCTTTTTTCAAGCAAAACTTATTTAATTTTGACTTAAGTTTTCCTGGAAACAAGCCTATAATATTGATGTAAGAATTTGTAGATATATTTTGGCTGGAAAGCAGACAAAAAAAAAGAAAAGAAAAGCATTTTTGCAGTGTAGATTAGATTCTGAATCTTTTGAACCATCTGTATTAATTTGTACATTGTCTTTAATCCCTTCAATATAATGATTAATAAATACTTGCACCACTTTTCGATTTTTCAACTCTCTGAATTCAGATCAACTGCAGGCACACACACACACACACATATATATATATATATATATATATATATATATATATACACACACACACTATTATTGAGGTCCATATCTTCCATGCCTTTTAAGGTCCATTCACACATGACAACGATGTCGTTGGACTCATTATATATAGGCTAAACCAATTTTGCTTGTGGGTGAAAATTCATATTTATTGTTTATCAAAATAACTTTAGCATAAGTTTAGAAGCTTCGGTCGGGTGGTACGTATAAATGGCTTCCGGTAAAACGTGTTCAAAAAAAGGCTAATACATGACCACGTGATATACAAACTGATTATCTAAGCCAATCTGACAGGTGCTCTTCCCAGTCAAAACGAAGCGCCACGCGACTTCTGATCTATTGGAAATAAAAGAAAATAAGATAAGATAAATCACCTTCATCGGGATTTTTTTTTTTTTTTTTGAGAATTGGTACTTCTGTTTTTGTTGTAAGCTACTCAAAGTTTATACATAGCTGACTTTTTATGATGATGTATTACGTTTATTTGCTGTGGTGAGTTTTGAGTTGTCCCTATGATAATTTCGCATAGGAATATGTTTCAAAGACATTGCAGCCTATTGCTATTGCTAAGAGTATTTCTCATATCGTTGTAATGTTAGTTCTGAAGTTAAATTTTGCATTTTTTCAGGTTATTTCTGTTTGGTTTATGTCCGATCTCTGTTCCTGATTCCATACCTATTGGTAAGAAAATGCAGTTCTTCTTGTTTTTATAAACCGTTGCAATATATGAGCAATACAATGTAAAGATGTGTTCGTTTCTCAGGTATGTTCAGGACAGAGTGCCATGATCGTCATTTCTGGTTGTCTGTCAACTCAAATTTCCTTGGCCACAACTTTAGGTTTGATGTTCAAGGTATTCAGTTTTTTATGAGGATCTCGCTCTCTTTTACAATCACCTTGCACTGACTGGATAATTTGTTCTACCTTTCTTACTTGGCCTTGGTCCTAGTTTAAAGCATGATATGTGGGTAAATGATACTGATCAGTGAGACTTTTGACATTTGACTTCTGCAATTCATTGTAGTCACCGCAGCACTTAACGACCAACAAATGACACCTCAGTAACAGAAGAAAACAATTACTTTATCATAATTTTATTGGCCTTAATCAAAAGATGAAAGTTGACTTATGGTGCCTGAAAAACGTTTAAACATTGCTCTGATTATCCCAATTCACCCTCTATTATTTTTGTATTTTTTTTTTATTGATTGATTTTTTTTTTAAATGGTGAAATTGTATGTACTCTTACAGCAGACTCTGAGGTCCATAAGGTTTCTGGTCAGTGGGCAGCAGAGTGTGGCTATACTATGGCTCTTGACTCCAGGGGTGACCTCCTGCTGCGCGTTTCCTATCTGGCCTGTCTGGTGGAGAATCGGGTGAGAGACGCTCAAGAAAGGTCACCTAAAATGTATCTCTTTCATATATTGGTTAACTGTGAATGGTTTAACGTAGCTTTAAATGTGACTGTTTTACAAGGTGTAATACTTGCAAGTAAAAACTATGAATTACCATATAATTTTTCTTTTTTTTTTTTTATTATAAAAAAAATCTGTTTTACATTTTATTGAAATGTTTTTTTTATTCTTCTTTTTTTGTATTAGCATGGTGGTTAACAGTAAAGATTATATCACTTGAAAAGTTTATAAGTTGTAAAATAAACAGGCACCAATATTCCATTACATAATACATGAAGCATTGTCAGCACTTTTTTTTCTGTGAATTTCCATCAACCACAGCAGCTACTTATTAACAGGATATTTTTACATTGTGAGTTACATTGCATGGTAATTGATCAACTTTGGAGCACAACTGTTAGCAGTGTTGATTATTTGTTGTTTCAGAGGGAGACTGAATTTCAGTTGATGGTGTGGTTTATAAATCAGGACTCAAAAGAACAGGAGAAATCCTACCCTTTACTGCTCACCTGCCCTCTCCAGGTCCCATGGGCACATCGGGAGCTTGTCTGTGAGCAGAACTACATGGAGGTGAAACAAATCTCTTTTGTATTATGAAGTGTGCATTTCCTGATACAAACAAAACATTATGTGAAAACACAAGTGCCATGATAACCCCCACCCACAGGTGTCTGTGCTGAAACTGCTGCCTCCTGATAATCACATAGGCACAGCATGGGTAACACCAGCCCCTGTGGTAAGAGACTGTGTGTGAATCTTTACTGTTTAAATGTAATGAATCTAACAAATTTTATACACTTTGTTTCATGCTAGCAGCACCTGTGCACTGAATTAACAAAATGAATGTCTACTAAATGCAAAAATCTTGATTAATATAAATCCTAACCCAGACTTGCGCCATTGATTTACTGTACTGTAACCAGGCTTGCTATTTAGCCAAGGGAGATCTGGTTCTTCTCGTGTAGAACAGGGTATACTCCCAAGTTGTTGGGGTTTTTTTGGGGTTTTTTTTGTTTACTTGTCACAACAAAAACTTCTGGCTTGCTCAATGAAGGACTACATTGCTTTTTTAGCAACTTACTGTTAAAACTGGATGTTATGTAACTTAAATTGGGTGATAGGTCCTCAATATTATTTTAAAGTCATTTTAAATCATAGTAAGGAACAATATTTGACAGAATTTTTTAACTGATCATAGTGTAATAATGTAATTTTAAAACAAAATCAAATATTTCAAAATCTTATTTTAAACAGAAAACAAGATTAATTCTTTTTATAGAAAAATACTGACCAATGAATATCTCTGACCAATGAACGCTACCATTTACCTAAATCACTGTGGCATTATGTGTTGCCAATGTTAGAGTAAAGCTAGATCCAAAATCCGGAGGATCAACTGTATAATTGTTCTATTTTAAGGCATTATACCACGACTTTCTGTAAAGCTGCTTTGAAACGATGCATATTTTTTCTTTACAAATAAATAGATTTTTGTTGGCCCACTCAAACAGATTGTAGTTTTTTTTTTTTTGTTGTTGTTGTTTTTTTTTGTTTGTTTCTGCTGTTGGTGCACTTTTTACATTTAACAAAATCAAATTTTACAATTGTTTATTTTTATGGAACATTGCAGTGTATAATGTGCACTGTCGTCATTTTCTTTTAGAATTCATCTGCCCTCCTAATCTTTACTCAAAATAGCTTGGCTACCACATCTTATCTCTTCTCTGATAACCGGTTTGGTGTGTGGAAGGCATAGTGCCCTGCAACTCAAATGCAATAATAAGTTACCATAATTGATTTAGTGCTTTATACAGTACAGATAGTCAGATACACTACTGTTCCAAAAATTTGGGGTCGGTAAGATATTTAATGGTTTTTAAATGTTATATATGCTCATCAAGGCTGCATTTATTAGATTACAAATACAGGAAAAAAACTGTTATATTGTGAAATATTATTTTTATTTAAAATAACTGTTTTCTGTGTTTAAAATGTAATTTATTCCTGTGACACAAAGCATCATTACTCCAGTCTTCAGTGTCACATGATCTATTCAGAAATCATTCTAATATGCTGATTTGCAGCCAAAAATATTTTTTGAAAGCTTTGATTCTTTGATGAATAACAAGTAAAAAACAACATAATGTTTTACCAAATCTAAAACATTTCTAAAATGTAAATTTATGCTATTACTTTTTTGTTTGTTTAATAGATCCTTGGTTAATAAACGTATTCATTTCTTTCAAAGAAGGAATAAAAATGTACTGATCCCAAACTTTTGAACAGCAGTGTAACAGTAAACTACTGTAACAGTAGTTTTGAACATTATTATCCATTTTAAATAAATGCTTCTCTTTTTAATATTTTAATGGTCAAAGAATCCTAAAAAAAAAACTATTAAGCAGCTCAAATGTTTTCAACACTGATAATAAAAAATCTGCTTACTGTATTAGAAGGATTTCTGAAAGGTCTGAAAGTGACACTGATGACTGGAGTAATGATGCTTTGTATCACATGAATAAATGACATTTTAAAATATATTCAAACAGAAGACTGTTATTTTAAATTGAAAAACCATTAAATATCTTACTGAGCTCAAATTTTTGAACCGTAGTGTATGTCTTTTTCTGCTTTTGCAAGGTATCTCTGGATAAAACTAACCAAGTCCATGCTAATGTACAAACCTAAATAGCAGACTACTAAAGTTCTACTTTCATTGTCTCTTCATATTAAATTGGTTAAAAGTAAATGTATTTAATCATACCCTGTAATACATGAACAGTGTTATTGATCTGGGATGTTGTTATTTGTGATTCTGATGACCAAAACATGAGACTTCTCCTGCTTGCACGGTGATCTGTAAACCCTAATTCCAAATTAATACCCTTATTTATCTTAAAATCTTTTATATATCCCTCAATGGCAAATTTAAGTCCCAATAGAATGGTGTCCTTCTGTGTCCACAGTCATTGTAAGTTAGTAACTTAAAGTTATTGTTTATTTGTTCAAGTTTGCTAACTAAGGGGGGCGGGGCTTACCGATAGGTCAGGTCCCAATGGACAGCCAGATTTGTCAAAACAGATGATCACAAACATGTTTTCTTGTATATTTAGGAGTTGGGTGAGGGTCTGAAGGAATGGAGAGTGGTGTTCCGTACACCAGTGCTCAATCAGAAGGGTGGCATGAAGGAGGAGACTGTTCCATTAAAAATGGCACATTTGCTGGGATACCACATTAACACCACCAACTCTCGCATCCTCCTACGTTGTGCCTATGGATCCAAACTGGCATACACACTACAGGTCATGAATAAAGTCAAGGATAAAGCAGAAATTACTAAACCTATTTAGACATTGACTCCAATTAATTGATTTTTCTCCACTCTTTAACAAAATGAAAATGTTAAGGATTGAAGAAACAACACTTTTTGTAGTCTGGATGAATCAATGTGTTGCTCTCTGTGATTTTCTTTGAGAATAACTTCTGGCTCACCTTTTTTATTTATTTATTTTTATTTTTTGGTTTTTCTTTTTGTAGCGTATGGAGAACACAGACCATGGAGAACATTTTTGTAACAATTGTTTCCACTTAATTAAACATGTTTGATATCTAAAGCTAATATTAGATAACAGATTGTTTTCATTCAGCATTTGTCTCCTAGTAATATAGTCAGTGTTATGTTTAGTGTTTTTAAATGTGTTCTGATTTTAAAAGTTGTGTAGTGTGTTCTAGCTTTAAACTGATATAATTTATCTTATTGAATTGTTGTCATTGCTCTAATAGAAAGCTGAAGGATGCTCCAACCAAAAATGACAATCCTGTTACCTACTCCCTTATGTCATTCCAAAATTTTGTATTTTAATCAGCTTCTATGCTCTTATGACCCCAACAATCTTCATAATAGGATATTTTGTTGCGCAGAAAAAAGTCATGCAGGTTTGGAATAACATTTTGGGTGGACAGTCCTTTAAGTCTGTGCTGATGTACCCTGGTATGCAAGCCTGAATTTCAGTTTCAAAGTGGGCTGTTATGAAAATCACATTTTGATTTCAGTGGGGTGAGACTGATGTGGAAGTGGTCAGTGCAACCATCTTATACAAGCTTAAATGGACCCTGTTGACAGTGGACATGTCAGTGTCCTGTACCATTGGTATGATATTCTTGCTGACTCCCATTTTTGGCTTAATAAGCTAATTATGTAGCTCATAAACTGTTGTACTACTAATTAAACGTAATTAGTCTAATGCAAATCTACTGAACCCCTAAGTTCTTTTTCCAGCTCACCTACTCAAATTCCCTCTTTTAGGTCAGGCTCGAATTGAGGATTTTGATGTATTGTGGTCTCACCCACGTGACCTTCCCACTCTGGTCCATCCTCCTTTCATAGAAAAGGGTCTGAAGTTGGGTGTTGGGGGGCAGTACCTATCTGAGTGTGTTGCCCACCAGCGTGGTTACATGATTCACAACAACAACAGAACTTTGGAGATACGTATTCCTTTTGGAGCTGAAGGAGGAATCGTAAAGGTACCCTAGTAGAGATAATCTACGGCTGAAAAATATCAAATTTTCTCACTTTTTCCATTGTCCAAATACAAATGTTTTGAATTTAATGTCTCTTCCATCATCCATCCTTCTCCTATTCTTGGTCAGAGTCACGTGATTGATGGACTGTACTCTCAGTCATATTTTGTGGATGTCTTCCTGCTGCGCGAGTGGGAGGATACAGCATTGAGTCTGACTCAGCAGCGAACATTCAGAGCACTCTTTATTTCTCACCTGTCCCGACCAGTCACACTTATTAACAGTGAGAACATAAACCAATTCACTTAGTGTTCTCTAACTGCTACGTCACTTTTGTCTTTTATAGCCAGACTTTTGATCACCATAAAGTCTGGTCCACTTAGCATTCTGGCAAAAAACTGCCTACTACAGAAGGCATTATTACCTGATGTGTGTGTGTGTGTGTCTTTTTGCTGCTGTAGAGACTGTGCCTTCACAGAGGGAGTTTTCCATTTCCTTGTGCTGTTTTCCTCATGATGTTTCTTTGGGGAATGTGACCGTAGCAGATCAGCCAGTTCTCTGGGAGGAAATGGAAAGGAATGGAGTTCGTCTCTCTCAAAATCCTTTTCCCAACAACACCTACATGTATCTGTTTCAGATGCCCTTCTCTCATCCACTCATCTCACAAAAGGTGATATACCATATACACTGGTTTGACTGTCTTTTTATTGATATTTTATTAAGGAAAGCTTCCTTTTCCCTTTGCTGGTTTAGTATTTAGGAGACCGGTTTAGGAGGTATACTCTTTATGTAGTCTTCTCTTTCATTCTGTTTCCTGATGGAGAGATCTACAACCGTTCTACTACCGTTGAGGCAGAACTGCAGGATGTAGGTATGTAATGCCCCTCTCATTTAAAGTAGTTATGGAAAAAATAAAAGCAGTAAATAAAAAATTCACCCATGTACTTGGCAAAGGGTTTTATGCTATTTGTCCAAATTAGAAAAGAAGCCTTTGATTTAGCCTTTGACACAAGAGTCGAGTTTGAATTGGCTTTAGGTGCAGGTTTTTATATAGATAACGACAAGTGTAGTTGCGGAAAGGCAGAATCCAGTTATGATTATATGTTTTATTTTATTTTTTTAATTCATACAAAGAATGTTATTGCATACAAAGTAATGCAAAGGGTCGTAACCACCATTAAAGACAGGGATCTTATTTAACAGCTTATAACACTCCAAAGTGAAAGGAAAACTTATATGACCCCTTCACTGTTAGTCAACTGTTGTACGATAAAAATGGTACATGACTGAAACCAACCGTTACATTCATTCTGAAATATTCCCATTTTAATGGAGGAAGAAAGAGATGAAATGCAACTGTGTGAATTAACATCTCTTTGTCTATCCCTACTAACAATGAATAATGAAGCTATGAATGAAGTTACTATAAATATGTTGTTGCTGAAAAATATAATGTAGCAATTCAGTATGGAAACTATTTTATTACAATAAAAGTCGCAGGGTAGTGTTGACGTTTCCTTTGTGTGAGATGAGTGACGTGTGCATGTGTCAAATTGTATATATAGTTGGTCCCCGCCAATGTTTAATACACGGTTACAGCCTTGAGCTGCACAACTGAGAACCAGTGCAACCAAACATTAAAACACCTCTTTTGGTCTTCGGTTCAGTGTTGTTATCCTCATGACAGTGTTTACATGATCAGTTATTTTTAAGAACTGTGGTCCATTTTGAATCTATTGCCAGTGGGAAAATCTCCTAAAAATTATGCATTAAAAAAAGAATTTTTTGTTTTGTTTTTTTCTTATGTCTCTCAGTCTTGCCAAAACTTGAAGGAGAGTGTACAGTGCAAGGTGTGCGGACATTGGCTTACTATGGTAATATAGACTCCTCTGAGTGGAGTTTGTATGTAGGAAGGATGAGGCTTGACTGGGAGCTGGTGGAGCTTGGGGGATTCTTTCTGGATCCCCATGAGCTGTACCTTAGCCTGGAGGTTCCACTATATGCCCCTGGCATGGCCTATGAGGTATAGGAAAGGCCTGAGACCTGAGTCATGTAACAATATGGTTGAATGTTTTTACAGATCATACCAATGTAATTATTTTCTTCTGTCTCTCAGGGCTTGGGACTGCAAGGTCTGTTAGTGAGTGTGCTGGTGAGTTTAGTTCATACGGAAACAGCAGAAGGACAAACTCATGTGCAGCGCTGTGTGTTCCCTGTGAGAGAGTTATTGGGTAATTTTATCTATGCATACTGTAACACTATTGAAAAAAAATGCTTGTTTGGAAATGTGATTTGCAAACTGTATTGAACTTGGCAGCAAACCTGATTTGCATCGAACTTGGTTGAACCATTGTTGCTTCTTTGACATGCAAAGATGTTTGACACTAACTGGTTTTCCAATCAAAGTTGCTAATTTAACCGTTGCACAAAAGTGCAATATTGGCAGGCATGTAATACAGTTCTGGGAGGCAAGTATATACAGAAATAATGTGTAAGAAATAAAATGTAGAAATAATTTGATGACCGACTTTGCTCAGGCATTTCAAAGTGATCCTAACATTTCATATGTTGTGCAACAAGATTGGCCCACTGGTTAGTCAGGTTTGCTGACCTATAGTGCAAAGTCACATCTCTCTTTTTTTTTTTTTTTTTATGCATGTGGAGGAATTTTTTTTTGCAAAAGCTTTTCAATCTCCAATTAGTCACAAACTTTTTTCTTATTGGTCAAAACCCACCTCAAGCAAGCTTATTAGCTATTTTGCAGATCTGGGCAGATCGGAACTTGACGCGCATGTAAAGAGAGGGAGGTGTATGGCGGCATATCCGCGAGAGGAAGACAGATCTACACACAAGGAAACAGGAGCCAGCAAGCTCATTCCAAACTCTAGAGGCCGCTGTAGGTCTTGGTTCGAAGAAGCAAACAGGACAACATAATCTGCAAAAAGCAGAGATGAGATCCTGTGGTCCCCAAACGCCTAGAAATCCTGTCCATAAAAATAATGAACAGGACCGGTGACAAAGGGCAGCCCTGCCGGAGTCCAACATGCACTGGGAACAAGTCTGACTTACTGCTCAATGCGAACCAAGCTCCTGCTCTGGTCATACAGGGACCGGACAGCCCTTAGCAAAGAGCCCCTGACCCCGTACTCCCAGAGTACCCCCCACAGGGCACCACGAGGGACACGGTCGAATGCCTTCTCCAAGTCCACAAAACACATGTGGACTGGTTGGGCAAACTCCCACGAACCCTCCAGTACCCTAAAGAGGGTATAGAGCTGGTCCAGTGTTCCACGACCAGGACGAAAGCCGCATTGTTCCTCCTGTATCCGAGGTTTGACTATCAGACAAATTCTCCTCTCCAGTGCCCTGGCATAGACTTTCCCAGGGAGGCTGAGGAGTGTGATACCCCTATAGTTGGAACACACCCTCCGATCCCCCTTTTTAAAAAGAGGGACCACCACCCCGGTCTGCCAGTCCAGAGGCACTGTCCCCAACCTCCACGCGACACCATAGAGGCGTGTCAGCCAAGACAGCCCCACGGCATCCAGAGACCTAAGATACTCAGGGCGGATCTCATCAACTCCCTGTGCCTTGCCACCGAGAAGCTTCTTAACTACCTCGGCTACTTCAGCCCGCGTAATGGTCAAGTCCACCCCTCTGCTTCCTCCATGGAAGACGCCTTGGTGGGATTGAGGAGATCCTCAAAGTATTCCTTCCATTGCCCGACAATATCCCCAGTTGAAGTCAGCATATTCCCCCACTGTATACAGTGTTGTTAGGGCACTGCTTCCCCCTCCTGAGGCGCCGGACAGTTTGCCGAACTCCCATACCCGAGTTTTTGCCTCTGCAACCACCCGGGCTGCAGTCCGCTTGGCCCACCGGTACCTATCAGCTGCCTCAGGATCTCCACAAGCCAACCAAGCTGGATAGGACTCCTCCTTCAGCTTGACGGCATCCCTTACTTCCGTTGTCCACCACTGGGTTCAGGGGTTGCAGCCACGACAGGCACTGGAGACTTTGCGGCCACGGCATCGAACAGCCACATCGACAATGGAGGTGGAGAACATAGTGCACTCGGACTCAATGTCTCCAACCTACCTCGGGATCTGGTTAAAGCTCTGCCGGAGGTGGGAGTTGAAGACCTCCCTGACAGGGGGCTCTGTCAAGCGTTCACAACAGACCCTCACAGTACGTTTGGGCCTGCCGAGTCTATCCAGCTTCCTCCCCTGCCAACGGATCCAACTCACCACCAGGTGGTGATCAGTTGACAGCTCCTCCCCTCTCTTCACCCGAGTGTCCGAGACATACGGCCGGAAATCGGATGAAACGACCGCAGTGGAAAAGCACCATAAGAGTTTTCAATTAAAACCTATTCTCAAAGCTGCTGAGACAAACTTTTACTAAGGAATTAGGAGAAATCTTAAGCTAAGAATATGGGCCTAATTGGCACTTTATGAGCTACAGTACTTTTGGCCTTAAGATGTTTTGTGAATATGGGCACTGGTTCCTCTTGATTTTGTTTTTTCTATGTACAGTGTGTCTGCCTGATGGAAGAATGGTGGTAATGATTGACACAGCTGGTGCTTCTCCTCCAGTTAATCCAAATCACACAGCTCTGTTGGATCCTGCCTGTAGACCACTGGAGACTGACAATTCCAGAGCCATATTCAGTTTCTCCATAGACTCATGCGGCACTTTCGCAACAGTAGGGTTTGAATATTTTATTATATAGAGAATTCTTGTAGTTCTAGTTTAAGTTGGGGCTAATGGAGGGTTTGTACTAATATAAGCCTTTAGGGCCTGTATTCACTAAGAGTTATCCTAAGTAGCAGTAAAAAAATTTTAGCTAAGATTTTTCTCAAAACATACTGTATCCACAAAGGTTTTAGTAAGGAGAAGCAAGGAGTAATACTGCACTGTTAGGGCGGGGTTCATCTTGTTGCTATAGATGATGTCACCATGCTTACTATGCACACAGTGATTTGCTGATACTGTAGATGAGTGGATTTATTTATAGAAATATAGTAAGACATACAAACATAATAGAAAACCTAACCTGATGCAAGATGGTATTATTGACCCACTGGTAGATTAAATGGATATAATCAAAGGAAAATTTGTAGTTAGGATAACCGCCAAACCCTAAAATAACTTTTTAACTTAACGTTTTGAATACACTTAGTTTGTAATTAGCTGTTTATTCAAAATGATGGTTCCTCTAGAGCACTTATCAACATTTGGGTTTCAGCTGTTTTGTATAATATCAAGACAAATATTAAGCTTTTTGACAATTATTATGGGTTTTAATGGATATCACCTATTTACAGAAATACTTCATAATGTATAAACTTTATCCATAAATACCTATTTTACCTGCAGCATGATGGTGATCAGGTGATTTATAGAAATGAGGTGAGAAACATGCCCCCTTTTCCTCCGCACCTGAGACCCCTCAGCCAACCTCAACCCCATTATAGGTAAAGTCCCTTTTGGAAAGTAATCATGAACTCATTGTACACAATTTAAGAGATGGATACTGACATCTGCCTAATGTTTGAGAAAGGTGACGGAAAAGACCAGAAGAGCACTGTGTGTATTAAAGGTGCTGTAAGTTTTTATATTTAAGAATCATGCTAAGTTACATTGATGTTTATCTGAAAACAATGCTGAAGTCGTGAATGTGCGTTCTGGGACAGAATGTCGGTCCCTGTTTTGGTTTGTGAAACCCACCCACTGCAGAAAACAAAGCATATCTAATTTCATGAGTTGTAGTGTGTTTGTTCCTGTTGGTCAATCTGGTAACCTGTTTGTGCATCAAATCTGAGGAAGAGGGGCTGCAATACCTAGTTTAAACACTGGTTGTCAATCCTGCATACAGCACCTTTAAATACACACATAAACAACTAGACAGGGCTTAAAAGAATCATAGAAAACTATGATTTGTTTTTACCATGGAGCCCTGACTAATTAGGCTAATACAACTTTATTTTGATTCTTTATTGAAGATTAAAATTTAGTCATCATAGAAAGGTTTGTGTAAATGTGTTGCTCTGATAAAGGATTTATCTTTATATCCTTCTATTTAACTTGGTTACATTTCTGTATTCCTCTTGAATTCAGGGTTCCACTTGGCTGTGTCCATCCGGAAAATGGAAATCGCACTCTTGCCATCTACCTGCCCTCCCATTCTCCCACACTTCTACCAATGAAGCACACAGACAAAACATTCTTGCACCCACACTCAAGGAATCCTGAAGGCAGAGGTGAGGAACAAATCTACTGAGAGTGATAATTGTGTGTGACGATTTCATGCGCTCGACAGGCAAATTAAGGGTCCGTGTATCATCTGATCATTTGTTATTTGAATTAATATTGATAGTGGAAAAACAAGCAAACAGTGCCTATTTCCATTTTTTTTTTTGTTCGTTCCAAAAAAAAAAAACGAGAATACAGCTTAATTACAGTTTTGTTTTTCATTCCATAGTAGGAAAATAAATAAACAGCTTAAATATTGGATATCTACATGTGGCGGGAATTTTTGCTGATTGGTCAGCGGAAGATGAAACCATGTCGTCATCAGTCTTTCTGCAGTTCTGCACAGCAAAATGGTAGTTGTCGCTAAATGATCTGTCAATCTGTCCACGCATGCGCATATTTACGTAGTAAAAAAACGTGCATGCGTACGTAATTCTGTAATTACGAAAGCTCGGTCTATAGGCTCTATAGTCTCGGTACAGTTTGTGTCAAACCATTCGTTAGTGTGACTGTTCGATGAAGAGAAATATATCAAATGTAGTAGAAATAAAAAACCAGTAGAAGCAGAGGACTCTTATTATGTTTTAATGTTTGGTTGACCAAACAGTGGAGAGGGGCGTTTCACTCCATCCACGTGTAGAGCACTCAAGTTGTTTACTCGTTTTCTGTCCCTGAAAGAAAAGGAAAAAGGAGCAGAATTCTTGTTTTTGTTTTAGTTTTGTTTTTTTTGTTTGTTTTGTTGGAACAAATGAAAAAAAAAAAAGATAAATTTTTTCGATTTTCATTTTTTTAGTTTGAAACTGATATGGAATGGATGGAAGCAACAATACAGTTAGCCTACGGTTCAATACATACCTCGGTTTTTTAACACGGTGTTCGGTTCGGTTCTGATGGCTTGACACAAAACGTTTAGTGGGTTTTTTTTTGTTATTCTGTGTTTAGGCAATTGGAACAGTAAGAAATAAATACAATTTGCTTCTTTATTTTACTTAAAAGCCAAGAAAAGTATATTAGTTCCTAGTGTATTGTACAATACAAAAAAATGAACACTG
>JAUMHQ010000093.1:3565929-3576942 GCA_032361165.1 Enteromius paludinosus | reverse complement strand
TGCCTTGACCTGGAGGATATTAAGCGTATGTTACTCCAAAAGGAGTCACTGACACCGACAGGTACACCTCTCCCCGCTATGTTTTCTACTACAGTCCATCGTTGTCGGTAAGCTTGACGTGCTAGCAACAGTAACTAAGGGGGGCGTGGCTTTTGCGAAAGGTCAATTGTGCTACCTGGTCTCATGGCTTAAACATATCTATGGATTATTATAGACGGCAGGTTTGTTTGGTAACTCATGGAGTACAGAGAGTTACTTGAGAGGTGAGGAGCTCTCGTTCAAATCCTGTGTAACCACGGTTCGACAAAGCAGTTGAAATCTGTGTAAAAGGAGGTTAAAATGACACGATTGCATCAACAAATGTGCTTTTTTTCACAAATTTCAAGGATTAGGGCTTGTAGCATTAACTTTTAGTGGCGGTCCACAGATATTTCAATTCTATACTGCTGCAATACATACCGGAAGCAACGTTATAAAAACACAGCAATATGTACCTATAACAACATAATAAAACATGCCAGGGTTCACGTATTGAACCTGTGTTTTAGCGCCACCCAGTGGACATGTGCAGTAAGGTGCATTAAAAACAGTGTTGCACAAAAAGTGCAAAGAGTTACGTCTTTTTATGAGATCAGGTTTTAATCGTGTATGTTGAAGGTGTAATAGTGTTCTTGGTGATGAATTACAGTGAATATGCTTGTTACATAACTTGTTTATGAGTTGACAAGCTTGGGCGACTAAATTACATTTCCCCTATTTCCTTGTGGCAGCATAAGATTGCTAATACGCATGAAGCAAAAGCTTCTTTTTTTAAACGAAGAACATATTTCTGTCCCTATAAGTCTTTCTGAAAACAGCAAGGAACTCTTTAAAGTCTCAAACTATGATACCTGGAGTTCAGGTCGCCAAGTTCGTACCCTCAACAGATTCCGCGGAAAGAAAAAGGTGACCCTTCTCTTTGTCTCTAAATGAAGAAGAAAGGCTTTGTGTAGGGCAAACTCTAAAACAGCTCCCGATAAGCTAACAAGCCTCATGATTACAGCGCTCAGCGCGTGAGTAATGGCCGCTGTTTGCCTGGTCTTGCATGCATTAACCTTCAGCCCACATCAGCTGTTAATTGATTGGGGCTCTCTGGATCTGTTTCAGCCGCTCTGAGGGAGGGGATGCAGCTGATTGAGCTGGTGTAACGTGGGCTCCCCGGGGCATATCGGTTGTGATGGCGGGCCCTTTGCTGTCAAACACTCCTGAAGAACAGTTTCCAGATTTGTTTGGTCACTTTTACAACTTTTAGAATGATGCAATTTCTGATTTTGAAAATGAATTGTAAAATTTGTCTGCTTACATGTTTGCAGATGAAAGAAATAAACACATACTTTATGCATAAACAAAGATTGCACTATGAGACTTTAGCTTTAACTTTGTTGCACTTTTTTTATCCAATCATGTGCACTGTGTCCTCCTATGGTAACACTTTAATTTACGATTTCACCTATTAGTTGCTTATTACACACATTAATGCTACACATATTAATACCACACAACCTTATTCTACATCCCTAATCCTACTCAATACCTAAACTAACTATTAATAAGCAGCAGTTTAAGAATTTGAGAGAAAAATAGTAGCTAATTGTTAACAGGTGCTACCTGTTCTAAAAAAAATACTGTTACTTTTTTTGTAATATCATACAATTTTCTAAACAGGATAGAACATTTGATCAGCATTCAGAACACGATTTTCATCAACATTTTATAACAATGATTTCTGAATTATCTTGTGACACTGAAAAATGGAAATAATGATGCTGAAAATTCAGCTTTGCTTCACTGGAATGAATTACATTTAAAAATACCTTAAAATATACAGTATACACACAATTGATTATCATTACAACAGTAAAAGCAAAAATGGCATGGCCAAAAATTAATGTAAAAATAATAATTTATATGCATATGCAATTTCATTTTGTGTTTGCATGTGTATTTTTCCGTTTTTGTTGTCTGGTTAAAACCAGTGGTCAATATGCATTTAGTGAAGCCTCATATATATTTTTTACAGCTCAGATGATTGATTGTAAAAGGAGGTGCGAGCAGAGAAAGAGATTGAAGGAGGGCGGAGACGCTGGATTCCTATTTGCTGTTTGTGTGTGTGTGTGTGTGTGTGTGTGTGTTGGCAATTGAGCATCTCTAAATCACAATTGTGGACAAGGTCAACTGAAGAATAACTCGATGGCTTTTGTAGGGAGGCCACGGCCCGCTGCTGTTGCACTTAATGCTTCCAGCCTTAGAAGACACATTTTACATCTAAAACAGTTTCAAGCTCTTAATTCAACTTGTTTAAATAAACAACTAATTTCCTTCACTCATACATCCCCATATATCTTATTCTCTTTTAATGTTTTTAAAAGGTTTTTGGCCAAGCCTATATATATATAAATAAATTGTTATTCGGTTTTATTCTCTGTTGACCATTTTAACATGTTTCGTAGGCAGGTCTCTTCTCAGAGTTGCTGTATTACTTGCAAATGGCATTATAATGGTAATGTGGCATCTATGGAAACAAAGTAGGCCGCAGGGTCCTTGGCTTCCTCATAAAAGTAATTACATGGTAGGAGTAATCATTAAAGTTTCATCAAAGCAGGGCTTCATCAGCCGCTAATGTAAGCTCATTTACTTTTTCCACATATTTTCAAGCTATCAATAAATGAAGAAAGGGCTTGGAGCATCATCCAACACAGTCTAAAGGATCTAAAAGGCATTTGAAGGTGTTGATGTCCATCTCCATTCATTTCACTTGATCAAAGGAACTAGCTCAAGTTCACCTAAATTGATTTTTATCACACTTCGTCAAGCGGATTTTAGTGTTTATTCAGAAAGCCCAGAATGTTCCCCTAGCATTAGTATAAGATTCCTGCTTAGTTACTGTGTGTAGTTTTTTTAACATATGCAGAATTTTCTCCAGTGGTTCATTTTCCCAGAACAAAACAAAAAGCTATGAGCAGCACTTTTTCATGTCTGCATACATGTGTGCGCATGGAATACTCTAAAAACTATAAGTACAGTAAAAGCTCAGTAAAGAGCTGTTTTGGGATGTATACATGTTTGTGTGTGAACAGGTGTGTGTGAACAGGTGTGTGCCGTCTCTGGCAGTGGGCGGTGCTGCGTGATGCCTGTGTGGAGCTTGATAGACATGCTTGAGTTGCACAGACAGCTACATCAGAGCATGCTGGGAATACAAAAGACAGTGTTATTCTGACCTTAAAGCATGTCAAGCATCAGTCAGTAGTGAAATATATTGAGGTATTTGCTATATTATATACACACCCGTTCAAGTCGATTAGGATTATTTATTTGATTAAGAATACAGTAAAAACGGTGATATTGTGAAATATTATTACAATTTAGCAAAACTTCTGCTTGTTTCAATCTTTTTTTACTCCTGTCTTCAGTGTCACGTGATCCTTCAGAAATCATTATGATATGCTTAAGAAATATTTCTTATTATCAATGTTGGAAACGTTGTTTTGTCTCTGTAGTTTTATGGAAACCATTTAAGTTCAAAAGAACAGCATTTATTTGAAATATAAAGATTTTAACAGTGCAAAAAGTCCTTACTGTCACCTTTAATTAATTTAGTGCATCCTTGCTGGAAACAATAAATAAATAAATAAATAATGGTATATAAAAAAAAAAACATTGTACTGATCCCAAACTTGAAATGTTAAAAATATAATTATTTAATATATAATAAAATAATAATAGTTAGAATAGTTCCATAAGACTACGAGACAGCACAATGTTTCCAACATTGATAATTTGAAGAAATATTTCTTAAGCAGCAAATCAGCATACTATAATGATTTCTGAAGGATCATGTGACACTGAAGACAGGAGTAATGCCTAGGTCAAAATAGAAAACAGTTGCTTTAAATAGTAATAATATATCACGATATTCCTGTTTTTACTGTAAACAATGTTGCCAAGTCTGCAGTTTTCCGTTTTTCATTTCCATGGATTAACGCAACCCCAATAACATGATATTTAACCTCTAAACTGATTTTTACCAGGGAAAACTCATTGAAAAATCAAAATTTTACTCCATAGATCACGATTTTTACTGGAGATCGAATTGGCTTGTTTCGAGTAGCAATTGGGTGGGTTTTACTGTGAAAACCTGGCAACCCTGACCGTAAATTCGACCTAGGTGAACATAAAAAAAACCTTCTTTCTTACATTGTTAATAAATTAAAATATTTTGACCAAAATCACATTGCATTTCCGAAGCGAGAAGTTCCCAGGAGGACTGGAAAGAGCATTACTGTTTGAGCCTCTCTCACATCAGAGAGCTGTAACTCGCCTGACAAAGAGCTGCCTTAATGGAACGTTTGCCACTTGTTAGCTCGAATCGACTTTCTCTCTTTTACACACGTGCTCTCTCACTCTCTCACTCTCTCTCGCTCAGTTGCCGTGGCTGCAGGACTCAGCTATCCACTTTTGATTTATCTGCTGTTTTCATATCAACAGAAGCTTCTCCCTGGTGCCTCTGATGAGGAGGCTGTAACAGGGACCGCCGCTGCTCTCCGGAGGAGTAGCAGTGTGCCGATATCTCTCTGATACCTGGCCATGCCATTCAGCGTCAACTCTCGTCTCCTGTGTCCAAATTGGATTTCAGCTGGAGCTAGAGCGCGTCTAGAGAGCCGCTTGGCTGGGGTGGTAGTAAATATTGTGGAGTGACTGGGTGGGATGAAAAGATCAATATTGTGCTGCTGAACCTGGGATTTCTTGTCTCATCTTCTTCTGGCATTAAAGTAGCAGCGTGCAGCTTGTAGCGACACCTCTGAAGGGTTCAGGAGCATCTTGGCTGGAGATGCAGCTGGATGTGATGTGAAGCTGCATGTGGATCTTTCTCTCTGGAGACGCACTGGAATGAGGGCAGGGCTGGTGTTACCTATCACCCTCCTGCTGCTGGGGGTCTGGACGGCGCTCGGGCTTGGCTGGGATGGGGAGAAGCCAGGGCGAAAAAAGGGTGGGTGGAGATGGAAAGGGGACAGGTCTCGTAAGTAACCGTCCTGCTCTTAATCACTTCCTTTTCTTCTTCAGCACGTAAGGATGGCTCGAGTCCCCACGCACATTTTGGAGCATTTATGTGGCCTGTTTTTGCAGGATTTGTTTTTCCTTGCTTTGCTGTTCTTGCAATGCAGTGGTTTTCTTTTGAATTTGTTAAGTGTCTTCAGTTGATTACTATAATTTGTGTCTTCTGCTGTTGCATCCAAAGTACATTTAAAATCCCTGAGTTAATGTTAAGATATCATTGAAATTTATCACACACGTTTTCCTGCAATTCAAAATACTATTTCTGTCTTTGTACTTCAAAAATGATACTTTTTGTTTTTCGTGCATGTGCAGGTTTTTTTTTTTTTATGATTGCAAAGAAAGTATGCATTGAAATAAATGCATTTATTTGATCAAAAACACAATAAAACAACATAATATATTTCAAAACGTTATTTATTCCTGTGATGCACAGCTGAATTTCAGCATTCAGTATCACACGATCCTTCAGAAATAATTTTAATATCCTAGTTTGATGCTTAAGTAGCATTTCTTATTATTAGCGATGTTGAAAAAACACTACCTAATAACCTTTTTAGAAACTAACATTATTTTTATATTTTTATAGGCATTTTAGGTATAACATTTAGAGCATAACATTTATTTTTGCAACACTATTTCTTTATTATTTTTTGATAAATTGAATGTGCCTTTGCTGAATAATAAGTATACATGTATTCTTGTCCCCTACATATTTAGTTTTCACAAAAAACAAAATTGGGTTGTAAATAGCAATTCACTCTGACTGTATTCAGCTTTACAAATGAGGTATTACACTCCTCATTTAATGTTTTATGACAGATCGTCAGTACAGAACCAAACGGGGCAGCCTGTTGTCCAATATTCTCCTCGTGCTCTTGTGAGTGATCAGTGATGAGCAGCGTGTGAGAGCCCAGTAAAAGCATGCACACTTAAGACGTCCATTAGTGATGTTTAGATGCAAGTGCAGGGGATAGAAGGCCTGTACTTATCATCAGAACTCTATCAACTCTCAGGATTGTCAGTAGACTCTGTGTAGTGACTGTGATTGACTGCCAAAAAGTGCGTTTAGTGATCTGACTCTCAGCCTCTTCTAGAGATACTCTTGTCTAGCAGATGGCATTTTAGTTTTAAAAGTTGAACTTATCGCATGCATAAATATTCAGTTATTTCAGTGCCTTATCCAACAGCATTACACATATTGGTCCTGTTATTAATTTGTGCGTGGACCAAATGTCCTCTGGTCAGTGTTACTGGCTTGCATATGTGTGTTAGCCGGAGGCTCCATAAATCATGTGCTAGTTACTGTCTGTGTGGCTCAATGTGGTTTGAGTTGTTTGAGTTTCAGCATTGGGGTTCCATGTGGTTTCACACTTGCGACCATCTGTTTCTTGACCTTTTCCCTCTGTGAACTATGATGGTGTGAAAGCAGAGTCAGGTGCTCGTTCATTCACAGGTGCACGTTGGAGATAAGCAGAGGAGTTTTATCGTCGGTTTTGCTTAGTTGTACTCTGTTCACTTAGAGTATCATTTGCTGTTTTAACAGACCAGGAGGTCAAGGAGGTTTCGTTTTCTTCCTTATGTTGCAAAATAACAAGCATCTGTTGGCCAAATTACAACAAGACAGATGGCACTTTAAAAAAAAACTAGTTTTTATGAACTTTACAAAATGCGTTTTCTGTGTCCTCTATCCTGTGTAGATTTCATATTTGGAAAATGTAAAGCATAAATCAAGATTCTGTACAGATATTATAATGTGGTATGCAACATAATAAGAGAATAAACTTTGTAAAATCGCACAGGTCATGCAAGTGTTTTTCCCATACATTTTCGTCATATGGATTTCAACCAGCTCAATTCATATTTCAACCTTTGAATTAAGTACTTTAGAATTTCCCCTCAATAAATTCTTAATTTGCTGCTTAATAGTTAGTAAGGTAGCTGTTAAGTTTAGGTATGGTTTAGGATTAGGGATGTAGAATAAGATCATGTAGAACATGATTAATTAGCTCTAATAAATGGCTTATATTCTAATAATATGCTTGCTAATAAGCAACTAATAGGTGTAACCGTAAAATAAAGTGTTACCAGTACTTTTAATATAGTGCCAAAGGCTAAATGTGTACATTATATATGTGTTTGTTGAAATAGAGGCAGTCCAACTTGTTTTAAACACAAGAATGTCAAAATAAAAGCTTGACATTAACAGAACATGAAAACATTAAACTGAGATGCAGCACACTGGTTACTGAGGAATGCTGATAACTGTTACAATCCTTCAAATAAAGATCTTACAGAGTAGTAGCAGAAAGATTACCAACTGAAAATGAAGTGCTGTATGATATCACAGCAGAAAACATCATATGTGTGAAATTTATCAGTGGTGTTCCTCTGGGATCTATCTTCGGCCCATTTTCATTTTGATTTACCACAGTGTTGTTTTCTACTTTATAAGCCGACTCTCTTTTACTAATGGCTACACTATAGCAGAGAGCTTTTGAAAATAAAATGAGCATCCTTCCATTACCTATCAATGTTCAGGAAGTGGTATCTGATGTGTGGTCTAATGATGCTCGCTCATAAAATGTCCATTTAGTCGTACATGCTCTGTGCTGCAATTACATGCATGAGCACAGCTCACCTTTAAAAGCGATAACGTCAGCCGTGCTCAGCGACTGGGCAGGTCGCTGTCATAACCTGTAAGTAAACTCAAATGCATTGTTAACCAGATGAACACAAACAAACACAATTCTGGCTTGTGTTTTATACGAGGACAAACAGAAAGCGAAAAGAGGACGAGGTGCTTTGGGAAAGTTGAGTGGACGTGATGAATAAAACAAACATGCTGTCAGGTCTTGTTGAGACAACAGAGTGAATATTTGGTCTTTCTGCTAGAGCATTCTGTCTAAAGTGAGGTGGATTTTATTTCCCTCGGTGGCTGTTGTATAAATGTGTCATTTCAGTTATGCTGAAGAACAACATTAACTCACCGAATGAAGAAACGGACACGATTATGTTTGTGAAAGCTTAGGGAATGTGTTTGCTAAAGAGAGCAAGGATAAAGGCAGATGCTTTCATTACATTTTTCTGTATGTCTATTCGACTGGCTCTCTTAAGGTTGTCTATATAATGTCTTGCATTACTGAGTCCTTGAAGTTAATGTATCTAAATGTGTACATATGAAAGCAGACACATTTTTATTTTACACTTTCACTTCTACGTTCTTACTCATGAAATCAACATGAAATACAATTTTGAATGTTAGAGAACTCCATGTTCCTATTCACTATGGAGCTATAGTGTGATGGGTAATATGTGCGCTAATGGCACATTTAAGCTGTTTGCTTCACATGGTCACAGTTTATATGTTGTCACATCCTGGCTTCAATATTCTGTGTCTCTGTGTTGTAGAATAAAGGCAAAGTAAGCATATTAGTTTAGTTTGAAAAAAAAAGACACAGTCACTGTCAATTGTTTTTAAAGAAATGCATGCATTTATTTAGAAATTATATCTAAAATTGACTAAAACAATTACAAGACACTTTCTATGATGATTAATAATGTTTAAAATAAATTATAAAAACAATACTTTTAAATCTAAGTAATAGGTGTTCACTTTTTATTTCTTTTTTTATATAAAAGTCACATTAAAAGCACCTTGGTAACTTACTTTTTTTTTCTTTTTTTTTGGGATGTATTTTGTTTGTAAATTAAATTTTATTTTATATTTTCTCCTTTTTCTCTTTGACCTTAAATGTTAAAATATGACAATTCATTATAATTTTGTATTATTTAATAATAACAATAATAATAGTTTTATTACTACTACTACTACTGATAATAATAATAATATTATAATAAAATTAATAATTATTATTCTTATTAATTAAATATTATTATTTAAATAAAGTGAAATAATTAACCATTTCAATATATATACAATAGTGCAAAAATGGTTTATTTTAAAATTTTGTTAAGCTTGGAAGTCAACAGTCAACCAACAATGATGTTCTTTAGTGTATTTTTTCAGCAGAAACACATTTAAGAGTTATGAGATATGATACATGAGACATGATATGTGAAGAAAGCTAATAAAAAACTAAGGTAAATATAATTTATTGACAGAAATATTTTTTGGCCCATAATTAAAGAACCCCCCTGTATATGTAACCTTGCACAATTGTCATTTTTATCATCATTTAAGTTTGTATTTCTTTATGTGATGGTGTCGGTGTGCCTGAGCAGGTGTCTTGTCTTAAATATAGACAATGTGCATTAGAATAATAAAGACTTGTGCGATAGGCCAGCTGCTAATTAAAATAAGGACCCAGATGCACCGTCTCTCATTTAGAGGTCACTGTTCATGTCTGCTGCTCTTTCTCTCCCAGTCTCTCTCTCTCTCTCTCTCTCTGGGCTCCAGGAGGTTTGAGGTGTCTTTAATTAGCTAACAATGAGCTGTGAATCTCAATTACTGTACGCTCCACAAGGTCAGAGCTCAGAGCGACTTACCGACGAAGGGCAGCGTATCTGAACCTCACAACATCTGTGGAACCAATTCGCTTTTGGACAATTGAAATGAAATGGGTTTTTCAATGAAATTACTTTTAATTTATCAGATTACCTGGGAAAATCGTAGATGCTACAATTGTGCTCTGTGTGATTTCCTGTTGTAGACAGCGTGGACGTGTTGTTACTGATATATCAGACTCAAAAGTCCCTACTCACTCAGAGTGCTTTTTTAATAGCTGGACTCTCTCTCACGCTTTTCACTGAGAGGAATGTGACCTCGGAGTTAGCGGGTTGTGAATCATGGGAGGAATTGAAACTTTCTCGGGCAGGAGCGAAAAAACAGGTGGAATAAGAGGATGAGAGACAGCCAATAAATTAAAGGCTCTGAGAGGCAGTGCATTAGGAAAGGGGGGCGGCCGGGGGCTCTTGGGATCTGATAGAGGTCATAAGGTCATAAGTCTGCTCAGGAAAGAATTGACAGTTAAAAGCAGATCAGGGAGTCCTTTTGAAGGAGATTTCGCTTTTACTTTACGGTCCCTAGGTGCCATCATATTGACACACCTACTGTATGGACACAAATATTGAGTGTACACACAAACTGCTGTTAAATATACTGGCACTTTACCTGGAGTCATCCTTACAGGAGAGCACTGCTCCTCAGACTGCCTTGGTGTGTGTTACATCATCATTATCTATCATAGTTTTAAGTAAAATAAGAAGACTGGCTTGTAAAGGTTGATGCATTGTGATAAGACAACTTCATTTTCTGGTTGTTTTTTGTTTTTTTTTAAATGGCATCAATTATTTTTATATATTTTATATACATGTATATATATTATTATATTAAAAAAACATATCCATGTATACAAAATAACTTAAATAATAGCTAACTAACACAACAAAACAATAAAAACATAACATTACTACAAACATTTTCTGCAAAAAAAAAAATATATATATATATATACATACACACATACATGTATATATATACAGTACTGTGCAAAAGTGCACTAGTATTTTCTCCAACATATAAAAAGGGTTTAAGCCTGCTATTTTGCAGTAACTAAACTAAATTAACTAAATCAAATAAATATTTGGTATGACAGCTTTCAGGGCCGTGCAGAGGCCTTTAAGGGGACGGGTGCCCATTGTTACAAAGAGGGGCAAATCTCAGACTGAAAAACAGAATCACATGTCAGTTCTTTAGGTGAACACATCTCTATTGCGCTTCAATCTACTGTATATGATCTTCAGAAACAAACTCATTTAGGGAAACTGAATCAAAAATGTTGAACAGCCCAATGATTCTAATGTGAGGCAATATCAACAAGTGACTCCTCTACACATCTCTCTCAGTGATGGTAACCGTTAAACTTTTTTTATAAAATGGCTGCAAATGAACCAAACCCA
>JAUMHQ010000093.1:3552120-3565829 GCA_032361165.1 Enteromius paludinosus | reverse complement strand
TTAAGTGCCTTATAGGTAAGAAGTAATATTTTATAGCTGATGCGGAACCTAATAGGCAGCCAGTGCAGAGACTTTAATTCACCCATTTACTCAGCCTCGTGTTTTTTCGAATCTTCAGACTTTCTTTCTTCTGTAGTAAATTGTAGTTCTTTCTGTATTTTGGCTAAAACTCGGGTTACTGTAGTAAATCTTGTAAGGGTAGTTCCATTTTTAGCTGTTCCAAGCATATTCCAGCAGTCTAAACATATGAGCTCAGTATTCGGTGACTATAACCTTGGCACTTGATCTAACGCTCAGTGCTCTACAGACTTGTTTGACATGACTAATTAGTGTTCAGCGGTCCTCCCTTCCTCTGCACTTCACCCTGACGGTGACCAGAGCTCCTCATGATCGACACCGTCCAGATCCATTCACCAGACGGGGTAGAGTTTCTTTATCAAGGACTCAGAGAGCCTGAAGTTCTCCGTAAAGCTTGGAGACCAGCGGCGATGCTGGTGAGCTGAAAAAGGCAAAAAGAGAGCATTCCTGAGAGGAGGAGAAGATGGATCGAATGACTCGGGGTCTCGTGGTGACACCCGCAGTCATGGGGTGTCGAGTTCCAGGCCTGGGAAACAATGACTCTGGCATCTGTCTGGCGCGAGGGATTCACAGCACCGATGGATTGTGTTCCCGAGCCGGTGCTGAGGATGACCACGACTGCATCGGAATGTCTTTAATGTAATCTGGTATATCCACCTCTCACCCTCCACCGCTCATGTGATACCTCAGAGCCTCTTTTATTAGAGAGTTTTCACAAAACAAGCCCTCACACTGCTTCGGTTTAAAAAGAGGCACTGAGAGGATGCTGGGAAGGTGTTTGGATGAGGTAAAAACCACAAGGCATGCTGCTGATTTAACCACATCTGTAGCATAGATGTAGTTATCACTATTGACAGTAAATGTTTTTGTCATCAAAATGTAGGATCCATGAGTAAACATTTATTAAATGCTGACTCTTCGAATTGACATCCCAGTGACGTTCTTAGTACAAACAGATTCTCAAATAAGTGTATATCACATCTACCTGTCAACATGTATTTGTAACATCTGACATTGAAGATCTTCAGACTTCGACATGTGACACGCAGCATTAACCGTCCACTCACAAACCTCTCGATCTCTGTCCGATCTGCTCAGTTGGCTTCATTGGTGATTTCCTCGGTTGCTTCCATGAGAATATTCTCCTTCGATTCCTCCTTTTACACTGACACAGGAAGTGAGTAAATTAGAGGGCAATTGCTTTAATTTAAGGCTAATTAGATGCCTTCCCCCCCTCCCTGAGCTCTATCTCTGCAGATGTTATCTGTGGAGAAGCACTTGGGAACACTCCTCAAGACAACAGAATGACTATTGAGTGTGGAAGTCCTCAATTTGAGGGAACAGACCTACATAAACATGTAAAATGAACAATGAGAGGAATGTTTCCTGAATACTGTTATATGAAGGGAACAAAAGGAACTTTGTTCTGAAGTCAGCAGTTACAGTTGCAGTTTGGGAACTTAAATTAACATTGTAAATGTGTAGCCCGTAAATTGACGATGGATGCTGAAACAAACATGGATGAATGAAGAGCAGTTGTGCCAATAGATAACATAGATTTAAAATATGCAAGTAAAGGAGAATTAGGTGATCTCTGACTGACACAGAATACTTGTACAGTAAACCTAAATACTTAAGGTTTCCTGGTTTTTAATGAGTGGCCCGATCTCTCTGGACGCTGGCTTGTCATTAGAGAAGTTGGATCTTGAGTCACCTTCTGCTCCACGTCTTTGCGGTTGTCTTAGAAACACGGATAAGGCCTCGGTCACATCCCTTGTGTGGGTCACTGTTCTGTCTCAGCCGTCGGGCTGCGGGCCAAAGGCTCAGGGGTCGATCTCCGGAACTACACTCTTCCATCTGGCTTTCATTGAACTTGAGAACAAGAGCAGAAGCTAATAAGCCCATGCTGGAGCTGCAGTGGGACCGAGTGCTTGTTAAGAGTTTCTCTTCGTCCGTTTGGAAGTCGCTATGGATGCTTTTATGTTAAATAGCTCAGTTTTTGTCAATAAAGCTACAGCTGACAGTCTTAGGAAAGGCACCGAGCAATCTTAAGTAGATCTGAAGAAAATGTGAGTGGTGTTTGTCCATAAAACAGTCAATTCTATATTGTTAGGATGCCTGTTGTTGGTCCCAGTTGTTGAACATATTATGTTGTGCCTTGTTTGTAATTTTGTTTAGGTATAAAGAACTTGAAGATGTCATTTTTCAGAGTATGAAGTTCTGGATTATCAGGCCTCAATATAAACTGTTTTTATGTCTGACATATGAAAACGGCATGTCTGAACGGCTTATAAAAGTAATGGCATATATCAAATATATTAAACATTGGTGCATATCTTAGTATAAGGATTAGTAGTTATGATATTTGCCTTAGCAAGCACCACTAAGAATGAAAATTTCTGTTTGACCAAACATCCAACATTCGGTTTGCTCTTAATCAGTTCGAACAACTCAAGCCATGTTTCATTTGAAGCTTCTTTCCTGCACTGAATACGTGATGCTTATTCTCATAACTTATTCCCAGCTATTAGATTCTCTAGGTTTTAGCGCAGCCTGTTTAAAGCTGAAGTGTATGATTTCTGAGTGCCAAACTGAGTCTCTGCATATTAAGCTCAGATTGGAGACTGCATTACAACAGAAAAAATGACACCCTTCACCTTTAAGGGAAATAATATGGCGTGATGGACTGTAAATGGAGAATCATCATGGCTCGTAGACGAGAAGGATGTTCAGGAGGTGATATCGTGCATTTAGCAGCTCTGTCGGCGATTGAACGCTCTGCTGTATGAGTGTGTGTGTTTCTAGCTACATGCACATGTTTTTTTGAATGAATGTCATGCTCCATCCGTCTTCCGGAGTTATTTCATTTTCTCTCCATTACTGTAGTTACTGCATTGAAAAAGAAAAACACCTCAGGTCAGGAAATTAGCTTCTCATGTTTTTTATCCTACGAGTCTCTCTCGCTCTCTTTCTTTTTTTGTCACTGTCTCTTTTTCTCCTTCAGACCCATCAACAAAGTTCAGTGATGGAGTAGCTTGAATTTTTGACCCTATCACCCCAAAAGGAAACAGATCCGGAGATGGTGATGAATCCCAGACGGCCTCGGTCTCGCCCGCTGAGGAGTGTGAGATATGATGGAAGTGTGAACGAGCGGCGCTGACGGGTTATGCATGGACTTCCACAGGGCAGGCAGACGAATAGTGTTTGTGTTTGCTTAAGAGCTGGTCAGAATTGAAAGGCTGTGATTTTGTGGAGACAGAGACACGGTGGTCCGACCGAGAGCCGTCCAGAACAAAGTCAAGCTGCCAGTTGGTAACCAGCAGAGAGATGACATGCTAATAACTGTCAACAGAGGTTGGAAATTGAGTTAGACACGCAGAACTTCTGAACTTCTTTGCAGTACCTTGAGGTTTGACACCGAACCGAGGTTTGTGCGTAGTGCTGTGTTCATTTTTGGGTTGTAGCTTGTACCTTTTAAGAAAAATAAACTTTAAATTTAGTCAGTATTTCATCATATAACATGACCAAAAACAAATAAGATCTGTCCACGGAAGAAAGGCCAAGCACTCATATGAATAAATTATCCAGAGACCACAAAAAAGATTGCAAAAAGTGGAGTATACAAAATCTTTTCATGATCATTGAGCTGTTTTTGCATCTGCGCACCGTCAGAAGTTTATGTACTTCATTTGAGTTGAACTTGTGTCTGGCGCTACACTTTTCCAGTCTTTTCAATCATATAAAATGATAAAATAATGATTTTTTTTTTTTATGCTGCTTTTCTTAATTTTACTCAAACTAAAATGTAATTCTGATAAATATTTTTATAAATTATTATTATTATTATTATTATTATTATTAATCATAGTATAGTTTTATAATTAATATTATTTTTGTGTAATATATTCTTTATTATAATAATTATTTACTTCTTAAAAATACATATATATATATATATATATATATATATAAATAATCATTTTAGTTTATTATATAAAAGGTTATTTAAAAAAATTTAACCTTTGTATATACTCATTTACAGTTTAATGATCATAAAATATATTTTATTGAAAAACATTTACTGTAATTGCCTTTTTAGATTAATTTTTTCCAGAGTAATTGTTAACTTACTTACATCCCAGTTTTTTGTTTGTTTTTTTAATTCAAAAGGATTTATTGATTGTCATCAGGATTCATATGTTTTTATGCCCCTTCTTTATCATTGTCAAAAAAAGAAAAGCTAATTAAAAAAAGAAAACCTTGCTTTTCAAACGTCTTGTATGCAATTCTGTGGACAAGTGAACACTGTTGTTGTCATTTTGGCGTAAAAAGTTATGAAAGCTTCAACAAAAATGGCTTTGTCTTTTTGAAGAAAAGGTTCCTGGAGTCATGAGCTCATAGAGCATGGATCACTAGAGCTCAGATGAAAGACTTATTTAGGTTTTCTTAATCTCTATCTGAACAGCTATCTATCAACCTACCCACCGGCCTTATTTACAAGGTCTTCAGGTTGTCATCTCCTGCCCTCATCTCCAAACCCTGTTGAGACACAGAAATCAGACGCACCATTTTTCATTCAACATCCTTAATGTGAAGAACTTTGGGTGGTCCGAAAAACATGGGAACAATGTCAGGAAGAGTCTACTATGTGGCCTGAATAATGCACGGGTTATGTATAATCAAAAACCGTAGCTCTTTATTATACAATTTTTCACGGCTGGACGAAGTTTAGGAGCGGGAGGGGGAACCGACGAGAGTAAATCCTGCTTGTGTAGAGCTTTCTAGATCCCGACTGCCTTATACACGCCAATACAAACAGAAGTGAAGTCATCTTCACTTTGCCGTCCCGCTAAGAGCAGCACGCTAGTCAGCCAACACAAACAAAACTGGCGCTGACCTCTGGTGCCTGTGAGTTTTTGCCAGTTCCATTTTTATAGACCGTGTTAATCAGCCTCAGAATCAGTTAAAAGCGTTTTACGTGGCCTTGGTGAGTAAGATATTCAGCTTGAAAAGAATTGGTTTGGATTTAGACGCACGAGAGTTACTCAGATAGTGTGTCCAAAGTTCTTGAACTCTCTACCAGGGGCATGTTTCCCATACGACTGATTAACCACTATAGTATGATGAATTGTTGTGGAAACGAACTAGCTGGTCATGCATGTTTGCCGAACACCGTGGCATCTGCGTCATTTGAACCACATTTGAAACCCATAAAGCTTTGTTCATCTTCGGAGCGCGATATAAGATAGTTTGCATAAAAACCGGAAGGCTTGTGACGGTCCCAATGACTTCCTAGTAAATGAAGAGATTTGTAACCAGGCTGTTTTTGGTGACCCAAAATATCTTCCTTTGTGCTCGGCAGAACAAACACATTCATGGAGATCTCGAAACAACTCGAGGGTGAGTAAATGATGACAGAATTTTCATTTTTGGGTTAACTATTCCTTTAAATGCACACAAGGATGGATTTTCCTACTGCGGTAACGTCATGACACCGATAGGTCCCGTCTGAAGAGCAGGTCTCTCGACTTAAACAAAGCTTTAAAGAGCGTGCGATCGTATTCTCGCCGTCTCACGTGGTCTGCGGTCGTCCCGCGACCTCAAAAAAGTCTCCTCGCCGAGTCTCAAAAGCATTCCGTGCTCAAAGGCAGAGATGAAACCGCACGATTGTGTCTGAAGGATGGTGGAGAGGTTCTAAGGGCCTATTCGCTCAGCTATTCACACATCAAAGGTGAACGTCAATGGGCTGCTTCGTATTGTCGTCTGCTTTTGTGCCGTGCAGGTGTGCTGCTTCGCTCCGGCAGATGTAGAGCTCCCAATGCCGGGCTTGACGAGAGGAACATCTTCCCCCTTGGGGCATTCATAGGCAACAGGAGAGGTTCAGGTGTTCGGGGGCCTGAAGTATAACGTGTGGACTGACGGTTTGGGCTTAGTGTTAAATATTTAACAACAGATTTCGCCCGTGGCTCGGGATTTTGCTCTATCTTGCTTTGGGAAAGTAGAGCAGCTGGGATCTGGGAGGTTTGTCGAGTCCCCCATGAAGCATTTTTTTGGCCCGCATTTGGCCGTGTGCAGTGAGGGCTTGGTTTTTTTTCTTCGTTTAGAGATAGCGAAGGTTGAATCTGCCATGCTGGAGCGTGTCCGGTCGCATCTTCCAGCATTCAGAGCGGAATACAATGTAGCGTTTTAGCTCGCTGATGCGCTATCAGTTATTTGTTGTCATATTTTGCTGCGTCTTTGGAGTTTATACATGAAACGCTGAGGCGCTTGGACTGACTGTTTGGGTCTTGGGTTGAAATCGTGCTCTTATCTTTGCAGCATGTGGAACGCAGCAGAGTTTATCTTTTCCTCTCATCGCACTGTTTGTTCTGCCTGCACTGAACAGCCCTTTGGTGGAACTGTCTTTGGGTGGCTCTTCATCTCTTCACTGGACTGTTAAATTAACCATAAAAATGTCAATATATAAATAAAGAAAATGATCATACTGGTACTTCCCGTCTAACTGACCCGTCTGAGATTGCATTGTGCCATGTTATGTGTTGTAGTTTCATTTGTCAAGGTTTGTGTAAATCTACAAAGTCCTTTTTAAAGCTAATATTTCTACAAAATTCCACTTTCCAATGATCAGTTGCCATACAGAATCATCCCACAGTGGGATTTAAATCCTGTCCCCTACTGAAAATTGTTAGATAGGGATACAAATGGGTAACTTTTGGGTAATGGGTCAAGTTGTCTTCTTGAAAAACAATGATAATATGGCTATTAATAAAGCTCTTTTTAAATTAAATATTTAATTCTTGTAAAAAGGAATTCGATAACTTGGACTGATTAATACATTTATTTTAATATACAGGTAATACTTCACAATAAGGACATTAGATAACATGATTAATATTATGCACTGTACATAGTTTTTACATAACTTGTCATAATACATTGAGCTTTCTCAGTGATTTCATGTTAAATGAACTTGAGTTTTTAAGTACAAATAGGTGGACATTTGAAGTGAAGTGAAGTGACTTGTGGCCAGGTATGGTGACCCATACTTGAAATTTGTGCTCTGCATTTTAACCCATCCAACGTGCACACACACAGCAGTGAGAAGTGATCAACCACGCAAACACACACCGTGAACACACACCCGGAGCAGTGGGCAGCCATTGTGACAGATTAATAAAATCTTAATTGTATTGCTAATTGTTAGTTAATATTAGTTAATGCATTTGGACCCCTTAGGTAACACGTTATTTTAGGATGTCTTAACTAGTTGCTTATTAGCATATGTATTACTAGAATAGTAGCTATTTATTAGTAGTAATTAAGAACATATTAATGCCTTGTTCTACATCCCTAATTCTACCTAATATTAGGGTTGGGTCGGTAGACGATGCCATCGTCCATCGCCGATGGCCCATAGACATCACGATGCTGAGCCTCCACCCCGCCGCCGCAGCAGCAACCAGCTCGCGAAAAACTCACTTAATCTATGGCGGGATTGGAGGCAAATGTATAAGCGAGCGCACCACTGATGCTGGCGAGCACGATAAATCATTTCCGCGAGAGGAAAACAAATCTACATGCGAAGGAACAGGGCCCACGAGCTCATTTCAAACCCTAATTCAAGCACTCGTGCACAATCACTCCTGCACTCAATCTTCTCTCACCTGCTCGCGCAAACTCAGTTTTTGTTATTTTTATCAGTCGTGGGGCGGGGCTTGGTGTTTTAGTAACAACTGAACAAAACCCCACCCTCTCCCCAACAACCGCCGCCTACGACCATCGCGATGTTCCACATTAGACATCGTACAATGCCAAATTGGTCGACATCGCCCAACCCTACCCAATATCTATACTTACCAAATGCTTGAATAAATATTAATAAGAAGGAAATTAAGAATTTATTGATAATACAGCACAGAGATGTTGGGTTGGGGACGGGCCAAACAAGCGCGTTTAAGAACAAAGAAAAGAAAGAATGAATATAATGGTTCCTAGTTCATGTCAGCGTGTCAACTAATATATAAATGTATATTTATATTAGCATATAGTTCAAGCTGTCATCAGCAGTTGGTTGTTAAACTCACACAAATGGTTCCATTTGTAGAATGACCCACATATTTTCTCCAGAATATCAGACTAAATATCAGCCTAATGTTTGGATGAAAGCACATGTTTTATGCTAATGCCTTCTCTGTTTCTCTCTTCCTGTCTTACTTTGTTCCGTTGGCTTGATAAAAGGCACCAGCGCTCGGGACCGTCCGCTGACAGCAGGCTTACACAGGCCGCTGGAACAAACACTCAGCTACTTTACTTTGGCAAAGGATTTTCTAACATCTGTCGCTCTCTCCCTCTTTCTCTCTCCATTTATCATACACTCGTTTCATTTCCTCCTCTTTTTTTTTCGGCAGCTTTCCAGATGTCATCTCCTAACAAGTCGCTATGCACTACATAGCAGTGTTTGACTGTAGTCTTCCTGTAGTCTTTTTATCTCTGTTTTTGTTTTTTATGAATTGACTGGAGCAGATTGCAAACAGGCTGTAGAAGAACAATAGAAGAATCAAAAGCAAGTCAGCGATCATTATTTGGTCGTTCAATTTGGTTGAAATGAGAATCGTGAAATATTTCGAGCATATTTACAAGCAAATCGATGTTTTCGAGCTTGTTATGAACCGTAAATCTGTCGCCTTAAGCAACGTTCGGTTTCTCGTCTGCCTCAATAATGCAAAAGAGCGGTCGATACGGAGATGTATTTAAATATGCTGGAGCTTCAGTGATCTCCCATGTGCTTTCTTTGTTTCGAAGGAGAAAACAAGGAACCACATCAGGGGAAAAGCCTGGCTCAGCAACATAAATTTTTTGGAATATTCCGGATTTTAGTAGTCCTACATTTTGGCAGGGCTCTGTAGTGCCTGAGGGGGAAAAGAATCGTAGATCATACGACAGAATGTCTTTACGATGAACAGTAGCAAAGTCCGCCGTAAAACGAGAGGAGGAGAAATCTATGGCTTTGCTCAGTGGCAGATTCTGAGATGACCTGCGACCCAGTTTTCCACAGTCTTCTGACAGTGTTTGGCTTTGTCGAGGAGCTCTGGGAATACTGTAACGGATTTTGTAATATTGAAGCAACATCCTTGTTTGTTTGAGATGCAGAATTGCATAAGATAATATTTGTTTTCAGAGTTTATTTGGAAGATTATATTTCCCACTGGCAATTTTTTTAAACTATAAATCTAAATAAATGACAAGGGGAAAAAATGTGCATAAATGTAATGCAAGATATTTTCTTAATACATATGTAATTGGTTTTTTTTTTTTTTCTGAAAAACATGTTGTTTTAAGAATATGCACATTGAAAAACAAGACATAAATACTGATTACAAAATAATAATAATAATGATAATAATCATAATAATATTTTTTTTCTTATTACTAGTAATAGTAGTATTAGTAGTAGTAATAACAATAATAATATTATTTACAATAATAATAATAGTTTGGTTCCATTTGAGTTTTTGATTTATTATTTCATTTATATTTTATTTTATGTTTTTTGCATTTTATGTGCTGTTTTCTTCTAAAAGTCATGTAAAAAATTCACTCTAAATTACCATAAAAAAGCAGAACAGAAGTACAGATAACAAGATTACAATTATTATTTATTTTGATTTTATTTTATTATCTTACCCGTCTCCTTGTAAACATTTGCTCTCTTTTTTTCCCTTCTCTCAAAGAATCTCGCAACACCACCAGGCCTGCTAGTTTCCATCTTTACTCTCTTGCCGCATTGCTTTGTCTCTCTTCTATCTCTCTTTCTGTTATTCTGCAGCCATCCTTTCTGAGTTTGAGATCCTTCTTAAAGATAGGGGATATGAGCTCTGTTTCATCTTCCCCGGGCTCATCTGGTAGAGGTTAGCAGGCATGTGGAAGCCATTGGGCTGAAGACCCGGGCTGATCAGAGAAAGATGTGCCCCTCTGGATCTACTTCTGCACATGTTTGAATCCCGGGACCCTTATTTGCTCGGTCTCGCTTTCTTTAACATTCCTACCGCTCTTATTCTCTCTTTCTCTCTCCAATTACCCCCATCTCTCTCTCTCCCCCCTGTATTCTCAGTGTCTCTCGCTCCTTGTTTTGGTTTTGGTGAGGAAGCTTTTGTAAAATCACTAGCTGTGATTATCCAGCGACATGACAGATTGTTTCAGACAGTCAGTTGTACTGTTTGCAATATCTTCAGCTGAATAGAGTAAAAATAGATCAGACTTCTAGTCTCAGTAATTGTATATGTTACATTTGCTAAAATGGGCATGGGTTCAATTGGAAGTAATATCAGCTGCAACTGTTTACAATTTCTCGTCTTATTATTTTCCAAATGTGAGACACTTTACAGAAAATTGGGTCTTAAGTACAAAATAGCCATTTTTTATGTATGATATGATAACTGGACTCACAAGATGAAGTCATGTGACACTGAATAAAGCCATTGAATAATGGCTACTGTTTCACCTACTATTTTTAAAAGCTAGTTTGCATTGCTAGTATTGTAAACTGCAGAGTTTTCAGTAAGTAGTAGGCTAGTATTCCATTCCCCACATAGCCTGAGTGAATATCAGTGTCTGTCTTACTGTAACCCTCTCGCTCTTTGTCACTCTCTCTTTGTCTGATAGTGTTTTATGACAGTTATACAGCATGTATTATGTTTCCTGCTCATGTGACTGACGTAATCCCAGTTTCTCATCCCATTCAGTGCATTACGGTCTGTCACCCACTCTCTGTTGTTCTCTCTCTCACACACAGACCGTTTCGACGGTTCGAGAAAAAAAAACAGCTTGCAAAATAATTAGTTACAGATACACACTGCCAAATGGATACAAATGATCTCAACAAACTAAAATCTCCAAACCAGCTTCGTTTTTTCCACCAACTGGCTTTACAATATTTTATACTGTACCTCATCTACCCAGAATTCACTGCTGGAATAAAGGCCAATTCTATTTGAAATGTATGGTGTAAACTGTGGTATGCCAATATGAGAAAATGAGGCTTTAAACTTGTGTTGAGGGTCATGTTGGATGTTAATACCTCTTATAATATTTCTTCTACTGTTTTTTTTTTTATCTTTTACTGGTATTTATTTAATTTTATTTATTTTATTAAATAGTTTTTATTTTATTTTATTGAATAGTTTTTATTTCATTTATTTATTTTATTTTATTTTATTGAATAGTTTTTATTTCATTTATTTATTTTATTTTATTTTATTGAATAGTTTTTATTTTATTTATTTATTTTATTTTATTAAATAGTTTTTATTTTTTTTATTTATTAATTTTATTTTATTTTATTAAATAGTTTTTATTTTATTTTATTAATAAAAAACAGGGCTTGATCAAAATGAACAAAGAATATATATATATATATATATATATATATTTTTTTTTTTTTTTTTTTATTGTATTCATAAACAGGGCTCAATCAAAATTAAAAAAAAAAATAATAATTTTTTCATTGTATTTCATTTTATTTATTAAAAAACGGTGCTCTATCAAAATAAACTCTTTTTTTATTTTATTTTATTTTAGAAAATGATGCAGACGGCTGAAACTAAATTAGAAAAAAAAAACAATGGAGGAACCACAGATTTTTTTGTATGGTATTTCAAAAGCGAATTATTGACAAATATGCAAGTGTGTGAACATTTGCTATGTAAAAGCTCTTTTGCTAATAAATATTATGGAGCTTATTGAGATAAAGTGAGTGGTTTTAGATATTTGTTAGTTCATTTGATCAGTCAAGTCCTTGTTAAATACAAAGTACAAAAGTTCTAAAACGTTTTAATTAAAAACAAATGGCAGAATGCACATTTAAGAAGACCTCACTGACTGATCTCCTTAAGGTACTTGGGATATTTTTGCTGAACAAACCGAAAAAACGTAAGAAAAACAAACCAAAGTGGTAACCAGCACTTAGCTGAAACCACTGATCCTTTCTTAGCGATCGCGCTGTAACTTAATGTCCTGATATATCACTTTACCCGCCATGCTGCCAAGACACAGTATTGGCCTTAAGAATAAATAATACATTTGTACTGGCAGCTCACCGCAGTCCCTGATCTCCAGACCCACGTCTCCAGAGTCTTCTGACGGAAAACCAGAACACGGTCAGAGCAGAGCAGGATTAACCCACTCTCCCGCTGCTTTGGGCCGCACAATCTACTTTTGTATACATATTTATGTTCGTTTTATGTGGATTTATGAAGATGTGTTTGGTGTTTATGGTTTTGGCTCCCAGAAAACGAAAATGTGTACATGTATGTAAGACGATGGAAACAGCACACAGGCTAGATAACTACTCCAGCTGTTGGGTTTTCTTGGCACGCTTCCCGCTCCCATCTTTCACACGCGCACACATTTATTTCTGCTCGTTACTCTCGGTTGCAAATATGTGGAGATGGTTGCCCAAAGCTTGTAGCATCTAATCCTTTTGTCTGATTTTGCCTGTTTGTTTACGCGTGAAAATCAGATTGTTTATGTATGCGGCAAATCGCAATTTTGGTGCAAAGCGTAAGAATAAAGCTTTGAATCAAGCCAATAAACAATACAGTTTTATCCCAAACAAAAGAAAACCCAGCACTGGTAGTTCTGACCTGTGTCTACACCATTATCTAACCACAGAGGAAAACTTTGTAGAGCAGTATGTGGTGTAAGTTTGTGTTTCTGAAGACCTCGGGGTTATGTTACGGCCCCCGGGGCCCGATGCCCCTCTGCGTGCGCTCTGGAGGTTGTTCTGCTCGCCGTGCCCTAAGCAATGTCTGCCGCATTTCTGCTTCACTTTGGAGGAAAATAGCTGGAACAGACAACACTAGGCCTGTGTGTTCACACTGACAAGAGCTTTCATTTGCTCAACTGTAGTTTTCTAAACAAATCATGCATTTGTCCCACCACCAATTTTGCTAGTAGAAACTAGAGATGAATGTTTGACCCCGGAGAGCTCAAACAAAACCCTGGATGAAGCCACAAAATTTGTTTATCTTTAAGGTTTCTCACAATATGTCTTGTTTTAACCACAGGGAATAGTAGTACCTCTCTTAAATATGTGCTATTTGCAATTTTATTTTATTTATTTATTTATTATCAGTAAACATGGGTTGTGCAATTAATATATGCAGAGATTATTTTATTGATTTTATTTATTTATTAATATTTCAAAAAACAAGGTGGTGTTAAAAACAGAGTTTTTTATTTGAACTCAAATGTGAATTATTGATGATGAAAGATGTGAGTGGATTTGTCACACAAAACAAATTTTTTTTTCTTTGTAGCTGGGAGGTTAATGAGATGAGTTTTTTAAAATATTTATTTGGTCATTTGATCATTCAAAATGTTTTATTCTATTTAAATTCTGTAAATTTTTTGTAAGCTTTTCAGGTACTTTTGGGTTTTTTAAAAACCCAAACTTAAACTCCCATCCAGATTGTTTTGCATAAATGTATTTGTGTTGTGTTGAGCAAGGATTCGCATTCCTAATTTTTATTGTTTTTTTCAAAAGGATTAGACTTAACACTTTTGCCTGGTGGATTATCAAAAGTGAACAGTGTTTATATATATATATATATATATATAAACACACACACACA
>JAUMHQ010000093.1:3520059-3531538 GCA_032361165.1 Enteromius paludinosus | reverse complement strand
ATGGGGTTTTGGTTCCTTGCCGCTGTCGCCTCGGGCTTGCTTAGTTGGGGACACCTGATTTCCAGTGATTACCATCGCCTTGACTACAGACACCGTCTCTGCATTTGATAAATAAAGTTTAATTCTCGTCATTATACATTACCATCTCTCTGTTCTTCTATTCGATAATGTTCAGTGCTTTGCTACAATCTGTATTGTTAAAAGCGCTATATAAATAAAAGTGACTTGAATTGACTTGACATTAGTCATTAATTGGACATTGATTGACTGAATTGACGTCAGCTATTATTCTCCTGGCCTTCTGCCATTTTTTTAAGGTGCATAAAAATATGTATATATTTCTTGAATTGTTTTGCACTACATGCTCTGTAATGGAAATGACTGAACCATGTCCTCTCCACATAAAGTGTCAGAAATAACTTCAACAGGAAACAGGCAAGTGTTGCTCACAGTGTGCAGAGGGATGATACAGAGCTCGATTTATAATCACACACCCAGAAATATACCTGCGACAGTGAACAGCTGCTGCAGCCGCTGGGACTCAGGAAGGCCAAGTGATAATTGTGTCGCTTGAGTGTTGAGATCCCACTCGTTTCTTCTAGAAACCTGATGGCTCTACTTAATGCAGTTATAGATAGATTGAAGAGTACTGGTTCCACATACATTTTATTCGTCATTTTGCCAAAATTGAGTTTGGGTCTGTATTGAGAACACATAAAGCATGCAATGCATCTAAAGCATAGAGACCAGTGTTAGGCACGTTAAAATAGTTAATAACTGACCTACATTATTATAAAAGTAGCTCATTACCAGGGAAAGTAACTATTTTAAAATGTCAAATAACCCAGAACCCTTTCACTATTTCAATTTGCACATTTAATATTGCACATTATCATTGCACTACACTGTACATACCCACTTGTAAATGTACATATCCATTGCACATGTTACAATTGTAAATGTCTGATTATACATTTGTCTACATATGTAGAGAATATATATGTATATATACTGTATTAATGCCGGAGTCATTTTTTCAAGACATTGTACGGATGATCTACTGATGATGTATTTTCAAGTCATTCTTCTGATTTTAATAGGAATAATTTCCTAAATTTTTATTGATAGAATTAACATGCATGTTTCCATGTGTGTAAGTGTGTGTTCTCTTTGTACATAATAAAAAAGAAACTGAAATAATTAGTTGTTTAATCCTATTGTATACTGTAGTTTTTTTTTGTTTGATGTGATTGTTTTTGTCGTTGTTTGGCAAGTCATTTGGCAAAAGTGATATGTGTATAGGATATGATATATAAAATACATAAAATGTGGTCAAGACCTGTATTTTATCCATGCATTTCTTAGATTCAGATTCAAGCATTTTACAGCCTTGTAGTATAGTTTTGAATACAGTTTTAAATGTGTTTTAGAATTTTGATTAAAACAGTTGTACACAGGAAATTATTTAATATCACATGAACCCAGCCAGCATTTCAGTAGAATTGGGCAAGAGTTATCTTAGTCCATTTTATCACAATGACAGCAAATCAAATTAATACATGCCTTTCAGTTGTATTAATTTGCTCTTGCAATTATCATTTCTAAAATGACTTTGAGGCTTAGTAAATTGTTTTTCAGAGTGCATTGTCACCTCACTGCATTTTGTGCATGAAAGGAAAGCTACAAATTATGAAATATTCAAAGGGAAACCAGGGTATGTATTTCCTTGTGTTTTTTCCCCTTACTTTCCTTTTTTCTACTGCAGTACCAAAGTTGAAAGTTCTTTTAATTGCAAACCTTTAGTAAATTAAGGAAGCATGTTTAAAAATTGTCCTTTACAAACACTTTACATGTGCTTTAAGTATCAGAATAAGTGTACTTTTTAAGCATTACTAACGCTTAATAAAACAATAACTGTAACATATATAATATCTGAAACATTTTTAAATTAATTTTTGGTAACACTTTAGAATTGACTTTTCTCTCAATAACATCTTAATTTGCTGATTTTTAACAGTTAGTAAGGTAGTTGTTAAATTTAGGTATTGGATGTAAAATAAGGAATTATGTGGAAAAAGGCAGTACTATGTGCTTAATTAGCACTAATAAATGGCTAATATATAATATGCTAATAAGTGTAACCTAAAAATATAATGTTACAGGATCCTTTCATTTGAAATGATACATTTGACATATTGCCTTTTTTAAATATAGTCAGTCACAAAAGCATCATTTCTGTCATAGACACGCCAGGCACCACCCCCACGCACGTCACCACCACCTGATGGCAATCATTACTCCCATAGCACACAGTATATAACCACACACGTTCCAAGCTCGTTCCTAACAAGTGGACTTTACCATGGCAAGCTATATCCTTTTACGCTACTTACCTGAGTACCTACCCCTTGATTTCCCTTGTGTTCTCCTCACTCTCTGTCTCCTTCCCAGGCTCCTTGGATCTCCTCTCTGTGTCTCCAGTGTCTCAAGCTGTGGTGTGTGGTTCCCCACCTACTGTATGTCTTCTGTGTATCCTCCAAAGAATCATCAATTCTGCAAAGACAAAGTTATTGACATTACCATTTCATTCCTGTGTGCTAAACAATCTACAGATATCCTACCACCATATTACCATCTCAGAGGAGTAACTCTGCTGCCTGTAATAAAAAACGTTGTTTTTTCTATTTCGAGTCCGCTTCATAACAATTTCATTATCTGCAGTATATATACTGTATGAATACTTTTAAGCTTTGAATTGCACTACTTGTATCATTGTGAGTTAATCTTCATTACTATTCAGCACCATAACATTTCAAACAGCATTTGAGTTTCTTTAATGAACACAAGTCTGTGAAAGTGGCCAAAGTAGAATGATAGCCACTATGAGCAACCCTGGGTTTAATGCTCAAGTGCAGTGTTCATATGTCTCAGGGTCAAACTCTCTTTTGATATCAGACCATTTTCATTACCAACAAATCTGAGAGGGAAGAAAAAAAATATAAAATACTCTATCAGTGATTAAAGGCTTTTCATGAAGTCTGTCTAATTAAATAGCCAATTTCAATTTTTTGCAATGTTGTTCCAGGAATTAAATTCTCTAACACTCCTTTATTCTTGAAAATGTGAAAAGTTCTTACAAACAAATCGATATTTATGGCTCAAACTCTAAACATACTAAATTAAGTAGATGTAACCAGACAGGGCTCCTAAAATAATAATAATAATAATAATAAATATATAATAAAATAATTTCAGTGTAAAGTCCCAATTCTCATTGCAGCTTGGGGGATATATGAAGGGAACACGGTCTTCTGACTGACCGTGGAATATTGAGATTTCTAGCCACAACTTACTGGGAGATGGAAACCCAGTAGGAGATTCACTAGGAACCTTGGGCACAGGGCCGGGGTCTCAGGCATGCTTCGTTGACAGAGAAGGCTTCTAGGTCCCCTACCCTCTTGATGGAGGCCCGCACGATCAGGAGTGCTATCTTAAGTTACAGGTGTTTAAGCTTGACTGATGACTGATGCGGCTCGAATGAGGCCTTCCGCAGGCTTTGAAGGGTGACGGTGAGGTCTCAAGAGGCTACGAGGTGTCGGCCTGCCTCGTAGAGGGAGCTCTAGACTGAGTGATAGTATCAATCATGGCCTTCCAGGGAGGGGCTGCCACGAGGAGCATGAGATCGGCAAACCAGGTCCGGGAAGGCCAATATGCTCCTTGTCCTTCCTGATCTTGCACAGGGAGCCCCGGAGGTATTTCAGCCATGATTTCAACCTTTTCTGACTCCACAGGAGCAGATGGTGGGCTAGTTGTGACATGCGATAGGAGCGTACACCAAGCTTTGGAGCATAGACCACACACTTTGGAGGGCAAACATGGCTGATCCAGCCAAGCGGCGGCACTCCGCGGGCATACATCGTGAAAGCGTGCTCAGCCTGGGTGACAGCTGTGAAGCCCTTGGCTGCCCCCATGTCTTGGTCTGCTTGTGAACTGCCAAAGACTGCTGGGCTCAGCCCTTGACAGTGTTGCCGAATAGGCCGACCTGGGAGATGGGAGTGTCAAGAAAGATGAGAAAAGATGGCACCGGTGAGGTCGGCTGCTGTCACGACTGCTCCGACCAAACTTTGTCTGTTTTTGGTTATTTATCGTGTTCTTGGCTAAAAGCACTGGCTTCTTTTTGTTAAATGGCCATCACTACATTCAATTGTGTCTGATGGTGAACAACCGATGGTGCAACAGTGTGAGCATTGTTCCCCACTCTGCACACCGAATCTTGAACTTCTGACTATCAAATGTCACCCTTTCTATCTTCCTCGGGAATTCAGCTTAGTCATCGTCAGTGCCATTAATATTCCAGCTCAAGTGGACATGGACAATGCGAAATGGGATTTACATGAAACGCTACACCTTTATCAGACTCAACACAGGGACGCCACACTCATTGTTTTGGGAGATTTTAAAAGTGCCAACCTCAAGTGCGCACTGTCAAACTTCCATCAGCACATCGGCTGCCCCACCAGGGGCAAAAGGACATTAGACCACTGTGACACTCCGTACACGAACAGCTACAAAACACAGTCACTACCATCATTTGGGAAATCAGACAATGCCGCCATCTTCCTCATGCCTGTTTACAAAGAGGGAGGTCCCACGCTGGAGGGACCAATCGCTAAATAATGCAGACTGGGACATGTTCCGGCACAGCTCTGATGACGTCAGCATGTTTACAGAAGCGGTTGTGGGATTTTTAGGCAAACTAATGGATGATACGGTGCAGAAATCTATCATCAGGACATTTCACATCCAGAAGCCATGGGTGGATAAAACCATCCGCGACGCCCTGAGATACCGCTTCGCTGGCTACAACACGGGGCTCGCCACCGGGAACATGGATGACTACAAGGCTGCATCTTACGGCGCGCACAGTGCGGTGAAGGAGGCTAAGCCGCGCGACGGAAGGAAACAAGAGTCGCAATTCCAACACGCCAGCTCTAGAAGCCTGAGGCAGGGACTTAAAACAATAACGGACTATAAAAAGACTATAAAAAGAATGAGGATGCTTCTCTGGCTGACTAGCTAAACACTTTTTATGCTCGCTTTGAGGCTGCAGCTAGTCACGCTAGTGGCGTTAGCAATGCTAACGGCATGCATGCTGAAACGTGTTCACCATCAAGGAGCATGATGTGAGGAGATAATTCAGGAGCATGAACATCAGGAAGGCAGCAAGCGGTGCCTGACCAGGGCCAGGAAGATAGTGAAGGACCTCAATTTGTCGCCATATGCCATTTGAGCCAGGTACAGCCATAGGTGCCACTCCTGGACTACAACTTTGGACATAACCTAGCCAACAGGTCTCACTGCAGCTTCCGTCACTATTTTTTATTGGGGGCGAGGTTGGTCGCGCCTAGAGGTTCCTGCATATTCCTGCATAAGCCTGGCCCGCAAGAGCAGACAAGAGCTCACACACCTTAGAGGGCAAACACGGCTGATTTCATGCTCCGCGAGAGTGCGCTCAGCCTGGGGGACAGCTGCGCAGTGCTTGGCTTCCCCGCCATCGAGGGTGGCGAGGAGGTAGGGGGCTTGCCATGACCTGATCTGCTCTTCGTGCACCTCTGGGAAGAAAGGCACCGGGTGGAAGCATGGGGGTGCTGCAGTCCCTGACCCCAGAAACCAATCATCCAGCCTCCAAGGATCGGACGGGGGCACCATGGACACCTCCAATCCGACCTCACTGTAGCCATGGTCACGCATTTGCAATGAACACATGATTCATGCACGAATGCTGCTCCAGCCAGCATGATCCCAGGAGAATGTCTTCTGATGGCCGTGAGAAATTGTTCTTTTCCGATCCCGGTTTGCCCAGGGAGGACCTTGTGGCACAACTGTGCACTCAGTGGCAGTCTTTTCTCGCTGGTTGCAAAGTCTAAGCTGTTTTTAAAAAAAACAGCCAGCCCGCAGGATCAGCTGACAGCCGGAATCTTCCCTGTCACTTTCAGGAGAGAGCATGGAACAGGAACTCCACAGGAACTCTTTTGTTTTGCTTGTTTCCTCAGGAATCGAAGGTGAGGTATCAAAGTCTGAATATGCACCGTATCAGCTGCTCATTTATACTCATGCTGTGAGCAGCTGCAGCTGGATGCAATTAGTGCATGCCAATTTTCATTGGCCTTTTTAATAAGGCTCAGAGGTGATTGGTCTCTCATGCGAGTTCCCTTATGTAACGTCAGAGTGACTCGACTGAAGGGGAACCAGGTAACAAACTGAAAGTCCATAAACCCTAACCCAACCATGATACAGATAACATTAGATTCAGTTTAGTCTCACATACATTGTTCAGCTCGAAGTAGTAAATGGACCATTTCCACAAAAGTGTGCTCAAGTGTACTTCTTTTCATAAGGGATATCTTGCTTCATTATTCCTTTCAGTGGAGATAAAACATGAATTGTGGCTTCTTCCCAGCTTCAGAAATGTAAAACTTTTTTTACCTTCAGTAAATGAATTAAAGACTAAGTGTTTGGTTAGTAATAAAGCACAAGGTCAGCAGCAGCAGCAGTTCTATCGAACATTTAGCAGAGATAAGACACTGGGATATTCTATAAGGTGCTTCATTTGCTTGTGGACGGTGAATTTTATGAGGTTTGATCCTTAGGGTTCAGTTTTTAGATTTGCATTAGCCTTACTAAACATAGAAGGACGGTTTTGAATCAATTTGAGTGAAAGATTTACTCTGAACCTAATGTACTTATTTATTTATTTTTACTTTAGGGTAAGCAGTTGGACTGTTGCCACATTTACAAACCCAAAAGCTTTTGCAAGTCTAAGTGAATTCATTTCACACTCAATTGGCACTGCAGGGCTGCTGAGATCTATTTATTAAAGACCTGCTCCTAAAAGTGAGTCAGAAGGAAAAGTTCATGCACAGCTTTTCATTGGATTTCACTGGACTAGCTCATCTACTAGAATGTAAGATAGATAGATAGATAGATTGATAGACTGATAGAAAAGTAATTTGGGAAAAAAATACATGCTCAGAGAAATACATTTAATATATTTAAATCTTAATTTTTACAAACTTTTATCATGTATATTAGTTTGGCTCACTTAAACACATTATCAAGTTATATAGCATCTGTTGCTGGAGCTGCTCCGTCAGCGTGTCTATGTGTGTGTACATGTGTGAGACCCCCCATCAGCCCGAGCATCTCATCAGGACGGCAGCTCTGCTGACGCTGCACTGGAGGCCAACAGATGGGCATTCAACAAACATCACGACGGCACAGGAGGATTCCTCAAATACCACACTCGCCTGATGAGAGCATTTGGATCACCACCATGCTTAAGAAAATAATAAATGAAGGTTACAGCATGTTTAAGAGAAACTGACAACTTTGGCACTAATTCTAGAATGATCTGATCTTTGCAGGATTCTTCGATAAAGAGAAAGTTAAAAGAACTAAATTTATTTGAAACAGAATTTTTCTGTAAAATTATCATTTACATTATAAATTTCGATCTAATTAATTTATTAATTAAATTTATTTTTGTCTATTGTTTTTTAATAATACACATGGTTTTACACTGTGGTTTAGAACAGCTTCCAGCTTTTTTCCCCAATGAAGAAACACATTATTTTCAACATTGATAACAATCAAAAATGTTTCCTCAGCAGCAGGTCAGCTTATTAAAGTGGTTTGTAAAAAGCAATTCACAATATGATTGTTGTATATATATACACACACAGTACTGTGCAAAAGTCTCTGGCCACTAGTATTTTCACCAACAAAAAATTGTTTTAATGACATGAAGTAACTGAACAAACTTAGACAGACTAAATCAAGAAGAACAGTAGAAATGTCTCCAAGATGCTTATTTTATTTTATTTTTTAACTAAAGTTAGACAAGATAGAAACAACAGACCTAAAACCATTTTTTGTTGGTGAAAATTCTAGTGGCCTAAGACTTTTGCTTTTGCACAGAACTGTATATATTTGTTTTTATTATTATTATTGTTATTATTTTGTATTATTCTTATTATTCTTATTATTAATTCATTTTGATCAAATTTATACAGCCTTAGGTGATTTTATTAAAAAATAAAATAATAATGATAATAATAATAAAACATTACATTTAAATATTACTTAAAAAAAACAACAACAACATTTGCACTCAAATCATCTAAAAGACTAACTGAATAGTTACTATCCACATTTATTTATAGCTCTTTTATTATCGTTGTCATCTTTAATAATCATTGTTCATTTTGGAGAAAAAAAAACCAATATATAACTATTGTTATTATAACTAAATACTCTATTACCTAATCAGCTATGAAAAATAAGTTTCTGAATAACAAAAACATGACTCTTCATCAAAAGGTGGTTGTAGAAATTGCTGATGAAAATACTATGCCCCTGAATCTGTCTGATTAAGATTCAAATGTGCGGTTGATGCCAGTTGGGCCTGCAGGAGATTTAATTAAGATTATGAGGCCAACTGGGAGGTTATAAAGAACAAACAAACTCTGTATCAGACTCATCTTCCTTTATCCCACCAAAATAATAGTATTATTGACAATCTCTGGATGCAAAGAGAAAATGTCACAAAGCAAAAGAAACACAACTACACCAAAAGACACTGAATACCTGAAGTGATTTAAGATTGACTTAAGATTTTCTCTTCTAGCAACACAGTCTCACTCCAACTCTTCACATTTTGATGCTTGGTCAAGACCCTTTTGGGTTTTTGAAGCTCAAGGTATCCTTTTTAGTCACTTTTTGACGTGAAGGGTCCTCCATAGCTTACAGTTGTTTTTGCTTAAATTTATTATATAATTTTTTACTTTTATTGGAGCACCAAACCCCACCCCTACCCTAAACCTACTCACCTCTGAACAAAATAAACACACACACAGACACACACACACAGGCAAATGCAGTCGTAGGTATTTATTGCACAAACTAATCATGAACAAGCAGTATAAATACATTACAAACAAGCCGTGTCAACATTCCAAGTTTTCTGAAGCCATACGAAGTCTTTATGTGAAGAAGAGAGTAAAACACAAGGTTTTAATCACTAAAAATGATTCCGCTCTGTTCACACGCTATCATCTCATTCATAAAACATACTCCCGTCCCGTAGAAAGATGCAGTCGGTCAAGAGATACACAAGAGCCAACTAGTATTTCACAACAGCATTTTTTTAAATCGTGCACAGGCTTCAGAAGCGCACTGGAAATATATGGAAGATGGAGTCTATTCCTCTCACAAATCAATTGTTTTGCCTCAAACGACTTGGAAAATGAATATCTTTCAAATAATTACAAAGATGGTTGTATCTGCCTGCTATATCTTGTGTTTTATTGACAGATGGTCGTTTTAGGGACAGGGGTTGGGTCACAGTTTTGACTGTTTACATTGACAAATCACACCCTTGCATATATAATGCCATTGTTTTTACCCAATATATCTTTTGATTATAACGATAAAATAATAATAAATAGAGTGTTGGTATATTGATGCTAAGAGTTTCCTATTTAAAAAAACGGAGAACCCTTCATGTCATAAAACAACGCAAAAGGGTCTTGACCAAGTGTCTGAATGTGACGAGTTGGAGTGAGACTGTGTTGTGTCTAGATGTTATAGAATAATCTAAATTAACAACTCTTATTTTGAGGAATAACCCACTGCCTTTAAGTCCTCCTGGGAATTCTCTACTTGCCAGATTGTAAATCATAATTCAAATTATTAGGTGTGTAATTGATGCTTAATTTGCATATTTTTATCATTTCCATGCTGCCATAGATAATGATAAGAGTTTTGTTATCGCCTGTTGCATCACAAACCTAAAAGTGTGGTGTTTTCTTCCAGGATTATCACTCTGGAGTAAACTTGCTGATAATATGCAGGGCTCAAACACACTCTCCGAGTTTAAATCTTGATTAAAGACACATCTCTTTAGGCTATTCACATAATGCATGTCATAACCTTGTACTACACTTACATCTGATTAAATGCACATTAATACCATTGCTTGAACAGCAGCTGTGCTAATTACTCTCCATTTGCTTTTCCTATTCTACCTCAGGATTGGATCCAGCATCTTACAAAGATGTCACATGACAAAAACCCGAGAAGAGAGGATACAAGGGCTTCAGATAATGCCAATTTTCAATCAGCAACAACAAAAAAGCCAAATTTGTATTATATTGTAATCATTATGATCACAACATGTAATCAGTGCTTTAACATGTTCATTGTTTATGCCATATGGACATTACTTTGACATTGTCACCTCTGATAACAGCTCATTCTTAATTGTAAGGTAGAAACATGTATCTTCTAAAAAATGCTTTGAAATGAAATATGGAAAACATTATGCAAATAAATGCAAATTAAATCTCTGTTCATTTATATTACAAAATGCATTCCTGTAACAGCCAGCATTCACAAGAGCTTGAATTTCATCAAATCCTTAGTCTTTATAATCATTAGTGTTTAATATATCATCATTCCACATTCAAAAATACATAAAGTGTATAAATAAAACACATGAAAAAATGTCAAACTAGACTAGAGAGAAACTTGACTGTGGTGACATTTCTGCAAAATTATTTTCAAGGGATAGTTCACTCAAAAATTACAATTTTGTCAGGATTTACTCATCACAAGCCGTTACAAAACTATAAGAGTTTATTACTTTTGTAAAAAATAAAATAAAAAATAAATAAATACATAAAGGATGTCCGTAAGCATGCAAGCCGTCGATTTCCATAGTACTACAAATAAATACGGGTACATGCAACTGTTTTGTTTCCAACATTCCTCAGATTATTTTCTTTTGTGTTCAGCAGGGAAAAGTAAATAAATACATTACAGAAATCCAGTTTTATTTATCCAGTAAGTGACGTAAAAGCACATAAAATTTTATATAAGACATGAATGAGAATCTGTCAATATGTCATTATGTTAGTTGTTGTTTTACAGTTCAGAAATACAGTTCAGTTCACAAGTGCAATGCTGCACCGGTTGCGCTACAGAGCAAGTTTTCCACACCAGAAAATTCATACACATGGGGCTGGTTATGTGATGCAAATGTCAAAATGTATTAGTTGGGTCATTCCTGGTCTCCGGTAACATTTTGCCTTCAAAACATCACGTTTTTTTTAATGATTTTATCATTCTACCAAAATAGTGGCATGTTTAAATATATGGAACACATACTGGCCAAACTCTGCATTCTGTAAGAATTTCCACCCTATTGGTTTCACATTTCACAGTCAACCTAACAGGATGGAATCTAACAGGGTGGAATATTTTATATGGGAATTACTTTGCTAAATAAGTATTTGATCACTTGAGTCACTTGGGTTTCGGTTTTCTGTCAGGAGTTTCAGCTCCCTCCAAAGATTTTCAATTGGATTTAGGTCTGGAGACTGGCTAGGCCACTCCAGAACCTTGATGTGCTTCTTACGGA
>JAUMHQ010000093.1:3486767-3501190 GCA_032361165.1 Enteromius paludinosus | reverse complement strand
GGCTCCGTAAGAAGCATATCAAGGTTCTGGAGTGGCCTAGCCAGTCTCCAGACCTAAATCCAAATGAAAATCTTTGGTGGGAGCTGAAACTCTGTGTTGCTCAGCGACAGCCCTGAAACCTGACAGATCTAGAGAAGATCTGTATGGAGGAGTGGGCCACAATCCCTCCTGCAGTGTGTGCAAACCTGGTGAAGAGCTTCAGGAACCGTTTGACCTCTGTAATCATTAACAAAGGCTTCTGTACCAAATATAACATTTTCTTTGACTCAAGTGATCAAATACTTATTTGACACAGTAATTCCAAAATAAATTGTTTAAAAAAAAAAAATCATACAATGTGATTTCCAGATTTCTCTTTTTAGATTCTGTCTCTCACAGTGGAAATACGCCTATCTGAAAATACAGAATTTTTCTTATTGTTCACTCACCCACTATATCATCTGACAGGAAGCTCAGTCCGTCAATAGTCCGGTAGGTGTTCTTCTTTTCCTTTTTCTTGTAAATTGGAAATACAATCTCCATCTCCTCATTTCTGGAAAAATATTTACCATGTAAATTACAATAAAGAAACTTTGACAACACCCACACAAAACTGATGAATATATCAAACCTTTTCTGTGTGTTTTTACTGAGCTGGATATCAAAGATAAAAAGCCCATCATCACAGCCTGAGAGAAGGTGCGTGTCTGGAGATGTGGGGAGCAGAGAGAGGTGCAGAGGAGTGGAGCCCGTCTCCAGGACTAGCAGCTTACTGTGGAAAAGTTTGGAAAAGTTTATGGAAAAGATTGTAATGACATTAAAGCACATGTTAGCATTTCTAAATTAAGTATTAAAAACTTCCATAACAACAATTTATAAAATCACCTGATCTTAAAGTTGTAATCACGATCCAGTCCTCCAATGTCCCACAAAAAGATCTTATTCTCATACGTCCCAGCTGTAATTAGAAATAAAGTGATGTTTAGTTACATCTCATATAGCTCAACTAAGTTCATTTAGTCTCATTGTGTTTGGTTCACTCACTGAAGAGAAAGCCAGCATTGCGTGGACTGAAGCGCATAATGGAAATGGCACGTCGACTGGCACGAAACTCTCCAAATGCCAGGTTGACTCTGGGATGGATAAGCTTCACAAGCCCCCGCTTACCCCCAGCTGCTAAGATATTGCAGGGACGGGCAGAACCACCTGTCCTGGACATCAGCACTGTGGACCATGCTAGAGAGAAAAACTCCTACAAAACAACAGATTGAATTTTCCCACTGGATGCCGGTCAAATGCAGCCTGTTTGCTTTTTACTCTTGCAGAACAGGCTGGGTTGGATTCTGCGGCATCAGTAGCTATATTCCGAATGCAATAGTATATTATGCATCTGAACAGAAAAGGGAACAGTATGCACTTTCCAAACATTATAACTGCAGGTATTCAGCCCATGTGGTAAATTTGCATAATTAAAGCTACATAGCAGAACTAAGAAAGTGGTAGAACTACAGAAGTCTACGTGATGCAAAAACTGATTGGCCTATATAACTAGGCCTCCTAGTGGTAAGATAAGGTATGTACAGCACTCACCTCACCGGGAACCTTGTATTTCTTCAGCACATGTCCTGACTCACAGTCGATCACACACAGTGTTTCCCCTCCACACGTGGCGATTGTTCGAGACCCACCATTGACAACTAACAGATTAAAAACAATGCCAGATGTAAAAGCCCATTCAAGCATAAAACTGATTCATTTCAACTGAATCAATTTGTTAGTGCTCACCACCACCACTGCATTCCTGCAGGGGCTCAAAGGCACAGGCCCAAAGCTGTGTGCTGAAGTCGTCGGGACTGTCTTGTTGACTGTGACACTGCAAGACATGGAACGGCTGCAGACTCACTGGCTCCTGTAACAGCAGGGGAGAGAGACACCCATTAATCATGTGCTAATGACGGAGTAATGAACAATCAACAGTAGACTGAATACAAATACAGTAAAAGCAACAACAGGAATCCACAACCCAAGAGTGATTCTGTGACTATTCACATGCAAACACAAGAATCAGGCCCAATAAGATAAATGTTGAGACATGAACCTTTGTCAAAACGTTTATTAAAAGGTCAAACGTTTCGGGCCGACAAAAAAAAAAAAAAAAAAAAATAATAATAATAATAATATATATATATATATAGCTACTTTCAAGAATTGTAAGGTATTTTTCTTTGCCTAACTTTTTAAAATTTTAATGCCTTATAAAATACCATCATGAATATGAATTAATTGTACATTCAAGTCACGGACACAGAAAACTAAAACAAGCGTGATCTTTGACTCACCTGAGGAACTTTGAGTTTGGCACGGGCAGTTTTTCGAGCTGTGTCCGTTTTCGCTCTGCTCTGTTGAGCTGTAATCTGATCTTTAGCGGTTTGTCTCGGACTCTCACATTTAGCTGGTCTTGATGTGGGCGTAGAGATGACCGACTTTGCTGCCTTTCTGGGGCTTTCAGCTTTGCTAGCACCTTTCTGAGAAATATTTTCCAGGCGGCTTGATTTCCTTGGACTACCCTCTGGGGTATCTACATCAGTCATTCTGGAATGCTTCCTGGGACTGGGCATCAAAGGATCAGTCTTCTGTGGAGTGCTCATCACTCGTGTAGATTTTCGTGGACTTGCCTCAACCGGAGCTGCACTTGCCAGTCGACTCGATTTTCGTGGACTGGCATCTGCAGCCACTTCGGAGTTGATTCTGGTTCTTTTCTGAGGACTTGTAATACTCTTACCACCACGGTCATGAGTTCTTCCCTCTGCAGGAACCTGTGTCGAGTAAAAAATGTATTGCTTTAATATTTTCAATTGGTTCCTTGGACACAGCATTAAATATGGATAGAAGAAAGCATTTTAAATGTATCATATCTGACACAAAATTCTAAACTTCACTTAAAAACCTGTGGTGCACCAACTTCTGTCTGCTTACCGAAGCAGGATATATTTTTAGGGCCTTTTAGTATAATTCTAAAAATATCTTAAGGTCATGGTTCAAGTGTGTTTTTGCTGTAAAATCTGTAAAAAACAACTTAGATTTACTTCATTACACAATATGTCAGTGTTCAATTTTATGCATCAGGGTTTTGAGAAGTGTTTATTTCTCTCAATTATTTATGTATTACAATGCATTTTTTTGTTCATAAAACTGAGCATTGATATGACGCACAAAAAAATGATGCTGATGGCTTTACCTCATTCTCCTTTGTTGGAGTTGTGTCTGTGACTCTGCCTTCTTCTTCACTGCACATCTGTGACTTCAAATATTCTTTTGCAATCATTTCAACCTAAAAAGCATAAATTAGATGGATGCACATTGAAATAGGTTGACCACACATCCTCTTTCTCTTGGACATGTCCTGGCCAGAACTCCAAAAAACTGTCCAAAATGTTCAGGTTTTGGCTGTTTAGTAACAGTTTGACCAAAAGTTTTCAGGCATTGTAAGCAACCAATTGTAACATCTACAACGGAGACCAATCTACAGAGAAAGGCCAAAATGATGAAAACACTTATAGACATAGTGCATATGGAAACTGAAGAGCATGTCAATAGGAAAATAAAGCCAAAACCCTGACATTTGGGGTAAATTTAAAATCCAGGCCAAGACTTTTGATCAAAAGAGGACATATGATCACCCTAGTGAATTCTCCATTATTTAGATGACCTATGGCTTCAACATCAGTGTTAGGAGCAATATTCACGCTAGACTACCCACCCTCCACTTTGTGTATTCGCTCAAGGAATTAGGGCCATATTTGATTTGCATGCAAGCAGCCTTAACAAAGCTCTTCTCCGCTGCAGCCAGACTTCGTGATGTAATGGGATCAGGGAGACTGAAGCTTCGTTCCCACACACCGATCACCTAAAGGTTGCAAAAAAACATATTCAAGAAACACTGCATAGCGCTGAATAATCAGTGTTCTGAATGTGAATCTGTTCTCACCCTCTTCTTGAGGATCTCGGTGCTCCCATGGCGAATATGATGGGCCGTAGAGCTGATATCCTTCCCATTAAACATCCTCAGCTTAGGTAACAGGAAGATCACTTTGTGTTCATCATTGACCTAAAAAAACCCCCACATGAAACAAGGTAAGGTAGACCAAGATCTAGTGCGTCTAAAATAACACAAATAATGTTGTGGCTTAAAAAAAACATGTTATTTTGAGGTTAAAATGTGAGGGTTGAATTTCAAAGCAGGATTCTCACTGTTAGGTAGAGGTTTTCCTCTAGTCTAAGTTCCTCTATGCTACTCAGGGCTTCCAGTGACATTACATCCTCCATATCATTGTTGGAGCAGTTAAGGATCTTTAGGCACGGCAGACAGAGGCCACTGGGAATCTCCTGCAGCAAGTTTCCAGACAAATCCAACTGCTCCAGACTACACAGTTTAGATAGCAGAGGCACAGGCAGATCCTCGCTCTTCAGACCCATGCGTGAGAGACTGCGCAGAGCAGAGAATACATGAGTATTTCAAAACAATTCAGTTTTTTTTTCTTTAGTAAACCATAACACATCACAGTGTGCCTAAGAAACACAAAACAGCTTTCTTACTCGAGGCTCTTGATCTGTTCCAGTTTGTTTGTCCTTGGAGAGCTTTTCTCCAGCAGTATCTTCTCTGTTATTTTCTCCATGGTGAAAGTTTGAGTACTGAGTGTCTAATCAGACCTTATGAAGGTGGGCTGTAATGATAACAGGTTTCAGATGCTTGGTAAAACTTCTGCTATTGGATGTTTAGGTGTCTGAACCACAATGCATCTGGTATTGTTATGTAATGATGCAGGACAAGTGGCCTATTCACGCCCCTATGGGGTCTCTGAACACAGGAGATTGCCGTGAAACTTGTAGAGACTAGAGAACATCATTTGCATCCAATAAATAGTGAAATCCAGGTCAGTTAAACAAAGGAAATGTGTGCTTATAATTCCGAAATCAATTTTTAAAACTATAATTTCAAATCTTTAAACAAAGCGAGTCTGAAAATGTGAAATTACTAGGTAACGTTAGTTAACATGTTGTTTATTTCCGTAATAACGAATTTATCACGTGCTTAAGACCCGTTTTAGCATGCTCACTGTGCGGTTGCGTTTAGTTTTATAAACGTAAGTTTCACAGACATATTTATTTGGGGTTTTTACACCGCTTACCTCTAATGTACATGCAGGGCAAGCGATCTTTAAATATGCAATACTCCCAGTCATGTGTATTACTACTGCAGATGGTTTTCCCGGCAAAGTACATATGAACTTTGACCAGCTTTGACGTGTAGTTCGGTTTTGTCGCCACCGTTCCGCCATATTGAGTGTGGCACTGTAGTCAGAAAATCTGAGGGTGCAGTTATGACTGAGAAAAATAAAATAAAATAAATATTTTAAACATAATAATAAAAAAGTTGTTTCATAATCATTTTTTTATTTAAAAAAGTGTCTATATTAATGATTTCATGTAAAAGGCTTACAAATAATAGGGCATCTGTGCTGAACCACAAGGGCCCTTTGATTACATTATACATGCTCAAAATAAAGCATAACATTTTTTTTTTAAGTATAGGTGGATCCTGTTGCAAAACACTTACATGGTAAGCAAAGTCTTAGGTAAAAAAAAAAGAGAGAGAAGCCTTTATTTTAAGACGGCTACATGTTAAAAGGGCACCAAATGTGCATCAGCCAAAGCAGGCCTTCATCAGGGTGTTATTTTTGACATTTGTGACCCTGGACTTTTAAGTGGCATGGGTATGCAGCAAAAGCCAGCAGTACATTGTATTGGTCAAAATGATTGATTTATCTGCCAAAAATTATTAGGAAATTAAGATATCTTGTTCCCTACCATAAATATATCAAAACTTACTTTGTGATTAGTAATATGCAGGGCTTTTCTCAGTATTTTTTTTGCACTCTCAGATTCCAGATTTTCAAATAGTTATAAAATATTGTCATTTGTTTAAGACAAATAATGTCTTATCCTAACAAATCAATACATCAGTGGCAAGCTTATTTATTCAGCTTTTGGATGATGCATGAATCTAAATATTCTTCATCCTAGTATCATTTCTAACCATAGTTTTTTATACTATTTTTATTTAATCCATAGCACACATGTACATATACACAGTTTATTTATTTATTTAAATAAATATATTATTTATATAATAAATTATATATAAATATATTATACATTTATTATTGTGTTTTTTTATTTTATTCTTCGTTGTGTTGTTCTTGTCTCTGTGCACTGGTAGCTGTGACACCAAAACAAATTCCTTGTATGTGCAAGCATACTTGGCAATAAAGCTCTTTCTGATTCTGATAAAAAAAAATTACCCTTATGACTGATTTTGTCATGATTTGGGTCACATTTTGTTTCCTTTCTGGAGCACCCATAGTTTTGCCTGTGAGTACCAGATGCAACCCTGGTCAAGAGTTGTCTTTGTATTAAACAATTTCACTAAGGGAATGGTTGAATCACGGATATTCTGTATAAAAAAAACAAGGCTAGTTTTTGGCAAGACATTTTTGCATCTTATATCATATCTATTATTTATTCACAAAATAACACCGAATAAAAACAGCATTTATTTAAATTAAGAAAATTTAAACTTAAAAATAATCCCTTTAGAGTTATGTGTGCAGAAAACTGTACATACATTCACATATCGAAGTAAAGGCAATTTATAAAGGTACACCCTTAAAGCTCAGTGCTATATCTAACAACTCTAAGCCCAGTTTCTCCTGCTCTCCTCCCTGAAGAAACTCCTCAGACAGCTCCCGGAAGGTGCAGCACACTCTACGCCCATGAATGTCCTTCCTGTGGATGGCATGTTTCCACCGATGACGTGCTTCTCCATAGACTACGATCAATGATCTGCGTGGTAAATGCACAGCCACTCGGACCTCCCCACCGTCCATGTCTGCCCAGCCTCGATCTAAACTCATCGTGAGGACAGTGTCTGAGAGCAGGTTAATGGTGACCAGGTGCTCTCCCCACAGCCAGCTATCATCTAAATGAGGGTCAATGGCAGAGCCTCTGAGGGGATCATAGTCTAGGTTGCACTGCTCTACTGGTCTGAAGGAGGCCAACTGAGGTGCCTTTGACATCCTGTCCACCAGGTGACGACTGATAGCAGGCAGGCCAGTGAAGTTTCCCACATGGACACGCCGTTTCTTGAAGTTTACCTTTGGCCCAAAGTCCTGTGGAAATAATATGGATGTTATAACAATACTGGTTTTCAACTTTCATAACCTCACATAAGCTGGAAAACTAAATCAAATTTCTGAACTAAACTTTCCAATTTAATAGAAATAGGAAAAAGAGTATACCGGGAGGAGTACTTAATGACGGATCATTTAGAGCAATTATAACTGATCCTGTCTGTCTTCTAAATTAAAGAAGCTTGTTTATTATGCCATAGGAGGAAAAATTAATTCCTTACAGTTCTAACGTTTTTTAGAATTATTCATAACCAATTAAAGATCACACTGCTAAGGAATAAAAGGTTAAAGGAATGTATTTAGTAGTTCCCTCTCTCAGTTTTTTTCCTCGTTCACCTGTTTTCGACGGCCAGATTGAGATTCTCTCCACACATCTTCATCCATTCTGGTGATCAGTTCCCTCTCTTCATCTTCTGACACAAAATTCTCCCACAAAAATATCCCAGGAAATGCAAAGGACTGTTGAGTGCCACTTTCATTCTCTTGGACAGCTGATTTTGACACTGGATCATAGGTGAAATCATAATGTATCTGCAAAAGAATACTTTTATTATTCATTAATGCACACTACTGAGGCTAGTATGATTTTTTTTTTAAACATTATTTCTGCAAGGATGTATTGAATTCATCAAAAGTGACAGTAAAGACATCTATAACGTCAAAAAGAATCCTTAAATAAATCGTTTTCACAAAAATATTAAACAGCACAACAGCGAAGCTGCACGTTACAGTGATTTCTGAACGATCACGTGACACTGAAGACTACTGACCAATCCAATTTGGCATCACATATTTAATAATTAAAAATATGCATATTTCCGTTCCGTCAACAAACTTTTAAAAAGTAGTTAACTTTTTATTGACACAAGTTCGAGTGGAGGCAGAAACAAGGTCGATCTGAGTTTGAAACGAGAACCCAGGTGGACTCGGTTACTGCTGGTCTCTTCAGCGTCAGCTCAAGACGAGCGCTTCTCAGCATAGCGAGGACTCACCTGATCAGTCTTCTGCTGGAAACGTCGTTTACACTCCTCCGCCTCGCATCTCAAACATGTCCTTATTCCTTTACAACCACAGTTAATATTCTGCATCTCTCCAGTAGCCAACTTACACTTGTGCATCATATTAATTCGTCCCCTTGGAAACAACTGAAGGTCCCAAATAGTTCCCACACAGAAAGCCAAGAGTTGAGCAAATTCAAGAAAGAAAGTCACCATGCTTCGATTCAAATAAATACGAGGTATTGTATTTCATTATAAAATTCCATTTATTAATAGAAAAAAAGCTACATTACAAATGGGTGGGACAATGAAGAGGAAGTTATTTTCTTTGTACACAAATTTGGTGTGTGATGAAAAATGTTCAAAGAATGTTCAGATTTGATCATTTCATTACACCATCATGCTTCGTTACAAAATCAATACTGGACGAGGAGCTCCACAGATCTTAACCTCAATGTTGTTGGTATAGATCTCTTAATATTTATTATGAGAGCTTGTCGAATGACCTCATAATTTTTCATGAAAATAAATAAATGGGAATATTGTAGCCCATTACAGAAACAGAGTTCTCAAGACTGACGATTCAGTCCACTGTGAATTAGTTGTTGTGATCCAATGGAGTTTGATGCTCTTCATTCTATCCCCTCTTGTTTGTCTTTGATGGCAACCTACAATAAAACAAATGTAGATATTCACATAAATATCTGGAATATACAACACGACAGTCCTCATTCACTAATAACTGTGTGGATTATTTGTACAAAACCTTTTTTTAAATTCTAATTTACAACACAAACATTTCTTCTTAACCTGGTTCTGATGAATGGTAATGAATTTGGAATATTGTAAACGAGTGGCCACATGCCTGAGGTTAATAATTTGCACAAAGCATGTCCAAATCACATCCATACACAGCCTTTCGTTCTTTCAGCAAACACACACCACTCTCTAAAGATGCACTCACAGTATGTGCAGCAAGATATTCAAACAATGCCAATTAGGCCATCACTAAAAGCAGTTTAAACACAATAAACACTTTTAATGCAGACCCAGATTACAGACTTCTCATAAGCCAGCTGCAGCTTTATACACATGTTTGCGTTTTTTATGGAGAGAAATCTCACAGACCAAGGTTCTTCCTCTCCCATTCACTGACACTTAGATAGATTCTCTATATGTGAGTGCCACCAAGACATAGTTTTATATAAAAGCAGTAGCTCTGGACAGAAGTGCTTATTTTATTGGATGGCCAGTTTTCTTTGCGTTACGATTAAAAGATTGTTGCAATGACAGCATGCAAATGTTTGTATCCATCTAAAAAGACACATTTACAGCCGTTCATTTAATTTAAAATTATGGCAATAAATCTTGGTGGGAACAGGCCTTTATACACTTAAATTTAATTCTTGGAATGACAATGTTGTTCAAATCCTTTAGTATATGTTACGAGCAATAGTAATAGTGATGCTTGCCTTAGACAGCTTAGACTGTAACAGATTTGATCTAAGCCTTACAGACTGTTTCTCCAGGATCCCCCCTATACAGGAGTGTGTCAAGCGTCGTACAAATAGACACAAGGAAAACAGAAGGAGACTCTCCAAATATCAGTATCAAGACTATTCAGTCCACAACGCCAGCAATTATGCAAACTTAAGATGGCCTTACTGAATATCAAAAGTTCTTTGTGAATGATAGGATTACTGATCTGGATTTTATGTTGTTGACGGAGACTTGGTTGAGTACAGATGGATCAGTATCATTAATAGAAGCGGCACCACCAAACTATAGTTTTTATTCTGCAAATCACAATGGAAAAAACGGAGGGGGCCTTGCTGCCGTGTATCGTAATTCTTTTAATTGTAAAGATGTTGCACTTGGCACTCTCTCTTCTTTTGAGTACTTAGCCATTGTGGTGAATGCTCAGTTAAAAAATTATGTTCTTAGTAGTTTATAGACCACCTAAATACTCAGTTCTCAGAATTGCTTTCTATATGCATTACTACGTATGATCAGCTGTTACTAACTGGTGACTTAAATTTGCATGTAGACGATGCTTCTGATGAAAACGCTATGGACTTTATGCAGCTTTTACATTCTATGAACTTTACACAACATATTACTGGAGCAACACATAATCGAGGACATACATTAGACTTAGTTATCTCAAGAGGACTCAATGTAAACATTAGTTGTCAAGTTGACGTAGCAGTTTCAGATCATCAGTGCATATTCTTTGAAATTGAGACCCCTATTTCTAAATTAGAGTTAGAACCCAATCTCATTAAAAACCGATGGACATAAATAATATTTCTATACTTGTTCTCCTTGATTTAAGTGCTGCGTTTTACACAATTGACCATGATATAATTTTAAATCGTCTAAAGGAATATATTGGTTTAACTGGGACTGTTTTAAATTGGTTTAAGACATATTTAAAGGGAAGGAAGTATTTTATTAGCTTAGGGAACCATTTATCAGGAGTACATGATATTCATTTTGGTGTACCACAAGGTTCTGTACTTGGCCCTCTGTTGTTTTGTTTGCCATGGGGTAAAATTATTGCAGAGCAAGGAGTCAGCTTCCACAGCTATGCTAATGATACCCAGTTATACATATCTGTGGGGCCAGAGGATCCCGGTGCGGTAAATAAACTGGTGAATTGTCTAGCGAGCATTGGCAGCTGGATGAATAGGAATTTTCTGAAATTAAATAAAGACAAGAGTGAAATACTCCTTGTTGGTAATGAACTGCAGAGAAAAAAGGTTCTTCACAGTCTGGGAAATCTGGCACTACAGACTAAAACTGAGGAGTTATTTTTGATTCTGAACTTACATTTAAGGCACACATTGACAATGTTGTGAAAACTGCCTTCTTCCACCTCAGAAATATAGCTCGTATAAGACCATTTCTTAATCTGGAAGATGCTAAGAAGCTGACTCATGCTTTTATCTTCTCACGTTTAGATTATTGTAATGCACTCTACATAGGACTGCCTAAAAAATCAATTTAAAGACTACAGCTTGTTCAAAATGCAGCTGCAAGAGTTGTTACTCACACGAGAAGATCTGAACATATAACACCTATCTTAGCAGACCTACACTGGTTACCAGTCTCTTTTAGAATCGAGTATAAAATACTTTTATTAGTTTTTAAAGCTTTAAATGGATAAGCACCTTCATATATTTCAGAGTGTCTAACCGAGTATATTCCAAACAGACTCTTAAGATCATCAGGCTCCGGCTTGCTAAACATCCCAATGGCAAAATATAAGAAATATGGACAAAGAGCCTTTTGTTTTTATGCTCCTAAAAAAATATATATTTAAAAACACACTTTTACACTCTGGCTTTTAGTTAGGGTGGTTTCCAAGGTACCTCCTGGTCGATATGGTGCATCTAGTGGTTGGCTGATTTGTCGTTGCAAGACCTTTTTATTATTTTCTATTCCTTTTGATTCATTTTTTAGTTATTGCTGGATTTTATGGTTCTTTTTTTATTGTTTGTCTGCTCTCTGTAAAGCACTTTGAGCTACATACAAATATATGAAAAGTGCTATGAAAAATTAAATGTATTATTATATTAGCAATACACCACAAATAAAACACAGCACACCTCACCTCACTGACTTCTATGTACATGTCACATACCCTGAAACGCTCCTCCAGAAGGGACAATTCACTGATCAGATCGGTGATGGCATTAGTGAAGGCTTCCTGGGGACTGTAGTCTGGCGTTGTCTGGACACGGATCACTATCTTGTGCTCCAGAGGATGAGGAACCTTATATCCAGCAAACAGCACCTGAGGGTCCTTCAGCAGTTGCCTTAAACAAAAATGTCATAGGTTGAATACGCAAACCAACAGAGCATCACAGTGATCACATTGACTTAGATATGTTTGGCCATCAGATGCCTGCGTACTTACGATCGGATGATGTTCCCCAGTGTGTGATCCTCTTTATTTAGTGTAAACAGACAGGCATTTGGCACCTTGGTGTCTTTAACTATTGTGATCCTGTAAAAGGAAGTTGAACAGGAATTGCATCCCTTTACGAACAGTACTATGAGGGAACAATGATGGTTATAATATGGTACTTTGATGAACTATAGTTATTTACATGGTATACTAAAAATTGTACAGTGTCCAAAAACGTTTGTTTCTATACGTTAGTCACATTTGTGTGTGTGTGAGAGACAGAGAGTATGAAGAAATAGAAAGAAGGACCATAACAAAACCATATATTATATACTTCTGTCTAGTTATATAGCCAGTAAAACAAAAAGAGAAGTCTGAGGTGTCTATTTGTGATGGTAATGAGAACAAAAGCTAGTCAGACTACTAACGCACTTTCTATTTTACAGACCGACTTATTACATGTCGTTAGCCAACAAGCTAAACGCTCTGCAAGCTAACTCCTGTATTCCAGCTGGCTGACCTTGTTTCATTACAGGTTTTAGTTAGTTCAGACAGTATGACTTTAATGTTAAAACTGCGGTGTTCTGCACTTACTTCTTTTCTCCCTCAAACAGCAAAAACGACTCGAATGCCGGTGGCGCGTTCATCCTGTTTGAAATCCAGCAGCGATGATGCTAATGGACGCACACTACGACGCACGCGCGTCACACTTGTGTTGAAGTGCAGTGTTGAGCGAAGATCGCCGGTGGGCAGCAAAGAGTTGTACATAAATTACTTATGAAAGAAATGCTTGTCAAAAAAAGCTGTCATTTCATTTTAACCAACAGTCACGTTGTAATTTGGTGAAATATCACGTTATATAAGTTATTATTATTTTTCCATGCTTAGTATTATTTTCCAAATTTTCCGTACTACATATATTATATTTATTTCAGTTATTATTATTATTGATATTTTTATTTGTACGTTCTATAAATTACAACACAAACGCAAGCTTTTTTATACACTGTAACAGCTCTGTTTAGAACAAAATTGTCGAAGAACCCGTTTTTGTGTTTTGTTGAAATGTTGTTGTGCTCCAGTTTTGGGGTTCTTTATTCATGCTATTTCTTCTTATTATTTCAAATGTGTAAAGCCATCATTACTGATATTTTGGAGTTTAACCATCCAACTACACAGACAGTCAAGACATTTAAGTGACACAATTCTCTCCTCTCCTCCACTTTAGTAGGGGTTATATAGAAAATGATTTAAGGGTGGCAAGGGGATGATATGAGGACCGTGAGGGGTGACAACACCATAGCAAGCAGGCATTTAACCATATATACTTAATCTACTGTATACAACCTCTATACTATTTAAACACAAAATATAGCTGCAAGCAGCACTCATCTGTGTCCAAGCACCTATGTGCATGTTTAGAAACCTGAAATGAATCTCATGGAGTAGATAGTCCAACTTGACTCTCCACTGAACAGGTTTGGTTCTTGACAAAAAGAGCAACTGAGTTTCAAAAGACATCCCTCTTCCTGTTTAAAAAATAATTCAAAATGACCCTCTGAAATGTTACTGTCATGATGTTATTGTGGACTTATATTAAACATTTCAATTTAGACAAAGCACATGTCATAGGACATTAATTTCAAATTATTGTGAATATGATTTGCAATAATTTAGTGCAGGCTAATTTATGCTTGCAGTTTATGTGTTTGTTCTATTATTCACACCACAAGAGTCAATAGGCAATATGCTTTTATAGAAACTATTTGAAAATAACAAATAAAATTGTCTCATTTTACAGTTTTTCCCAATAGATCACTGATGTGCTTACAGTTTTTTTTGGATTGCTTAAGCACGATTTTAAAAACAGGACCAGGAAATGTTATTATCACACCTGCTGCTGTGTATCGGCTTAGATTTGGCTGTACTCACAGTCCAGCCTCCCCCAGCGTCAGGCCGTGGCGGACAACATGGTCAACCAGTGTTGAGCGGATCTCATTTGTCAGATTCAGTCCTCTTTGAGCACCTTCTTGTCTTCGTCTTCCTCTACTTCTACCTCCAGCATGGCCTCCATCTCTTCCTCTTCCTCCCCTTCCTCCCCTTCCTCCTCCCCCTTCTCGCCCTCCTCCTCGTTGTCCTCCTCGTCATCTTACTCTTTCTCTGACACTTTCCATTGTAAATAAATTCGTAGGAAGTTTTGACTTGTCACTGTCACCTTTGGCTTGTTCACTGGGGGTTCAAGGCTCTGAAATACTGCCTTGAGTTTCTGTCGCTGTTGGTTTC
>JAUMHQ010000093.1:3438166-3453997 GCA_032361165.1 Enteromius paludinosus | reverse complement strand
TCAAATTCTAGGGTTGTAAATGGACCTGTAAAACCGTTTCTGGGCATTTTTTCCCCTTACCTAAGCTACATACCTTCCATGTACATATCAGAGAACGATTTAAAATATTCTCTCAATGCATTCTGTTGCACCTTTGAAGTAGTGTTTGTGAGCTTTTACCGCTCCAAAAGTGGCACCTAGTGGCAGAGAATGAATTGGCATTTTCCCAGATCTGTGCATAACAAGTGGGCTTGCAATATGCTAATGTTTCATGTCAACATTAAAACAGCTTGGGATTCCTTTGAAAAATGACTCGTTTCATTAATTCAGAGTCGTCTCTGTCTTTTGAGAGACAATTACTTTATACACGGTGCGCTCTCATTTTCAAAAATCCATATAAGGGGCGCTTTTAATTGTGTTCTAAAGATGAACTATGATGGTGAGTAATTTAATGACAGATTTTTTTTTTTCTTTTTGGGTGAACTAACTCTTTAATTGCTTATATTTACAGGTCAGAGGAATTCTGTTCTTGTTTTCCATTTTTATGTTTTTTTATTTTTTTTATTAATCATACAGAATTGGCACAATACATTTACAGGCCTAGTGTTTCCTCTTTATTTGTTTTAAACATGCATATATTTTTCTTCCATTTCTGTAATTACAGGGACTTTAGTGAGTTCTTGCGGAGCCATTATTTCTGTAAGTACCAGATCGAGGTGCTGACCAGTGGTTCTGTGTTCCTGGCGGACATCCTGTTTTGCGAGTCAGCCCTCTTCTACTTCTCTGAGGTGGGGGCACTCACTTCAGCCTCTGTTTAAAAGGAAATTACAGCATTAATACAATTTTAAATATAGTTTTACAGCACATTTGCAGCTTAACTTGAATAACCCAAATTCTCCTGTAGATTATCTTTCTTATATGCACTTTTAATTATATAAGTATAGATGTTGAATTATATGTAATGTTCTTTACTTTTTTAATGTGCTTTAATATTGGATTTAAGTGTTTTATGAGTCCAGATATTATGTGTCTTGTTAGAAGACGCGCTCAAGTTGCATTTAAGTTGAATTTATGCACAGAGCTGTATAAGCACATGAAATATGCTGAGCTCAACAATCTGCCCCAAACCTGTTTCGAAATGGCAGAATGCACCAAAAGTGCAAGTGTGCGTATAAATTGATGGATTTCTGATCCAAGTACATTTGAAGTGCCGAGGGATTATAAAGTAGGCTTGAAACCTAATTCAAAGTGTGTGTGTGTCAATATAGTACATGGAGAAGGAGGATGCAATGAATGTGCTGCAGTTCTGGCTGGCTGCAGAAAACTTTCAAGATCAGTTGGCTGCCAAGAAAGGCCAGTACGATGGACAGGAAGCCCAGAATGATGCCATGATTCTCTATGACAAGTATGTTTATTATAATGTTTATTATTTCAGTCTGCTATTACTATTAGTTCTGTCAACCTCTGAAAATTCTTTTTTTTTTTTTTTGCCATTTTATGTGTTTTTTTTTTCCCTCTCAGTAAATATTGTAATACTGAAATTACCCTGTTGTTTCTTTTTGTTTGTTTTTATACAATAACATTCAGATGGAGTTGGTCTCTTGTACTCGTATACTCACCAAAGATGCGTTTGTGGGATCAAAAACAATAATATGTGAAATATATTATAACAATTTTCTTTAATGTATGTTTAACATATCTTAAGATGTAATTTATTCATATACCTATTGTCAAAACTGAATTGTCAGCAGCCATTACTTCAGCGACAGTGTCACATGATCCTTCAGAAATCATTGTAATATGCTGATTTGCTGCTCAAGAAGCATGCCTTATTGGAGAGAAAAAGAATAAAGAAAAAAAATACCGCTTTTTAGTATATTTGGAGGAATTTTGTTTTCAGAATGCTTTAATGAAAAAAAAATTGAAACGAACAGCATTTTCTTTTTATAACAGTACTCTTTTGTTACTTTTATAAATGTTTTTACTGACACTTTCACTCATTTTAATGCATCCTTGTTGAAAATCATACTTCATACTTTCGCGGTAGACAGAAGACGTGATGGTTTATGTGATCTGCTTAGGTATTTTTCACTCCAAGCCACTAATCCATTGGGTTTTGGTGACTCTGTACGGATGGAGATCGAATCCAATATCTGTCGAGAAGGCGGACCTCTCCCAGACTGCTTCAACACTCCACTAAGACAGGCCTGGACCACCATGGAGAAGGTGGGTTATGTTTTTTTTTTATACAAAAAAGGATGAAGGTGGAAGTCTGGACTTTAGGAGGAAAAATCCTTCTGTTTTCTTGTTTTCATAACCACAGGTTTACATGCCAGGCTTTCTGTCGAGCAACCTTTACTATAAGTATTTGAGCGACCTTATCAACTCTGTACGGGTGGATGAGTTTATTGGAGGAAATGCCAACACTCCGAGCCAGGGCTGGACCCCAGAAGTCGACCGCAACTCAAGTGTCTCAGAAGGGTCACAAGCCCAGGTGCTTTGCACTTGCTACACTGCACTTGTTTTTTGTAATAATAAAAGGATTCTTTAAGAATATGTTTGCGAGTATAGCTAACTTTGTTAACTTCAGTTTCAGCAAGGTACTAAAAAAGCGGCAGTCAAGATCCTGAAGAACTTTGATGAGGCGATAACGGTGGACATCGCCAGTCTGGACCCCGAGTCTCTCTACCAGAGACCATATGCTGGGTGAGTCAGGGTTTGAAACCTTCATGCTACACTACCCTTCATGGGACCTCGGATTGGTACAACATAAACGTATTTACGGCAAAAAGGATGGTTTAAAGCCATCACTACATTAAACGTTCATTGATCATGGATATGTTTTTATTCCTTGTAAAGTTTGAACATTTTATACATCTTGGTAATATCTCACTGGCTGACTTAGACCTACTTTTTCTGGCCCCTAAAAATAAATTTTTTTGTGGTCTTCCTGGACCAGCAGAAAAATCATTCTTATTATTGAAGCTTGGTATTAAGCACAAACACTGGATGCAGATTCAGCTTTTCTTGCTTTCATCTCAGAAGAATGACCTTTGGGAAGGTGAATGAGCTGGGCCAGTTCATCAGAGAGGCTGAGCCAGAGCCAGACGTGAAGAAATCCAAGGGTAGGACACACACATACAACTCTTTTCTTCTCTCTCTCACTAGTACACACTTGCACATGTTTTGTATTGTGCAAGATGGCTCTTAGTTATGACTTACGCTGAAGTGCTCTTGATGTCTTCAGTTTGAGTGCAGAGAGAGTGTTGCCATGGCGATTAGTAGCCGGTGATGTGGGGTGATTGTGTTGAAGAGCAGTTAAAACGCAGGAATCTCTGCTCCATCCAGCTCACTTACTTTTATTTCCTTTCCATCAGGTTCCATGTTTTCTCAAGCAATGAAGAAATGGGTGCAAGGAAACTCAGATGAGGTGTGCACCTGCTTATTTCATTCACATTACATGTTATCTTTCTTCAGGTTTTTATTAAGTGGAAATAGATTTAAGCTGGTTATAGGTGATGACATGTACTGTACTGTTTTTGGTGTGACAGGCACAAGAAGAGATGGCATGGAAGATTGCAAAAATGATCGTCAATGATGTCATGCAGCAAGGACACCAGGGAAGCCCTGAAGTAAAGGCAACAAAAGTACATCTTTGCATTCATAAAGATTTGTTTCTTGAACTTCATCCAAAAATGAAAATTCTGTCATTTATTCAAGTTGCTCCAAACCCAGACTTGCTTTTAGTGAAGCACAAAAATTAGTTTTAATCAGATTGTCAAATTGTTTAAATTTAGCAGAAAAACAAAATATATTTTCAGTTATCAATTTTGTTTAGTTATATTTGATTTGATTTAGCCTGGTATACTGTACAGAGAGTGTGTTGTACAATGAGTTGCCTTTCAATATTTCAGCTAATAAAATAACATTGTAATAAATATGTCCACACTCCTGACATGTTGCTACATCATATGCACATTTTCTGTATGAAATAGACAGTCAAGATGCATCAGGGAGATGCTTATTAAATCAGTTTTGATCAATGCTTTTCGTACTACAAAACACTTATGCCCAACATCGAATATTAGTTTTATTTAATAATTGTTTGATGTTTCAGCCAAATATTATTGGGTGCAGAAATGTTAGTGCATCACTGTTTTTCACACAATGACAATTAAGCTGAGTGGGAACAGATGCTCTCAAGTGCTAAAGAAGACAAAAGACACAATTGACGAGAAGAAAAACAACAACTTATTTTATTACACTTTAATGAGTACAAAAAACATGAGACGTAAAAATGGTTTAATCTTAAATTACTGTTTGATGTCTGTATAATTACTGATATCTATATAAGAAGTCGGATGGCTGTTGATTTTGGTCATGTAAAAAATGAGATAATGTACATCCTATCAGTTGTTATCACCTGACTAGGATTATTTTGTGATAATCAGTTGTTGGTATACTTTCACTTACTTAATTGACTGAGTGGATGCCACAGAAAACCACAGCAAGGCAAGTTTAAATATAATGAAATGGGCATTTCTCTTATATATGTATATATACATACAGGGTGAGCCATATGGGTACACCTTAATAAAATGGGAATGGTTGGTGATGTATCAAAACACCACCCACCTTGAAAAGTTTTCCCCCTCACGTATACTAATGTGCCTTAAACAGGAAGTTAATATCACCAACCATTCCCATTTTATTAAGGTGTGTCTATATAAATGGCCCACCTTGTATATATACTACCGTTCAGAAATTTGGGGTCAGTTAGAGATTTAATATTTTTTAAAGATGTGTCTTCTGCTCATCAAGGCTGCATTTATTCGATTGAAAATCCAGAAAAAACTGTAATATTATAAAATATTATATCAATTTAAAACAACTGTTTTCTGTGTGAATATAGTTTAAAATGTAATTTATTCCTGTGATACAAAGCATCATTGCTCCAGTCTTCAGTGTCACATGATCCTTCAGGAAATAATTCTAATATGCTGATTTATTACTAGAATTGTTGGAAGCAGTTGAGCAGCCACATATATTTTTGGAACCTGTTTTTTTTCTCTCCTCAGGATTCTTTTATGAATAACAAGTAAAAAACAACATAATTTTTTACCAAATATAAAACATTTCCAAAATGTAAATCTATGCTGGGACTTTTTTGTTCATTTAATAGATCCTTTGTTAATAAAAGTATTCATTTCTTTCAAAGAAGAAAGAATAAATATGTACTGATCCCAAGCTTTTGAACAGTAGTGAAACAGTAAACTACTGAACATTATTATCCATTTTAAATAATTGCTTCTCTTTTTAATATTTTAATGACCAAAGCATCCTAAAACAAACTATTAGGCAGCTCAACTGTCTCCAACACTGATAATAAAAAATCAGCATATTAGAATGATTTCTAATGTCGTCCGCCCTGGTCGCGATTTGCAGTTTCAGTTTCAGTTTCATCAAGGAGCATCTGAAAAACAAGGACTCCGTGAGTTTCGGGCTCCTGTGGCACTGCTCCGAGTCTGTGGATCAAATGTACAGATTGAATTGTGACACTGAAGACTGGAGTAATGATGCTTTGTATCACAGGAATAGATTACATCTTAAACTATATTCACACAGAAAACAGTCTTTTTTAATTAGAATAATATTTCTCAATATTACAGTTTTTTCTGGATTTTTAATCCAAGAAATGCAGCCTTGATGAGCAGAAGACACATCTTTAAAAACCATTGAATATCCTACTGACTCCAAATTTCTAAACGTAGTGTATATAAAACATATCTTATCATTCTGCTGAACATTTATAGATCCTTTATAAGAAACTTGTGCAGGTTTGGATGAAGATGAGCTTGAGAAAACTACGACAGAATTTGAATTTTTGTGTGAACTTTTTACAATTCAAGCATTTGTGTAATTGAAACTTATTTTAGAATGACAGGAAGGTTTGCAGAATCTGACCTGTTCTGTTTTCATCAGCTATGACCCTCTTGTTAAGTGTGGAAGCAGCTCTTACCCTCCATCCTGTCGCCCTCTGTGTAATGACTGGAGAAGCAAACGACCTGAAGACCAACACAGAGCTGAACTGCGTTAACAGATCAGTGAGGACCTTGAAAGAGGCATTCCATGACTTCCTGCATGTGTTTGTGTGTGAGAGCGTGAGTGTTTAGATATGCACACTAATAGCCAAAATAGGTTTTCCCTATGAGCTCCCCCCCCCCCCCATCATTTCTAGCACTCGGAAGGAATTCAGTTTATTCTTTAAAGAGGATGAAATGAGTTTAATTGCAGGCATGAATAAACAACAAACAAACAAGCGAGAGCTACCGCACAGCAGAACAACATTTCAGACTGAGTGAACATTGAAACAAAAATTTCAAAACGTACCTGCTGTTGCCATGTCAGCCAACGGCACAGGAATCTACACGGGAACTACGAAGTGGCTGCCACTTAAATATTTCCTTCCTCATCTTAATTCTTATCTCACACTTCTCTTTTATCTTTTTGTTTCATTTGCTTTTTTTTAAAGAGTGGTTATGAAGTGCTTAGGCCTTTTTAGTACAAAAAACAGAAATGCATAAATACCCAAGGTGGCTATGTACAGTTTTATTTACAGATTTACGGTATGCCATAGTGGATGTAAGTTTGCCAGTGTCGGAGACTGTTCTGTCCCTCTCTCACGGAGCAGAAGTGACTGATGTTACAGTTCAAACTGGAAGGAGAACTAATGAACTCGGGCCTGAAAAATAATTCCCTGACTGCAAAACTCCCTCCAGAGCCCTGTCCAGATCTGATTCTAGACTGTAGACATATACAAACTGAACTGCTAGGGCAATGTTTATCCCTGTTCTGTATAAATGTGGATTCCTGGTTTACCGCCATATATTAATGTTAATTCTTTTTTATGGTGATTGATTTTTTTTTTTTGTATGATATGTCAAACGCTGTCTTAGCAAATCTCAATGATGACTGTTCCTTTTGAAACGTGTAGTTGGACATGAAGTTATTGCTTTGGACCTCATTGAGATGTGGACGAGAAACAGGAAAAAGACTTTTGGTACTATGTACCACTAATATGTTTTCTGACATATGTGTACTTAATCTATAATATATTTAAATGTGTTTGATTTAAATACATATATTGTTGAAACGTCTCTTGACAAAGTCTTTGTGTTTTGTTTTTGTTCATGGGTTCGGATGAACAAAGCGTTTTACAGTTACATGTGTAGACAGAATATCATTGATTTGCACTTTGAAATTGGATTTGTGTTAACCTATTGAGCATTACTTAAATAAAATCAATCGAAGAAAACAAGAATCCTATAAAACAGAGGAAAAGAGAAATTATTCAAATAAAAAGATGAAAAAAAAAAAGTCACTTTTTGCCTTTCGCAATGTATCTTGTGTGGGAGGGTCTCAGAGATAAAGGTTCTCATTGGCTAGTTTTGGAGTGACAATTTTCGCATATTTTTATATGCACATTTTTAAAGTATTTGATTTTACATTCAGTTATTTAAAATGAATTAATCTTTCAGCAGTTCATATTTGAAGTATTTCAAAGCATTTGAAAGAAATTGCATTCACATTCGCCTTCAAAATCATTGAAATACATAGAAAAATACATAATGCATAAAAATATAGCTTTTTCTTCAATCTCGATATATTTTATTTTTTACATCGGTGTGTGCCTTTAAGTGGTTTCTAGTCAGTGAAATATGCTGAGCATAATTATAATATACCTATATTACAGAACTCCATGACGCTGTACCTCATGTGATGCTCAATATTTGTTTCCGCTCTCCTGAAGTCCACGCCACAGTAAATCACCAGCAGAGGGCAGTCTAAGACACTTTTGAAAATACTTAACGCTAATACGAGATAAAACTACAAATAATACCGCATTTTATTGTTCTTTACGTTTTCATACAGTTAGGTTGCTGAACTCTATTAGTTCATCTTATATGTAATGTGCTTTTGTTGGTGTGTATTGATGCGGTTAGGCAAGGAGACGAAACGCAGAAAATGACAACTATAACGATGGCACGAGTTATGATTGAGTTAAAAAAACAAAAACAAAAAAAAACAAAACCTTGTGATTCAGATTTTCATGAATCAAAAACTCGTCTGAACACCTTCTCGGTGGCGGTGACGCCCACATCCATGTGACTGAGACACGCGTGCAGCGCAGTAAGTTTGTGCTCTCACTCACTCCTGCAGCGCGCGAGCTGCGACTCATAGCTGTAAAAGAAGATGATGATGATGATGATGATGGTTTGTAGGCTGTGAGGAACGCAAACAGAGCGGATTCAGATCTTACAACACAGTGAGCACCTGCCGGTGGCAGTTCTGAGAGCTTGAGCTCTGGGTGTGACGGTTGTCTTTTGTCCTCCACCTGCTTCCACTCCACAGATGAATTAAACTGGAATATGCTCTCTATTGAACTGGATCGTGCTGGAACTACGTTTACTTGAAAAGTTCAGCGTGCATATGCTCCGTAGTTCACCGGTGCACCTGTGTGTCAGCGGCACTCTCGGCGCATCGGTAACTCATGTGTTTTTGTGATTGTTGGAGCTCGTCTAATGACACCCAGTGAGTGAGCGCGCTCCAGATGCACTCGCTGTTTGATCGGAATTGGAAAGGGCTGGGAATCGATCTGTCTCCGGTCTCGCTGCCCCACGTTGCCGTGAGGATGTTCAGCTGTGTCGGGTGTTTTTGGGTGCTCCTGTCCTCCGCCCTGGTCGCGATTTGCAGTTTCAGTTTCATCTCGCCCGCGTGGATAGTGAAGGAGCATCTGAAAAACAAGGACTCCGTGAGTTTCGGGCTCCTGTGGCACTGCTCCGAGTCTGTGGATCAAATGTACAGATGTTACACCTTTGGCGGGCTGGGCAAATTTCAAGAGATCCCTTCAAGCTCTTGGCAGGTAGGCTGGATATGGATATCTATGTTAAACATGCACTAACACATAAAGGTATGAAATGTATTAGCTATAAAAATACTTTTGAATAAAACGCCACCTGACCTACAATTATTACAGCTACACTCACACAGGAGAGCTTTTCTATCCTAGTCTATGATTTAAAAGAATATTAGTTTGTTTAAACATTAAAAAAAAAAAAGAATAGAAGGACACAGATTAAAGTTTTTTTTTTTAATAAAAAAAATTCAACTTTTGTTTTTGAAATTTGTATAGCAAACTCATAAAAAATGTAAATGTAAAGAATATACAATGTTACAGTTGAAAACTAAACAACCCCCCCCCAGTTAATATTTAATACATGAATTGATCAAACATATTAGAAAATTGCCAAGTGTTTTAGCTCATTTGAGTTTCTCTAAAAAGTTTTTATGTGAGCGCAGCTCCTCCTAGTCAAAGACAGAACATTGCAGTCATTTTATTAGCATCTTGACAGTAGCTTTAACCCATTTGAACATCTAAATCAGAAAGAACGTTTAATACACTTTAAGTTATTTGATGCTTTTGTTAGCAAGTATAAGGCTTATCCAAGAATCCTTTTGTAAGTGTCACAATTGTCATTGCAATTAACAATATAGCAAGAATTCACATCATCATACATTGTAGCAAATTAGATTATATCTCTTGGTTGGTCGGTCATTCAGATATGTAATTAAATATTTTGAACAAAGACTAAATGGGTGAACATTTTCCTTGTGCTCTAATATTCTATACACTTTTGCTTTGAAACAACAAAATTGGATTGTGAAAGTAAATTATATAATCACATGGCCTGTAGCTTGTCGATGATGGGAAAGAGCAAACATTGCTTATCTCAGCGCAGGGCATAGCTTTGCTCATTTGACACATAGATAGGTCTATTCTTAGCAGCAAAGTGCATCAGTCGTTTTCAATAATTCAAAGCTCATAAAACAAGAGCTGACTACTGGAGCATCCCAGTAAATGCTGATCAATCCTACTGGTAAAAACCAAAACATTGTTTGCATAGCCTGTTGAAATTTCCTTTTGCAGTTTACAACCTTGTAAAGTTGAAAAATTACCTTAAAGCTGGGTCACTTGAAAAAGTCCGTCATTTAAGCAAAGGGCACCATGTCAAATAAAGCTCAAGATTTCTGCAGAGGTCAGTCAGATGCTGAGTGTTCAGCAGGCTTTATCAGGCTGTCCTCACTAATGTTTGTGAAGTCAGAGCTGATTTGTCCTTGGGGAACATCTGCCTATAGCAGCTTCACCATAGAGTCTTTGCTTCTGTGCACATATATGATCATTATAATAGCAAACGTATCATATTACTTACCCTTATATAAAATGCCCAAGAGGTTACATCTTTTATTTCACACTTTTATCTTGTACATTGTCTTTGGTTCATTTTGACCCATTTTCAGAAAAAATATCACGTTGTTTTTGATATTGGAACCAGGCTTTTTCACACTTTTTTCAGGATATTGAAACAAACACATTTAACAAAACCTTTTTTTGAAAGTACTTGTATTTCTTTACTAACTGTTCACCTTACGCATCAGATGACTTTACATGTGAAGGGCCAAATCGTACTAAATGCACTGTTTTTCATGATTGGAATGATAAGGCTAAAGGTCACCTGGAGTAAAAGGCTCCAGTATGTAATTTTCTCCTTAACTACCTGGCAACAAAAACACTAGAGCTCTTTTCTAAACACCTGCAGTACTGAAACGGATTGTTTTGCCTAAATGGGAAATGTGGATTTATTGTGATGGATGTGCAAAGTGGGCTCATATTGACAGCTCCTGACATAATGGAGATTTATGTGTGAAATTAGTGTGAAGCAAAAAGCTCTGTACTGTGTTGATTTTGTTAATTGAACAGAATATTATGAAAGATGTCAGAAAGAAAAGAGGATAAAAATAAAAACAGGTCATGGAAGGTGTTTAGACCTGTTGTATTCTATTCATGATTTCCAATAGGGATCACCTTCAAAGTAAATGTTCCAAAATGGGTTTTTGCATGTGAAGAAGAAACGGTTTTGGTTCGCCAAAGAGTCTTTTAGTAAACATTTTCTAAATAATCACTTTTTTAGTGTGAAGAACATTTGAATAATCTAAACAAGCTACTTCCACTATAAAGAACATTTTGTCAAGTGGAAAGGTTCTTCAAAGAAGTAAGCAATCACAAAGGAGATCTCTCTAATGTCAGCTGATGATGAAGAGAAGATTAATATCTCAGCAAGGTCTGTGCTTAGATTTGCTGTAAGTAAAAGGAGATTTTTATTTTTTTTATACATACAAATGATATAATATTTTGAATGCTTTGCAAGAGGCGCTCCATTGACTTTAATTGTGTTTTAAATTAAGCTACAGCTCTACCCTGTATCTAAAAATACACAAACCTCTTCACGGTACTACATTTTAATTAGTATGTTATTTTTTTCAGTTGTCCCAGAAGGACATATATAAAGTCCACAGTAATGTAGTTTAGAGTCTGTGTTGCCCTGTTTTCAACATATTTTTTCCATTTCAGTTAATACAGAACCCAGTAGTCTTCCTCTTGTTCCCTTAATACCCTAAAGCTCTCTCTCTCTGTTTTCTCTGAAGCACAAGCAACCTTGTGTCTTATGATTTATGTATGGATAAAAAATTAGCATTTGAAAGGAGATATTAATAAATTGCATTTCTTGGATTTGTAGAAGAATTTGAAGGGTGGAGGATAAAGATGTTCTGTCCACACTCAAGGCATTACAAAAAGAAAGGAATTGATTTGGCATCAACGTTTGGTATTGATGTGTGCACGGCTTCTGCTAAAATGCTTCAATACGTAACTGAGTGTACTCGGCTCTGACTGCTGAATCATTTATTTATGAGCGTTGTTTGCACTGCCATCTTTGTTGTTTCGGAGGGGAAGGGTTGGAGAATGTTTCTGAGTAAGCTATAAAATGCACGTCTTTAAAGTTGATGTGCATAATTAGGTTTTCAGTGTTGAAATACTTTCTTCTCTGTTTAATGTGCTGAGACAACTGTAAGTAAGCTTCGACTGACTCCTCAAAGAGCGTAAACGCTCTGGCTGCGTGCTGCTTTCAACATCTTCTGAATTAACCAATGGGGTGAGTTTGGAGCCACGCTGCTTGTTCGGACCAATGGCAGATCAGGAGCCTTTTGAAAGCAATTACTGACGTTACACACCTAATAGTCTCTGCATGTTTATTTGCATAGACATTGATTTGTTGGTGAAGATCTGTTGAAGCCATTAAGGGCGATTATCGATGACTCATGTACAGTACTATGGCCAAAATGATTAGAATGGCTTTAAGTCAGTTATTTCTATTTTTTGCTGTAGTGTAGGGCGGTAGCTATCGAATATTTGAATAATCGAGTATTCTATTGAAAAATTCCATCGATTAATCAAGTAATCGGATAAAACGTTTTTGCTTAATTAAAGAGCAATATTAAATATGCTAGAGAAAATAAGACATGTCTCTTAAAATGAACAACTAATTGGTTTCTTTTTTTGGAAAAAAAATCTACATTTTATTTTATTGATGATATTTATACAAATTTGAATATTAATAAATGTAATAAAATATTAGGTAAAATATTATCATACAGTAAGTTCATGGCTGTGCATTTATAAACCCTAATCATTACAATCAAACTAAAAGGACCACACCCGTTGTACTGAGCACATTAGACTTTAGGGACATTTATTCAACGTTCAGTAGTCAAATTAAAGTATCAAGTATTCATCCAAGCCATGGTATTGAAAAAGCATTACGTATGTTTAATCGTAAAAGTCATGCACAACTTTTTTGACAGTAAACTTATTCCTTTGATAAGTAGCTGTGGTATAAGCTGATAAATATTCTGGTATAGTGTAACCGTGCGTGGACTTCTGCATTCTGACTGGTTGCCGCCGAACCGCGTCATAGCTCATTACCATAAAGTTAACCTGATTTCAACTCTCCTCGACGCTCTCACCGTCCATGACGCACCCCGCCGCCAGCTTACATTTAAAATGAATGACTTCCGGCCACTTTGACGCTCTCGCTGGCGGCGGTATTGCACTGAGCATTGTGGTTTATCCCTTCCATAATTAACGTACATTATTTAACAGCCCCATCTCGATTGATTTAACGCTACACTGAATTTACCTGGTCTCGGGTGACAGTCCTCCTCCGGTCTCTGAGTAGGACATTTTTGTCGTTTTCTCCTGTTCATTTGGTCTCTTTGCTCATCGCCATTGTTATTGCTCCCTTCCATTACGCAGCCCGCACTAGTCCGCGCTCGCCCCCTCCTTAGTGGGTGACGTAAGCGTAAGTGCATTGTCACCGTAATGTGACCTGAACTTTAAAATGAATAAATAGAGGCTTCGAGGCAGAGGGATTTGCCTCGATCATTTTTTGTAATAAAGTTACTCGAGGAATCGTTTCAGCCCTACTGTAGTGTTTGAGTTGGAAATATCAGTTTACATTTCCGAACATTCATTTTGTCATTTATTGTAATAATTCAGTGAGATTATTGTCTGCACAAGGAGTCTGACAACAGCCAGTGCTCCACACAGAGATCTGATCTCATCATCATCCAGTCATCCTCAGAACAAACTGAGACCGGCTAAATCCAGAAGAAAGGCATCAAGAAACCTTAAATGCTACCTGAAAAACTATCCACAAGTGAAAGCAAAAGCTGCTTTGAACGCAAAGGAAGTTCCCATCAAATGTTGATTGAATATTTTTTAATAGAAGTTAATTAGCATCCTTGTTTTACAGCATTTTCACACAAGTGCCGGAAACAGTACTGTTGCTTTGCAGGTAGGTTTCCTAAAGTGTCTTAGAGTCACAGTTCTGGATTTATTCTGTCTCAATTTGTTCTGTTTCATGTCATTCCAGACTCATTACACTTTAAGCTCATTTACTCAATCACCCCAAACTGTTCAAACTTAACTTACATACATTTCTTAAGATATTTTGAAGAATGTTGGTAATCAAACAGTTGATGGCCATTAACCTCAATGGTATTTTCTGGAAGTCAGTTGGGCTGTTGGTGTGTTTGCTTCCTTTATGTATGTTAAATTTATTCATTTAGCAGACGCTTTTATCCAAAGCGCCTTACAGGTGGGATTATTAAAGATTGTTCTATGTATTAAGGGTGACAAATAATATTGTCTTCAAATTTTAGACCGCAATATATTTGGGCGTGTCCGGTAGCAAATATTGTATGTTTTCAATATTTTATCACTACATTAGCATGGTAACATTTAAAAATCAATTAATAATCAGATTTCTTTGCAAACTCGTTATATTAAACTCTTTTTAATATTATATAGATGGTTGATATTTTGGAAATTGTTCCTATCCCCCAGGGATCAGAAAATCTTGAAATGTGTCATGTTTCTTAAGAATTTCCTGTTTGTGTTGTACCAAGTTTAGCCAAATATGAACATTGCATTCAAAAGATACAGGCCAGTTAGTCATTATGGGCCACGCCCACGAATATATTGGCCTCGTCTCCACAGTTAATTAATTTCTCAAATTTGGTTTGATATCTTTTTAATTTCGTAACCATTCACCCATTTTGAGATCTCTATAGCTTATGGTTATTCATGTTTAGAGAATTTTATGGCTGAAAAAATTTAGCAAACAATACAAATATAGTTGATTTTGCGCAAGTTCTGTGCTTGTACGCCTGAAATAAGCAATCTAGCTGGCAAGTTTGCAAGTACATTGATATAAAATGTCATTCTGACATGCTTTACTGGCTCAATCACATAAGATATCATGCAATTCGCATTGGCTTATCATTCAAAAGGGAGATCTATCTTTTTTTTTTTCTCGCTTCTCCACTCAGGCTGTTGTCACGCATGGGTGGCTGCCTCTTTTAGGTTTGGGTGGTCTCATGTTAAGTGTTGTGCCCACTCGGCCATCGAGCAGTAGATACAGTACTTTTTCATCATGCCGCCACAGTCCTGCCTCGACTCATTGATGTGCAGATTATTCCATTTATTTTAAGACCCCCCGTCACATGTTTCCCATGTACCGACACTCACTCATGTTTCTCAGCATGCCCAGTGCCCCTCTCTCTGTAGATGGCAAAGGCTCATGTGGCTTGTGTTTAGGTTCACAGCATGAACATTTTATGGAGTTTCGTAACTAATGGCACTGCAGGTTTTGAAGAGGTGAACGTTAAATGGTTAACTAAGTACTATAACTGACAATGAGTTATATAGAGCTGTAGCTGTCCTAAATCATAAAACACAGTCTTGTTTATAGTCTAACTCTAGCTTTTTACACTTGGCAACAAGGTTGTAACCATGTCTTAAACAATAGGACCAATTTGTTTTATTCTCATTTTGAACTATTTGCCAGCATTTTAAAATACGCACATTTGTATGCCTAATATATGCTGAAAACACAAAATGTTTCTTATCTCATCACATTCAGTTAGCAATTCCAAGAATCACATAAATTATACCAATTGTTTAATTGTAAATGGTAAAGTGTAAGAAAAAAGTTGAGTAGTTTGTATTACTATGTTAATGTCATTTCTTTAGTTAAGTAATTGTCAAATATTAAATGTTTTCCACTTAAATCTTATTTCACTCTCTTCCAATGTTTAGTTGACACTTTGTGCGGGAAGTTTGCAATCCGTGAACCATAAACCTGCTTGCTTTAATTTAATTGCCCATCTCAATCATTTTGACTTTGATGAGCGCTGTAGGACCATTGAGGCAGACCAGCCTAAATCTGGGGAGACTAGTCCCTCTAAATCAGTGGTTCTCAATCCTGGTCCTCGCGGCCCCCTGCTCTGCATATTTTGCTTGTCTCTCTTTGTTAACTCACCTGATTCTGATAATCAGCTCATTAGAAGAGAGATCCGTGCATTAGCTGTGTTCCCAATCGACATGGTCCCTAC
>JAUMHQ010000093.1:3420024-3434868 GCA_032361165.1 Enteromius paludinosus | reverse complement strand
AATTTGACTCATGTGTCAAAGCAGGGAATAGTGTTTATAGTTCAGGGAAATGGGTGTGCTTTTAGAAAAATAGCGTTTATGGTTTTGAAATTTTAGTTTAAAAGCTTGGTTATAGTGTTTAAGCAATCGAGAAAACTGTAATACTGATATCTCATTTGTAAACTAGTAGGCTACTCAAAAAGGGAAAATGGGACAAAACTTGTTACTGGTAAAATTGTTGGACAGAGACCAAAATTAGGGAGACTATTTTAGTAAACGTCGAAATTATGAGCTCACAATATTTTGAGAAATGTCAAAATGACAAGAATATAGTCTAAATATTTCAAGAATTATGTGGAAATTGAGAAAAAAAATAAAAATGTTTCTAGAAAAAAGTTTAAATTACAAGAATGAAGTCAAACAAAATGAAAGACTGAGTCAAATTTAAGATTATAAAGTTTAAATATTGTGAGAATAGTCAAACTTACCAGAATAAAGTGTAAATGTTTCAAGAATCAAGTCAGAATACTTCTGTTTACATTACTATCAGTTTTACATTCCTTCTGCTGTGTGGTTGGAAACTGCCAAGTAGTGTGGTACTGTCAGATTTCTTACGATAGTTTGTCACCTCAAAGAATTCAAAATAGCCTACTGTATGTCTGGCTCGGATTCACTGAATTACAGAATTATCCTGTTTTACATGGTTGATTATGTAAATGAGATGGAGTTGTTTTAGTTACCAGAGTGAAAAAAGCTGTATTTTTTCAGAGCTGATTTCTGATGTCTGATTAGAATTAATAATTTTGCCTAGTGGAAAATTTACAAATTTTCTTTTGTTTTTGTTAACCACATGCAAACTTCAGGCAAGCCTAATATAAGGTCTTGACTAAATAAATAATCAGGTAATAGGATTTCAATGTGAGTGTTACAATCAATACTAAACACCATATTTTTAAAATGTTTAATACACCACCAGTCAAAGGTCTTCAATGATTACGATTTTTTTTTATTTGGCTATTTTCAAAGAAGTTGCATTTATTTAAGCAGCAATTTATTTCTGTGAAAATAAAGCAGAATTTTTAGCAGCTAAATGAAATGGCTTGACCATCACGTAGTACAAAATGTAGAGTGATTGGCTGGATTGTGAAAACTGCTCAAATCGCTCAATACTTATTTTATTTATTTACTATTCATCAATATAAAGTGCTCCTGGTAAACGGGGCAAAATTAATTACAGCATATTACATGCATAAAAAATATAAACTGTCAATAGTTTAATCTCGACCAACATTGTGTGTCTCTGTGGGTCGGTCGATACGATAGACGAACTCAGCAGGCAGGAAGTATCCCAGGTACTCCACTGTGTTTGGGGTGGTGTCTATGTAGTAATGGCCCCCCTCACCATGGTGACTGAAGCCATGCGTATGCTCCACTCTCAGGTCAAGACCCTGTGAGTTAGGGACAACAGAAATTAGCTGATATGAAATATTTAGAGAAGATGCAGAATAATATTGTCAGTGCAATGGAGGTACGTCACTGTGGGTTAGTACTCACTGGGTCTCTGGACACCATGACAGTTTGAAAGATCAGTGGAGCACTGACTTCAAAATGCCTGAGCCAGTTATTGACGTCGTCATTGGTGTTTAGTGGGCAGGCGGAGAATTCACGCGGCTTATTGACAGAGCAGTGAAAAGATTATACTTCCATCACATCTAGCAAGTTTCATCTTAGTTCAAGATGTTACAGAGTTTATGAGTGACTGCTTTAAATGTTTTATTTTGTTACCATGATATGGATCTTTGCCTTCCCCTTCTGTATGATGAAAGTCCCCCCCAAGGCCACGCTCTTCTCTCTATAATGTTCTTCCATGGTCTTTCTCATGCAGCTCACAAGACTGTCCTCTCCAGTCCTTCTGCAGGCTCTCACCTCAATGACCTGCAATGGACGTTTTCAAACCTTGTCACTGTTTGATAATCTTGTGAAAACTGCTAAATTAATAAAAATAACAAATACAATAGCATTCAAATGTTTGGGGTCTGTGATATTTTGTTTTTCAAGATATTGATTGTTTTATTCGGCACTGTGTATTCACATACAATTAAAGCTCATTAAAAAGTGACTTCAAAGAAATGTATTGACAATACATTCACACGGGTGTCAGAATCAAAGCTTGATGGAGGGCATCGCTGAAGCTTGATGCTAAACAGCCAATCAAATCAGCCATCTGGTGTTCTGGTTTCAAAATTTATGGTCATTTCCAATGGAAATACTACTTGTAATAACCAGAAATTACACTATTGTGATGTATAGAGGTGTAATTCTGACTCTTGCAAAGTCTCTATGGTTCTTACCTTTCCAGGTTTGCCCTCACACGCATAAAGGTTGGCAAGGAGGCCGAAGTCACAGTCATGAAACCTGTCGCTGTATTTCTCCTGCAGACATTTACCATCCTCTGGGTTGACGGATGAAAAATAACTGGCATTCACCGCAGATCTTCCTTCAGCTTCAGTCAGCACCAGAGGCATTAACTATAAAAAAAAACAGGGAAGATAAAACATTAATCCAATAAACAGTGCATTTATACATTTTGAAGTGAGATGTTTCCTTTTTTGTTGATGTGACTTTCTTTTACTGATACAACTGCATTCACACACTTAATTTGTTTAGTTTTTTACAATTTCATTTCATAAGGTCTGAACATTTTAATGTAAAAAAAAAATGTAATGCTGCTTTAGCACAGCTATACTGACCTCTCCATTCACCCCGACTGTCTTGCAGGAAACAGCACCAGCACCAAGAAAAAATCCCCCAGGCAGCTCCACCTCCTTAGACACAGTGTTCATGTTGTACACCTTGGGAAAACTCGCATCGGTTAGCGTTACAAATGTGTTTATGACAGTAACATATATTTTTATTAATGCACCTTGTCCGGTTTGGCCAAAGGAATCAGATAGGGTACGCCTCCCACATCAGTAATACGAGGTTTTCCACATAAACCTAGTAAGAGAGTATTAAATGTTGCTCAAAGAGCCTGTAACACCTTGAAATACCATTGTATGAAATTCCATTTTAAATACTACTTATACTTACCTTTGACAGGAAACCCAAAAGGCTCTTGTGTAAGATCTGGACAGTCACTGACAGACACTTTTACATCAGAGAAATTCTTATTCAGTCCTGATTGCAGCACTGTAACAAACACACACAGACATACACAAATATATTAGTTACAATGAAGAAATGTAAGCCCAGCTGCAAACAACCCCTCAAGATCTTAGTTCAATTCCTGTAAGGACATTATTGACAGAGTAACTTTAAAGTGCATCCGACATTAGTTCACGTTTAGCTCTAAATTGTACAATAAACTGGAATCTTTAGTACTGAATGCATTAATGCATTTATTTACTGTAAAGTTAGTCGACACAAATTTCACATAATATCAATGATTTCATGATTTTTAATGTTATTCATTTCTTTTTGTGTAAAAACTTTTTTTGCGAGCAGTATTACCAATATATTTTGGTTTAGTTTTTAGAGAATTTTTATTTGATGCCTTTCAAGGATATGTTTTTTTTACTACTTGAATTTCGACAATCTGCTTTAAAGGTACATAAAAAAATCACAACGGTCTCTAAACAGTCCCTGTGAACTTTGGACTCATTTCCTTTCATTTGGGTTTCTCGAGTGCAATGAAATAAACTAGTCATGCTAACTTACAATGCTATAACCGTTTAAATGCACATATTAAAATGACATGCCGATTACCCTGACATAACTCCTCGAGGTTTGGAACGTGCAGCTGGAACCTCTCAGTCTTGCCGGTGCTTGCCATCCTTCTCGGTGTGTATCGATCTGTCAGCAGGCTACTGCACCCAGACAGATCACATGACGACGGGCTTCTCTTTCCGCTCTGAGCAGATCGAAGAAGCGTGCGAACTCGTGGTAACGCTTTCATTGGCCATCCAGAAACGTCAACACGTATCCCGAGTATCGCTAGCGAACGATTTATTTGCCACTACGTCTTTTTAATACTTTATAATGGATGTCTCTTGGGATCTCATGACGGTATACATATGTAGTTGCTAAATTGTATAGTCCTTTTATATTAAGATTTTATTGTTTGCATGCAGGATTGCAAAGTAGTCCAGAATTTTTGGAAACTTTTAGCAATTTCCCTAAAAAAAATCCCGCCCCCTTGCAAACCTATTTGCATGTTATATTATATTATATTATATTACCTTGCATATTTCATTGTTTCTATCTTGTCAACACCGACATGTGTTTGAAAGAAAGTGGAATATATATTTATTAAAAGTTCAGCTTTCACAGCAAACTATACATTTTGCAACAGTTATTAAACGTATTCACTGGTGGCTAATTAGTCCGGTACATTTTCTTCTGTCCCGATAAGAGTGTTGCCCGGACCAACATGGCGGCGACGTTGACGTACGGTCGAGCGGCCAATGAGGCGTCTACGTAATTTCCCTCCAAAACGCTTAAGGATTTCTTAAAGGAACAACAACTGAGACGCTTCCCACAAGAGTAGATCTTCAGTTGCTAAACAAAGAGGTAAGCTTTATCTGGCATTTAATTTTATTCAAGTAAAAACTCTCAACATTAAAGCTAAAGGCATCCTGATTACATTCAACTCAATAAGAAAAGAATCAACAACTTCCTCTTCCACACTACTTTGATTAATGCTTGGAAACAGACCATCTGTGAGGAATACAAGCATGTTTTTAAAGAAGGAATTGGCAGGTGGAAGATTAACTAATTGGGAAGATGAAATGCTAGATACAGACAATCCCTTTCTCTCCATAACTGACTATACTAAAGGCACCTTCTTACTGCAAAGCAACGAAGCAAGCCTGAACTCATTTGAGGAGATTTTCCCCCTGCTGAAAAAAAGAGTAGAGAAGGAGAGAGAAGAGACCCATGTAAATTACACAGATTAACATTTACATCCAAGAGCTCAAAGATGAACTCCAGAAGCTGAAGAAAAAGAACAGCTCCTCCATCACTGAACTCTAAAGAACTCTTAGGGAACTTTGAGAAGAAACCCGAACTCTCTGCTTACAGCAAACTAGAGGAAGACACAACGAACACAACTGCAAGAAATGAGAGAACAGTTACAGAAAAATACAAAGTACTTCACTACAATAAAGCTCCGGACAAACCCAACTGCACAAACACAGCAACACAGGCCTCACCTGCCCAGCCTCCAGAACCTGATCCAGATGTTCTCCTCCTCATGGACTCTAATGGAAAATTCCTGGACCAGGCCACGCCCACCAGATCTTTAGAGACCTCACAGCCCTCATACATTTCTCATCCACACTGGGACTAATGATCTTCACTCGCTGCGCAACAGTACTTCTGATGTTGTGAGGAAATTGGCGGAAATCACCAAAAAAAAGTTCCCAGAGTCCCGTATCATAATCTCCACGCGTCTCCCAAGACAAGACACACCACCACACATCATCTACATCATCAACGCCGAAATCTCCCGTGGCTGTTCTGCGCTCCCAAATGTACACCTGGCCCACCACCATCACATCGGCCTCCGACCTCCTACACAACCTATACACAGAAGGAGTCTGGATTTTTGCAAAGACCCTAAAAGATGCAGCCCTGGGCAGAAGTCCAGCATCACCGAGACACCTGCTACCAACTTCCCATTACCACCTGCCCATTCACTCCTACAGGCCTAGACATCCTCCTCCAACCCTGGTGACCTGGACAAACACCACCCATCGTCCATGTAGTGTTTCTTCTTGTGCAGTGTATATTATAGACTGCGTACACAGAGAGGTATAACTCAAAAACACGTTTATTTTACAGAACACCAGCAGCTCACACTGCTAACCATTTGGTGGATCTTCCTCTGACACACATCTGACCCAGTAGAACCACACAGTCAAAACCAAGGAGGAGTCAATATGTAATTACATCATCTGTACATATAACATCGCTCCACAGTCCACTGCTGCATCCGAAATCGCATACTGCTTAAGTAGGTACTACATTTAAAATTGAACGTAGTACCCGACCATTAAAACAGTATGTTCTATACAGTATGAATGGAATTCGGGCGTACTACATCCGTCATATTGATGCTGTCACGCGCTGATTTTTAATCTTTTTAAAATTTAATCTTTCAGTAAGTCATCAGTTTATTTAGAATGTGTTAAACAAGTGTAATTTAATCACAATAAACAATGTTTTTTTCCTGAGGTACGTACACTTGAAATGAGCCGCGTCTCAACTTTCTACCATTTTTCGAAAATGACGCCTCCTCTCCCAGAGCCTCATGGGATAGGAAAGTGCCCATGGTATGCCTACTATAGAATTCAGCCAGAAGCAGTAGGTCATCCGGGTACTTGTCGCCTATTGAATTTCGAATGCTATGAATTCGGACATACTACTCACCTCACATGCTGTTTTTCGCGTACTATATAGCAAGGAAGTGAGCGATTTCAGACACAGCACACCACACCCATCAATGGCTCCCTACACACCTGTAATCCAGTCACCAACTTCACATCCACCCGCTCCCCATCAATCCCCCGTGAGAAAGAAGAAAACAAAACCACCTCACACCAAGAGAGTCCCCCACAGCCGAGTGGTATCGAAAGGATGCGCTTACCTACTGTCCCTCAGGCTACTTTGAACTTATTGTACCCTCAGTTAAATTAAGTACAGTCCATCGTGGACGAGACTCCGGGGGAATTTTGGTGTGGTACAGGGCAAATACATTTCTATTATTACACTTGGTAAATTTCATTGTTGATTAAAACTAAACAATCAAACTGGCATTTCAACCACTGACACTTTCCTTTGTGCTGTCTACATACCTCCAGCAGAATCCCCTTACCATGATGAGGAATATCTGAACAACATCCACACAGATATCAGCCATTTCCAGGCCCAGGGAAATGTGCTGCTGCATGGAGACTTTAACTCAAGAACTGGCAACATGTATTTGGGCTAAACCTCACAAAAAACCTCCCACCAAGAAACAACCTTGACCAAACTGTAAATAAAAATGGCACAGAATTAGTGCAGCTCTACCAAACTTCAGGCTTGTACATACTTAATGGCAGGATCAGAGGGGACTACTCCTATACTCCTGGGCCCCAGCTGTAAATCTCAAAAAGACCAACATTATGGTCTTCCAGAAAAAGCCCAGATGTCAGGAGCACAGATATGGGTTCAGTCTAGACAGCACCGCCCTAGAACAATGCAGTACACGTACATCGTCCTGATCATCACTGCATCGGGGAGTTTCAGTACGGCATTGAATGCTTTCAAAGATAAACCTGGAAGAGCTCTATATGCAATGAAGAGAAAATTCTAAAATATTGATTTACCAATTCCAATCTGGTGTAAAATATTACATAAATATTACATACAATGAATAGTGTAATTCAGCCCACAGCGCTGTACAGACGTGAGGTATGGGGTCCACTCAGTAATCATAGCCACACTAGATGGGACAGACATTCAACAGAAGCCCTACTACACACAGAATTCTGCAAAATGATTCTAAAATGACAACGGAGAACACCCGATAATGCATGTAGGGCAGTTCCCATTAGTATGCAAAAAACATCCCTCAAATTATGGATGCATCGAAACTTGAGTCCCATAGAATATCTACATTTTAAAGCTCTACAAACCCGAGAACTGAACCCCGAAAAGAGTCCACTCAGTCAGCTGGTTCAGAGACTTACTAACCTGACTAACTCGACTAACACTAACCAGTCTCAGACCAGCACTGCTTCTCACCCAAACATCAAAATAAATCAAATTATCAAACAATCTAAAAATATATATCTGGAACATTGGGATCAGGAAACCAAAACACACAGCAAATTACAATTATATCGAACAATAAAATCAAATTATGAATTAGAAGAATATCTCCAGAGCGTCAGAGACTCAAAGCAGAGACGAATCCTGACCAAGTAGGCTCAGTGAGCACAGCTGGTTACCCAGAGAACAAAGAGTCAGCAGGGGGCAGCAGGTGAATGAGTGTACTACCACGCCTGACCTCAGTATGTCTCCTACTGTCTGCTACAGTGACCCCCAATCTTTTTATGTTAAACACCATGGTGTGAAATGTTCAAGTTCAAATTTGTTACACTGTTAATCTAAGTTTAAATTTGTTATAGGTTGTTTTTTTTCCAAATAAGGTTGATATTTCCATTGTTATAATATTTGTACACATATATTTCAAGCTTTAGCAACATTGTATCTTTGCAGTCATGCCAATAAATCAATTTTGAATTTTACTTTGAATTATATATATTTATTTAGAATTATATATATTTGTATTGTATTTTAACCTAATCAAAATGTATAAATATATACTGTATGTGTGTGTGTGTTTAAATTTTCATAATAAATATATTTAATCTTTAATTATTGAGGAATACTGTCAATAACTGATGTTTCTGACAAAATCTCAGAATTCTACAAAATCTTAATAATCTTGAATTAAAAGTAATATTTTCAAGAAAACAAATAATTGTATGTTTTTTATACATTTTTATTTTTACTTAATCTGTAAAACATAAATGACCTGTGTATTTTAAAACACTAAAAACTTGATTTTTATCCTAATTGAGTAATTATGTAATAGTTATAGTTTACAGATATTATTCCTGAAGTGCACAATGACATTCGATTCAAGGCATATTATTCAATTTCTGCTTTAATCTTTATTGACAAACATCTTCAATGCTGTTACATCCATTGTATGATAATTGTCATCCACTGTATATTTCTTACTTCTTAGGCATCAGAGAAAAAGTTATAGATATGGTTATGTTATGTCTTAAACTGGGATTTTGGATCCCTTAGGAATTCTTCAATAGGAGTTTTTTCCGTCCTTTTCTAACTCTTCTTCTTTTTCTTCATTTATCCTTTTTAACTTTTCCTCTGCCCATTTGGAAGGGCCAGCTCTTTTTGTCCCTTTCTTCTTGACCTTTTCTTGAAGGTTGTTGCTTCTCTTTTTCAGGACAAGGGCTGTAATCTACACAGAACAGCCTCATCATTCGTTCATCCAGTTCTTTAGCCTTTCGCAAAGCTTCAGCTTTGGAGTCTCCACATTTCTTTTTCTCAGAGTCTCGCAGAACTATAGGATGGACCTTCTCAAACATTGGTTTCTGCTTCACCCCAGCCTGCAGCATTTGCTCATGATTAGTCTCAGACTCACTGGAAGGTACTGACCTCTCTGTGGTCTCCACAGACTCATCCTCTTCAGATTCATCCTTTAGAAGAAGAGATGAAGTGGCACCTTTAGGAATTTGTCTTGAAGAAAGCATCACTTGTTCCATCAGTCGTTTTTTCATGGAATGTGACAGAGATTCTGGTAGCGTGCGCTGAACAAATAATGGTTCTGCCACTGGTTCCTCGGCTGGTGGAGTCAGATGTCGAGATGCTCTTTGAACCATCTTGGGTTTGAGCAAAAAAGATCCATGCAGAGGTTTGCTCAATTTAGGTTTTGAAGCAAAATGCCTGGAGGTCCTTTGAAGCATTGATGGTTTAGCCACTGACTGCAGTGGAACGTTCTTGATGGCTGATGGAATCAGGAATCGAGAGGCTCTTTGGACCATCTGTGGATCCTCTTCTGTGTCTGGTTGAGCCAGTTGTTGAGATGCCTTTCGAACCACCTCAGGGTCCACCACAGAAGAACCACGCAGAGGTTTGGTCTCAGTAGCTTTAGAAGCAATATCTGCCACTGATAAAGCAGGTTCCTCCACTGATGATTTCATGAAGAAAGAACCAGAAAGGGGTTTAACCCTAATTACTGGCTGTTCTGATACCTTTTGGGCCAGCATTGGTTTTTCCCCTGATGAAGAAGGTCTGGTCTTGGTGGTCAGTGGAGGCAGGTGTCGAGGGGCTCTTTTAGCCACCAGTGGCTCTTTCACTGATGAGTTTATGAAGGAAGAATCATCTCAAACAGACTGTGAAACAGTGCCATTATAAAACACTGAATGCTCCAGAATTCTGTAAATGTACTTTGAAATGTCTATCAAAAGTCTCTTCTGAGCTGCAAAGTTAGTGTTTCGATTAATTTTCCACAAAAGATATGGCATAGATATGAGCCTGAGCAGCAGTGTACAGCTTTCAGGTCATTATGACATTGTGTATGAAAATTCCAAATGCTGCAGATCCAGTTCTTTCCACTTGATTTAAATATAAATAAATCTGCCAGTGCAGAAACTTAATATACATTCAATAAATAATAAAAAAGTATATTAATAAAAAAGAAAGTTGAAACCAAGAACATCTGACCATCTTTATAAAAGCAATTCATATATTCTAACATTTTTATAAATGTTAAAGCTGGATTAGCAAGTGTGTGTGTGCTCAATTGCACTGCTTATGCATATTGCTAGTGTTTGTTTCTGCATGGATATCTGTAACTGAGAGCTGCGTGTATAGCCTGAATCCGTGTAAATCTCATTTACTCTTAATTTCTTTCTCTTATTGGTTCATTAGGCCTAGCATTTACTAGCTGTGGCTGACAGGGTTACCAACTCAAGAGGCGCACTCTTTTATGCTCTGTCTCATGCTTTTTAAAAGTTGGGCATAAGTTACAGAGTTGCGCGAGGCTTGTTCCGTCACGCGGTCACGTGGTTCATAGAGCGCTCAATAGTTTCAAAGAAAGCAGAGCTGTCAATACATTTGAATGGGTTTTAGGCTGGATAGACAGATGACAGCTTCACTGTACACGTATTTGCAGCAACTTTTTTTTAAACATTACTGCATAGCATGCATTGATAACTAAGTCAATGACATTTAAAGTATGATATATAAACACACACACACACACGCACACATTCCATTTTGTTGTTGGAAAAACAAAGTCATTTGTAATGCCACGGTTACCTGCTCGGCTCTTTAATATGTATCTACTAGTTTCTCCAAACAAATATTGCAGGTCATACCTGCTTTTTGCAATTGAATAAATATTTAGACGTGATTAAACACTAGTTGTTTTTTTTATGTGAACCCCAATAACTTTAAATACAGCATATACAATGAACAATAGTGCTATTCTTTAAAATTCCCACATGAAAGGTGTCTGGGTCAAGCCACTATTACATAAAACAACTTCTACAGGGTTTTGTGATATGCTGTTTATAAATGCAGTCTTTCACAAATTAACTCATATACTGTTCAGTAGAGGTTGTGATCCATTGATTTAAATCCATCTGAAAGTCCATCACTCGTGTGGCTAGCTGAGCATTGCTGAAGATGCAATTAGCAGTATCTTACTAACCCCGAATCAACTTAAACACTGTAGAAATGCACAATGTCATTAGCTTTACTTTAGTGAAGAATGCATAAATACACTAAGAGGTTTATAACAAAATGACTGTGACTGTGATGCAGTGAGATCTGTGAATTTAATTGCAATATTATTAAACACCACAAAATTAATCTGATTGCAGAACCCCATTAAAAGGCATTTCGCCCTGCGTCCGAACGTGTCTACTTTCTACCCTATCTGCTCTAAATAGTGTTGATAATTAGATTCGTGCACACGGACGCAGGCTAGCTTTTAGATGAACGAAGTGCGCATGCGCGCTACCCAAGCAGTAGTTGATGTATTTCCTGGGCGGAACTTAATGGCGCCCGCTAAATGAAAACAACCGTGAAACACGTGGGTATATATTTGACGCGAAAACAGCATTTCTTGACATGCTATTTGATTTTTCTTTTTGACGAGTACTTTTGTGTTCGCACTTAATCAGCCGGTGTCCCTGCCATCGAGGCTGCGCAAGTCTCGAAGTTAGTGTATTGAATAAGCATGTCTCTCGGTAGCGAAGACGACACGACTCGGCTTGCGTCGCCGAGCACGGGGAATAAGGTACCGGTTGTGGCGCGCGTTGAAAATCTGATCGACATTGATTCACACTCGGAGCTCATCTTCGAAACTCCACCGCCTGATGTCGTTGACTCTATCAATGAGTGTTTTAAACAATTCACCAGTGCCGTGGAGAAAGGAAGTGATGCTACAGTCCACCAGCCTCCTTCGGACAGGTAAACAAGAACTGTATTGGAAAGTACACACTTAATCTTTAAACACTTTGCCTTACATATCACAATGAGAGGCTAAACATACACTAGAATATATTTTATCTAAGTTCATGTTTGTTAATTTTCCTTGGCACTCATTTGTGAAGTTACACTGTAGCAGAAACATAAGAAATTAAATATATAAAAAAAAAAAATGAATAATTGAGTTTATGGTATTTAATGAAAATAAATTCAGAATCCCACCAAGTGTCTAAGTCATGTGTTTTAATACATTTTCAAGGTTCAAGGCTCCTCTGCTACATATCAAGTTTCAAAAGCTGCTTACGAGCACTATTTATAGCACAACATAAGATTAAGCTGAAAATTACAGTTTCAAGAGAAAAACTGACGATTATGATTTGACATAATACATTTTGACATGTTAAAATGCTTTATTGTTTCTCGTGCTACAATATGAAGTCATTTTTGTTGTTTTAATGGACACATTAACATAATTTGAAATTATTGCAATATATTTTTAAATACATTAAATAGACGCATTAAAATAAACCTTGCAGTTGAGTTGACATTTTATTAATTTGCTTCTATGAGTGCAACAATTCTATTAAAATTATGAAAAGACATTTCTCAATCAAAATAATGCAGGTTAATGATTGTGATCAGCATTTTTGAGTTATTTGAGTTATTAGTTGAGTCTTTTTGTAACCCTACCATAAAATAATATAATTTAATAATCTAAGTTTTGAAAACTCTGTGAATCAATAAGTTTCCAAAGACCACAAATGTGATACAGTCTTTAATTTAAACATGTACAAGTCTTTCTTATGCATTGCATCACATCTCTGCATTCCTCTGTACAGTGACTCTGATGAAAGCCTCTTTATGACACAGTCTAGGACTAAAGCAGTCCAAACGAAAAGACCGCTTGGATCATCTGAAAGACCAGAGTGCATCTCTGATGATTCTGGAAATAGGAGAGAGGATGAAGACACGGAAAGTAGGAGAACTGAAGAACAGCAAGCAAAATCCCCAATCATAACAAAAAAAGCCTTTTTTGCTCGAAGAGCCAATTTTCCATTTCGGTCGAAATCACTCAGAAGAAAATATATACCCTTAAGGAAGCACCAGATTTTAGAGGTGGGGCTTATTTATGTGTTATTAATTTGTTTTAATATTTCTTTTGTTGTTTTATAGTTTTGTTTTTTAACATGGACAGCAGTGGCGGTTCTACATGGAATTACACCCTGGGCGAGACCCCCTCTTGGTGGCTCACTTCTAACAATTTTCAGCCAATCAATGATTTGCTCATATGGACACTAAATCAACAAGTGCCTCCCCAACACATCTTTCTCCATGATGGCAACAGAAACACTTTTTAATAACAGTCCTGCAAAGGAACCAAACCCACACAAACAACTTGAACATAGACACACATAATATAACTAATCACAAAAACCCAACCGTCTTGCTTAAATGACACAAAAATAAGTAAACTCTAAATAAATACCCATAATGCACTTGGCCGCTAGCGCTGACTGCCGGATCATTACAGTATTTTAAATTGATTCTCAATTATTGAAATGACTAGATTATTCATGATATTTCATGTTTTAAAGCTGATTTTTATATTCTACTGCAAATATGTATTGGTGTTCTATTGTTGTTTATAGAGGATTATATAAACAAGAAAAAAACACCCACACACAAACATACTGTTCCTAAAGCCATGATAAGCTGTGTGTGTTGAAAACGACCAATCCCAAAAGCGATCTGTCAATTGATCCCCGCCTTTAGAGTTTGAAAAGAGTACTTGATGAGTGAACAGGAGTCGAGCAGCTGAGAGGGGCTCATTCTCACGAGAGTGTGTTTATGCATGCACATAGTGATGTTTGCTCTCACGATAGAGAAATGCCCCACGTGACATGAAAAAATGCCGCCCAGGGTGACTGCCCCCTTCGCCCATGCCTAAAACCACCACTGGTGGACAGTTAAATAGTACAGAAATATTAAATTAGTCTGTCCTGTCACTGACTGAATCCAGAAGAACTGTGGCACTAGCCAAGTTTCCATCCAAGGCATTTTTGTGAAAAAATATTTAGTTTAATTTACCTTTACTTTTACTTTCTTTTTAATTTATTTGTAATTTAGCTTAATCTTGTCAGTTAATAATAAAACAATCTTAACTAGCATACCTATTTCCAATACAGTCTAATCAAATTTAATCAGGAAAACGACAACGACTGCATCTGCCTATGAATAGCAATGAATGGCTTGATGCTGGAGTATCTAAAATCTATAACAAAGTGCAAAAACATGGAAACTCATTAAACTTGTTATTTTTATGTAGGCCTCCATAATTTATTAATGGGCTATGTTTTTTTTTTTTTTTTTTTTTATGAATTAAGAGCAGACTATGATTTGCGCAATAGGTGAAATTATGTATGGAAACAGTTTAAGGACAGGGTTTTTTTTGCAATACACCAAAACTTATCGTTTTTTTTAAGGATGACATTACACACATTTTTTTCACCCGCAAATTCTCGTTGTCGATAACAAAACAGTGTAAAAACCGGATGGAAACTTGGCTAAAATGCTTCAAGAAACCTAAATGCTAAGCTTTGTCTTGAGCGTCTAGTGTTCTAGTATATTTGACCACCACTGTAAATAGATGCCTCACAAGCAGCCGATGATTCTTTGGCCAGTGCTGTACATAAGCTGCCCCCTCTGTGAGAATTGCTCTACTTTGTTTTTATATATATATTTAACATTACTAATGATCCAATAACAGTACAGTTAACATTTTGAGTAAAT
>JAUMHQ010000093.1:3390002-3400947 GCA_032361165.1 Enteromius paludinosus | reverse complement strand
TTCTGCAATTCTCCAGCTGTGGTCCTTGAAGAGTCTTTAGCCACTCAAACTCTACTCCTCTCCGTGTATTAGGAGGACTGAGTCACACATCCTCTTCCGGGCAGCTTCATAACATTTTATGTTGATTTGGAAATTCTTCATTATTTCCCTGATGGTGGAAATGGAAATTTTCTTAAAGCCACTTCACTTGCTGGTGAAGGTCAATTATCTTTTGCTGCACATCATAAATACATTATTTGGGTTTTTCTCATTGTGTTGATGATTAAGGGATTTTGGGCTTTGTTTTCCCTCCTATATATATTTCTGTGAAAGAGGAAATCATGGCTGGATATTTTCATGTTCATAATCACCCTGGAGTGCTCAAAATTGTGAAATTGAATGGGAATATACTTCAGTGATATTTCTAGTGGTGCCAATAATTGTGGCACAAGTATTGGAGAAAAACATTTATTTCATCACAAGAATTTCTACCGGTTTTCAACTGTTTGAATGAAACATCAAAAGGATAAACAATGCAGATTTATTTTCACAGCCACCTTTGCTCAGATTTACCAAGGGTGCCAATATTAGTGGAGGGCACTGTATGTATGTATATATATTAATTAAGTTTACTTTCAAAATGTTAATATTAAAATCACTAAAAACAGTTTACAGTTTTACTTTTTTTTTTTAAGTTGTGCTAAACTGGCCTGGTCAAGTTCTTGAAACTTAGGACTAAATTGCATAAAGAGTCTTAAAATATAAATACTTTTTAGTTTATATAACTAAGGGAGCTGTTTAAATTTATTTAGTTCATTGCAGCTGGACAGACACAAGCTGAGCAGCAATAAGGCTATAATCTGCACCATGAAATTTCCTCCCCCTTGCTTACAGAGGAAAGGAGAAGAAAGCAGACCAGCTCACAGGTTATATGAATCCTGCATGATGCAGTTTGGCAAAGATCTAAGTACTAAACAGCTCAGTATCTCAATCCATCCAGGCTGTCAGAACCAATCAATGTGTTTCACTAATCACAGCAGACTCCAGCCAGTGTGTGTGCATGTAAGCCAGATTCTGCCAGATGATACTGTATATTTAGCATTGGCTGAGGGCGAGCAGTTAAACATTCACAGCATGGGGTTATGATCGTTACTGAGATCCAGAAAAAGATAGTTGTCATACTCTCTAGGTCCAGAATGGTCTGGTTGGTGTGCAGTCTAACAGCACGTTGCTGCTCCACCTGATCCTCCAACTCAAAGATGGTCTCTTTTAGGTCCTTGATCTGGTTCTCAGCATCGTTGCTCTTCTCCTCTAAAGCGAGCATGTTGGCTTTATGATCTTGTTCCTGTTTGTCCACCGTTTCCAGCAGCTGCTGCCTGTCTGCCTCCACCTGTGCATACAGACACATACATGCCTCAAAAACACTGTTACTATTTTTAAAACACTGTAGCGCAGCTATTCAGGAAGCATATCTCTTATTTAATAAGGCCCTTCTATTGCAGCTCTAACTGAATGCCATCCACAGCCTTTGACTAACACATACAGAGCTTACAGGCAAAACCTAATAACAATTCAAATGATTTTTAAACACTTTATACTGCCCATCCCAAACCCCCCTTGATTTGTAGGCATTTTCATGTAATTGTAAGATTAGAAAATGATGGGTTAGATGAGATTTTATATTTGGCAAGGACAGACTAACTGTCAAAAACAGCTAAATATATTTCTAAACAGAATATTTCTCATTTAAATAAATGCTATTATTTCGAACTTATCATTAAACAATCCTGTAAAAATCTATCATAGTTCCATGTCATAATATCTAACAGCAAATCAACATAGAATGATTCTAAAAGCACCATGCAGATATGACTGTCAGTGTGCTAAAACCCTCTAAAAAGTTGACAAAAAGAGGTCTTGTACAAATCAACATTCATAAGAATCATCGATTATTATTCACCCCTGCAATTTCTTTTGCTTTTTTAAAGAAATCCATCACCATAGAGCTCCTTTAAGAGTGAACAGTCACAGTGTAGTCTGATTTCTTTTTAAATGCATAGTTTTTACATCTCTAGTGATGTTGAGGTACTAAAAGTAACATCTGAATTCTATAAAATAAGTATTAAATGAGAAAACAGGAAACAGTATTGCTCCAGTGTTGCATACTAATGAATTGAATGAAGGAATGAATGAATGAATTAGATCATTCTTGTTGCGGTATAGGCCAGGTCATATTTCACTTGACAGCTGGATCAGCCTATACAGAACAGAACAGTGTCTGAGTCACACACACCTCTTTCTTCAGAGCCTTGTGAGCAGAGACGTGCTCACTGAGTGTGCTCTAAGACGAGTGGCATCTTAAAGCTCTGTCCAGTGGCAACTCCCTGGATGACATCTGGACTGAGGGTGTATGCTGAAGCCAAAAGACTTGGCTCGTTCAAAGCGGTTAAGTCAGAGAGAAAATTAAAGTTCATTTTGCGTTTGGAGGTGCATTGGGTGCATGTGACAACCAGTGATGTTCATGTTCTTGTGGGTTTACAAGCGTCCTTTCTGAGTATAATTGTATTTTAAAGGATGAGGTATGCCTCTAAACACATCACAACAACATTTACAAGTGCAAACTAGGCAGCTACAAAGGTTTGCCTTTTCGATATTTATGTAGGTTCCTCTCTAATTTTCTGGTGCTCTAGGCAGAACATGAAAACACAAAATACGCTTTGTGGTTGGATGCAATGCAACTGTATATGTGGTGACATTTTAATAGGTTACATGCAGTCCTTTTTTGACTCAGAGAGGGTATTAGGCAACAAAGTTGTTTGCCCAAGTTGTCCTTTTAAAACTGTACCACATAAATGTTCCCAAAGGGTGCATAATACAATGTCTTTCACAAAAATAGAACCCTCAAGAAGCTAACAAAATGAGTTGTGTCAAAAATGAGTCACGGTTGATTTGGCACTAAAAAGGTGATGATGGTCATAACACAAACCAGATGGACCAATGAACAGCAAGACTATTTTCCCTAGGCCTTCATTATGAACCCAAGGCTAACAAGGTACCTTAAAATGACCGCAAACAGTTTGAATCTCTAGTTTAAGATACATTTTTATTGCGTGCATCTTAATTTGCAAACGCCTTTTTCCAAATGGTACCACAAACTCCCACAAACTTCTTCCAAGCCTACACTTTTGTGATGTAATGCAGCTTTGACTGTCAGGTAGTCAAAATCTGCTGCAGAGCTTACCTAACAATACTAAATTGGACCCACAACAACTTGCATTAATATAAAAACCTACTTAGCATTCTTGAAGTTACCTTAGAATAATAAGGTGGAACTAGACCTGTTAGTTTCTGTATTCCAAGGGTCTCCACTTTCCAGCAGAGTTTAGCTACAGTCCTAATTATACACACCTGAACCATCTAATCAAGGACTGTGTCTGAAATCTCCCCAACACCTCAATAGTGCATTGTTTGAGGGGACAGCCATTTGTTGTGCTGGTGTCCAAAAACAAAGCGGACATTTTCCAGAACACTCATTGAATGGTACAATCTGGCTTAATAACAAGTTTACAAAAAAAATACCCAAGCAATGTGAGGGTCTTGCCAAATGGTATTCGGGTGGCACTTTAGGTGCACTAATTTATTTATTGATTTCCCAGCAGACTATATTAGTGGTGGAATGTATAGGAATAGTGAATGCGCTTGTATGGGGTGATTGTTGATAACGTTGTCTTGAAACTAAACTCTGTGTCCTAACCACAGATCATGAAAATTAAGCAAAACATCAAGCATATTCCATAACAAAGATAGTAATAGTCACTCAGCATGTACTACATTTAATAATGTTAAATTAAATTAATAACACCTTGAGCACACTCCATTTTACTGCGTACCTGCTGTAGCTCTTGTCTTAGGTCCGTGCAACTCAGCTCCAGCTTGTCTCTATCTTCATGCGCAGCTTTAAGCAGACTTTGCAACTCTGTGTTGTCACTGGCACTCTGCACTGCCTTCAGCTTAGCTATCTTCTGCCGCTCCACCTCCACTTGTGCCTTTAGACTAGCACTCTCCACTCTCAGAGACTCTGTGGCTAGCCGCTGTTCCTCAGTTTTCCTCATTGCCTCATCTTTAGCAACTTTTTCACTCTCCAGATGCCCTTGAAGAAGCTCTACCTCTTCTTTTAAGCTCTTCACAGAGATTTGTGCCTCCTGATTCTCCATTTCCAAAGCTCTAAGACTCCCTGTCAGCTGTTGCTGGATGTCTACCAGCTTTTCTCTTTCAAAGCGGGAGCTCTCCACTTGCTCAGCCAAACGCTGCTCAATCTCTGCTACCCGAGAGGCACGTGAAGCCTCAGCTTCATTACTCTGAGCTTGTTCTCTGAGCCTCTGGAGAAGGGACTCGTTCTGTTGCGCCAAAAGTTCAACACGCTCCCTTTGCTGCTGTAGGGAAGTTTGCAGTAGGCCCTTCTCCTCTGCCAGACGCTCATTCTCAGCTGTTAGCTCCTGGACAACCTGTTGCTGGTCAGCCAGCTCCTGTAGAGTGGCCTGAAGTTCTTCGGCGGTACTGTGGTGACTCTCTTCCATCTTCTGGATGCGGTTGGTCAGGGACTCCACTGAGAGCTCTTTCACCGCACCACTGGGCACAACACTCTTAATGCTGCTGCTGACTGAGTCGGAGCGGGAAGGAATCTTCTCAAACTCTGAGGATTCTGAGGAGGGAAAAGGAGAGCCTTTGGTTTCACTACCAGATGATTTAAGGTGGCTTCCATTGATGGCATCTGAAGTGTTGTTTTCCGAAAAAACCCCATTAATTGAATGCTTACTAGAGCTTGTAAGCAGCGTTGTGGTGCTCTCCAATGTAATAAGCTTCTGCTTCAAATCCTGATTCTCTTCCCGCAAGGTGGCCAGCTCACGCTGGAAACGTCCGTTCTTCTCCCTCAGTTCTCCTACAAGCACTTGGATGTCTCCAGACTGTGCCAGAGTTCTTTCTATCTCTGAATTCCCCTCTGGTGTCCCAGCCTCTGATGATGAATCCTTCCCTTTATGCCGCTGGAGCTCCATCCGTAACTTACTGATCTCAAACTCTTTGGTTTTGGCCTCAGCCAGAAGCTCCCTCACCTGACTCTCCAGCAGATTCTTGTCAAAAACAACAGACTCTGCTTTGGTCTTGATAGAGCCACGTGAATGCTTGGACAGCATGGACAGACTAGAGGTGCTGGCACTGGTGACCAACTTTTTGGCTGTAGTGCTTTTCTGTTGGTCACGCAATGAAACGCGTTCTCTGGAGATGCTTTGTGGGATTTCACGAGGAGCTGGGATTCCTGACCTTTTGGTTGATTGGACACCTGGGTAGAGAGGAAATAATGATATTCTGTTAGTCTCAGTATATGCTGTACAAAATAGTTTGCTTTAGAAATACGACCAACCATAACCATTCCTCCGGGCAGCTATATCTCTTTTTTTAACCCAATAAATGATGTGATAAAAATAAATGATGTTTTCATGACTAAGGCTGTAAGAATTAATTAGCAATATGCTGTAACCGCTTAAGCAACAATATTGTTTTAGTTAGCCAACTCCTGTCCACCAGACCAGAAATATGTGACAATGCAACCATTTTTCTCATTCCATTGTACAAATCTTGGTGCATATCTGTGTGAGAGGTCATTCATTTAGAGTGATGACAGGACAAAATGTGTTTTGTCTTTTCACATTCAAACAGCCACCAGGCACTGCCTTACTACACTGTAGCCATAGCAGCACAGCAGAAACAAGAACACATCTGACTGGCATCAGAATGGGTGTGGGTGATGTATATCCCCTCTTTATGCTGTTTGCAAAATGGAGGTTAATTATTCTTTAGGAGGGGAGGCTGGAGAAAGGATTTTGTGGGTTTTGGAATAATCAGCAAATACCAACACAAAAATATGCTGGACTGGGGCTTGTTAAAGTTGCTGCCTAATACAAAGATTATTTCAAAGTGACAGTTTCAATCACTGTTCCTCGGGCCAAAACAAAGTCAAACTAGTGGGCGTTGAGATGGTAGAGAGAGATAAAACTACAATATAAATGCCATATAAAACTGCAAGAGGCACACACAATGTCTTCAATGAACAAGACAGACATTTAGAATGCAAATGCATGGATACAAACTAGGGATGTCCCGATCCGGATCGGCCGATCTGTTTGCGCGTTTTGTCAGTAAAGCCAGTCCTATAATCAGCAATAAATGCCACCAGGTGCTTGATTTCACAATGAGCCGGATCGGGACATCCCTAATGCAAACTGTACTTAATACAACATAACAAACACTACTTGTGCATTAATATCCCCAGTGTTTTTTGTGCTACCCAAGCATTGTGATGCCAAGTTCTGCATGTGCAAGCAACATATTCACTGTTTCTTTAGAAAATGTAATAATCTAGTTTGCAAAGCCATGACTTCATCTCCACTTAGCCACACTGGTTGTTTAGCAGCAGTTTTATGTTTTCTCAAAAACAATTGTATATGAAATTATAATCCCATAACCTGATCTATAAAAAATGTCTAGTGTAAAGATACCATAGATCCTAAACCATAGGATTAGGAATGGTACAGTTTTAGGGTGGCTTTAAGCAAAGACTAATTTTAATGATTCTGAGTAGTGTGCTGTGAGTGACAGGACAGAGTTCTTCAGAATAACATATTTGAGTTTTCCTTCTTTATCAGAAAGCTGAAACTAAATAAAACACTCCACTTGGTGAGGCTGTGGTAGGACCAGACATACTCACACACACACACACACACACACACACACACACATCCATCATATACAAAACCAGGACACTCACTCCTGAATTAAACATTACCATTTTCATCTGCAGCAACTTCCTAATTTCTCAGAATTGCTTATAAATTCGTTATGTTTAAGAATTGCTTTTCATTTCCTAATAACAAATAGTTGTTTTTAGCAGCACAGGGTCATCATACCACCCCTGATCAGAATTGCTTCTTATGGAGTTATTACATTTCAGATGTATGATTCAAACTCATACTGTACATGTGATCAAATTCAAAGTCATTTACAGCCATTCACTGGGCAATGATATATTTTCGCTGCATAAAAAGTAAAGAATAGGATAAAAGATTTTCTTTTCCATTAGTGTGACTAATGCCTGGGCAGTGCCATTTCTCCTCATTCTCATCTTAATATGCTGCATGAATCACCATTTACTGAATTCAACTGTTCCGTCATTGCTGACCTCCCCCCATGCTGGAAACATGCTGAGAATCACACAAGCATTTACAAAACAGACATGTTTCAGTTAAGAATGGATAGTATGAGATGGTCATCTGAGGTTGTTGCTTATTAGTGAAGTTGTTCAGATTTGCTGACAGCTAAGAAGAGAGAAGAAAATTAATCTGACATGTTGACTAGTTATTTTGTGTCCTCGTCCAGTAACATGCATGTATGCAACTTGAGAACTAAATGCCACTTCATGAGATCTGAATAAATAACCTTATGGTGTTGGGTGACCCAAAGCGTAAATTACGCTTCTTACTAGCTGGCAAGGAGGTTGCAAATCTTCTGCTGGTTCATTCAAGCAGTTAAAGGGAACAAAAAAAGCAGGATTTTGCCAGCAATTGATTAATGACCACACAAAAGAACCTTAATTCTTGTGCAAGACAAGCTCTTCCTGACTCCAAATTTATCTGTGCTTGGCTGCCCTCATGCTTGAATGACTATGAAAACTTCCTATTTTTAGCCTTTGGAAAGGGGGAGGAAAAGAAGAAAAACAAAGAAAGACAGAGAAAGCAAGAGAGAGGTGGTGTGGGACTGAAAAGGTAAACATCAAGCTAATTATGCATTTGCTAAAGCAGGTTAATTGCTCAAGGAAGGAGGCAACAATAAAGGCTTGAGAAAAAAACAGGATCCAGGGTTTGTTTTGAAAAGCAGTACTTCAGCTTTGTGTAGGAGATAAGACTGTGGGAGATATAAAGGTCTTAGTTATCTGTTCATCCTCAATCACAAAAACCAGATAAGCTCTAAATTATCTTACAGTCACTAAGCAGAGGCTCATATTGGTACATGGAGAAAACAAAATGGGATATATTCAGAGACAAATATATTCAACATTATAATGAATAGGGTTTTGGTTTCTATAGTGCCAGTAATGAATTCACTCTAATGTGAGTTGGTTTAGTGCACAAACATCACTCAAATAAAGAGCTCACTGTTGGCGGAGCTGCAATGTGAGGGAAGCTAATATAATCATCTAAGAATTATGTTTTTTGTAAAATGACAGCATGGGGTGAGTTCAAAAGGAGAAGCCATTGAAAGCCAAAACAAAACCAACAGTTCAGACTGTAATAATGTAGCCATTAACAGCATTTGTGTTTTCTCTCAGCATTCTCTCAACATTTAAAAAATGTTTTGCTTAAAAAAAATCTAAACCTCAGATTTTTTAATTAACCTAGTCCATTGAAAAACAAAGCTTCTTCATTTAAAGGTGTCCTGCACTGCTGATTATTTAACACTAGTTATACCACTGCATTAAGTACAGTAAATAATACATTCAATCAGCTGTTTGCAATTGTGGATTGCAGAAGTACTCACAAAACTGAACAGCTTCCAGTGTGACCTGCCAAGAAATGGAGTGTAGTGCATCATGAAATGAACCTGGTGTAATTAACTGCAAAATTTGACAGATAAGCAAAAGTACTGTCAGATGTCAATGCATTAGCTATTAGCAGTGACATTAACAAGTCACAGCAATCACAGATACATTTGTAACATGAGTAAAGATCTTCAGATTCAGAAACTCATTGAAAATTAATAATAAATGCTTTGGCCTCCTCTCGGATTGCAGGGATACCAGGGATTCCCAAACTATTTTGTCAACCAAACATTGACCCAAAATATTTACTTGAAGTATCCCACAAGAAGACAGTGTTTCCATATTCTAATCTAAAACAACTTCAATCTTCAACTTTTGCATCATCTTCCACCGCCCTCTTTAATAGACCGTACCCCTCCACCCATAAAAGAGGAAGTTCCAGTAGGCCGGACTAATGTTTTCCAGTCAAGTGTACTGTCTGTATGTTAGAGCAACAGCGTAAGCAGAATTTATGGTTATATCTGCCACATTTTCCTGTTGTCCAGCTAATGAATGACATGGGCACATCGTAGCTGGCTGTAAACATGTAGATTTTGCCAGACAGCCCTGCTGACATTCCACTCCCCATCCTGCATGAGAGGGAAAACGGAATCAATGACTTTCCATGTGCGTCAGACCGGTGACACACTTTGCCCATCCTGAATAGTGAGAATCAAGGGAAGCGAGTCTTTTACGATCCTGCTATCAATATGCAAGTCTGAGTGATTCCAAAGTTGTCTGAGAAACTGTACAAACGACTGTAAAATCAGAGAAACCACATGAAAGCATGGCTATAAAGAATTACATGATGAATAGAAAGATAAATGTGAATATTTCAAGATTTCAAACAATTTGTTGAAGGGGAAGTGTGCCTCTGACTACAAAAATCTCCTTTTCTTTTCAAAGCAGGAAATTACATCATGTGGAAGTGCTTGCAGTATTAAACAGTTAGGCCTAGAGCCACAGTGTGTACATTAAGTGGATCTGGTCCTTTTCCATGTGTGAAATTTAACACTGTAAAGACTGACATAAAATTACAGCTAGAAAAAAATCCATTCTATTTTTAAAATGGAATAGTTTATTTATTTTTTGTTTATATAATTCATACAAACATCTGTTTTATTTAGAGCACCAAACTAAGCGAAATATGCTATTCTGTGCAGTTGCTCATATTCATATGACAAAAAAAGTAAGATTCAATTCTGAACAGCTTGTAATATAAATCAATTAGGTCTTATATAATAATACAAATAATTACAACATTAAAATGGTTATCATGCAGACAAAGTGTTTATGAAGCTGACTTTACACAGGAGGTAACGGTTCTTAAAGTCTTTTATTAAGGCAGCAGAGGAGTAACAGATATGCAGCTGTGTACCGTGTGCACTGGGAGTGGTGATGGGAATCAGGTGGTGGTGACAGGTGCATGTAATTCAGAACTCTTGTGAAAGTGAATGTTGTTACTGCGTGAGGGTAAAGCCTGTTTGTGACATAACCCCTCCTCCAGGGCCTGGAGGAAACGCCTCACCTCTTGGATCAGTTTGCCCATTAGCTTGGGGATGGTATCCTGACGTGAGGCTTACGGTAACCCAAATGGATGAAACACATGGTCGAAGAGCAGATTAGCAGTTTCAAAGGCAGTAGGCCAGTGGTTCTCAATCCTGGTCCTCGCGCCCCCCTGCTCTGAATATTTTGCATGTCTCTCTTTGTTAACGCACCTGATTCTGATAATCAGCTCATTAGAAGAGAGCTCCGTGCATGAGCTTTGTTCCCAATCGTCATGGTCCCTACACAGTGTCCGTTAAAGTTTACTTCACTTTGGAACATTCATTCACAGATATGCACCGTAAATAAGTGAATACGATTTAAATTACGCCTCGCACACTTAAATGCTCTTTGAATGGAACGTATAAATTCACTTTGAACTGGAATCATGGTGGAATATTCAGTGATGTCCACTTCGCAGTGCGCATACGTTCGAACAGAACAAATGACAAGAGAAAGATATGAAATGCGCAGAGCGGGGGTACGTGAGGAGAGGACGAGGATTGAGAACCGCTGATCTAGCACAGCATGTGCGAGTGTGCGACATGTAATTTAATCTTATTAACTTATTTACGGTGCAAATCCATGAATTAATATTCCAAAGTGAAGTAAACTTTAACGGACACTGTGTAGGGATTGGGAACACAACTAATGCACGGATCTCTCTTCTAATGAGCTGATTATCAGAATCAGGTGCGTTAAAGGGATAGTTCATCCAAAAATTAAAATGTGATGTTTATTTGCTTACCCCCAGGGCATCCAAGATGTAGGTGACTTTGTTTCCTCAGCAGA